>JAJSPD010000034.1:0-503147 GCA_021307315.1 Bisporella sp. PMI_857
ACCTGCAACGCCAATTGACGGACCTCGAGATGGAGAATGACCGGTTACGAGCAGCCCTCAATGACTCGGATCCTGAGAACTACTTTCGGGCCAATGGTTCATTTACCCTTCTCTCCGATGGGCAAAGAACTTTCATCAGGAATTCATGCACGCTCGATACTCTTAAAAATGCAATTCATATCGCCACCCATAGATTTGATGCTGGAAACCTGTACCAACTTGAAGGGACTGCATGGGAAAAGCAAGGTCCAGCTCTTCAAGAGTGTGGAAGCATTGGAATTAAAAAAGAAGTCTTTGATAACTACCCCACAGTCCGCAAATGGTCAAACTGCTTCCTCATCTATACGAGCCTTGTTGCTGGAGTACTTGGCGCGGAGATCCCTGGCGTCGCATTCTCCCTGATCTCATTCCACAATCGAATCATTGATACTGCAGACAAGTATAAGTGGAAGGAGGCAGTCTTACCGTTAGCCCTTCACTTTCACAAACACCGGCTCAGTCATGGTTACTCGAACTTCACTGCCGCAGCATGGGATCTCCCAATTGTTTATCTTTGGCACTTTTGCTACGGCAATGAGCTTTACAGAGATGGTAGAGAATTTGTTGATCATAGTGATTGCGCCACTAACGGGGCAGTATATAAATGTAAAAGTATCTGCCAGGCTGGAGAATCTGATAATGGAAAATGACTTGATGAAGAAGATGAGGATGGAGGTACCATTAAAGGAATGGAGAGCAGGAAGAACATGAATGCTTGACCTTGAAAGAAATGACATATGGGAGAGAGTGGCAGCTGCATAGTAACCAGTAATGATGACAGCTGGGTTTTATATCTGAACCTTCAGTTAGTCCTGTCAGCCGCAACGCAGGTTGGCGCTGATCAGGCAATCAAAGACGATGAGTTTTGATTCGTAAATTATGCCACTTCGCATTCGTTTACAGAATAACTGCTTCTTCTTAATGCATTGAGTTCTGCCTTAAATACCTACTTACGATTTTTGGAGACTGTCGAATTGAGGAAAGGGTGGTTCAAGGTCTTCCATAGCCGCTGAATCCAAGGCTCTGGGGTAGCTTTTCGATGATAGCGCAAATACTCCTAGCACGGCTTTAAGTCTCGTTAGTGACTATTTGGTTTAAAGAGTAAACGTTGGAACTCCTGCCAGTCCAAGCGTCTGTATATTCAATAAACTAATGAAGAGGGGTTGGACCACGCTAAAAATGCATAGTATTTATATCGTCACACACAATCAATAGATGAAGGTTCATGCTTTACGCATGAGCTTTACTATGCAAATACATAGCTGCTCAAGATATGTTTTTGTAGGAAGGGGGTTTACGGATCCACATACGACCCACCAGGTCACGTGGCCCGCACAACCCCCATTTTGTAGAATCTAGAGTAGAACCTAATACAACAACAATTACCATATCCACCAAGAGCAAGAGCACGGCCTATGAGCTGTGCCCTTTGCCCCGTGGAAGGTAAGAACACAGCGAAACCAACAGTTTTAAAGCAGATCATGAAGTATGGCAGACGCATGCCTCACTACATCTGCATTACCTAAAAACAAACGTGCGTGGATCCTCCAAAATAGTGAAGTAAAAATCATGTAAGTGTATATAGTTCAGTAAGTGCTGCACTAATTGATAACGGATATGTCTGCAAATTCAGGCCAAAATCCGTCATCAATTAGTGCAACCACTGGTGGTGTTAGGAATCGGCTTATGTAAGTCGGCCAAGGAACCAGAACATCTCTTACCCATATATTACGGCCTATAACCGTATAGAATAGAACGACCATAACGTTCCTAATAGGCCCGTATTCTAGTGTTGTGATAATCTCGCAGATCCTCCAATTGATCCTCTAGTTGATAGATCCTATATCTAACAATAGGCTAGATCGAGACATGGTCAGCCGACCTCGGCTGCTAAGTGTACTTCCAACAGATCTGCTTTATTTCAGACCACAAAGCATCATCTATAAACTTCTTCAGTTCAGGCACTGGCCCGTAAAGTCATGCCTGGCTCCTCATAATTTGCTTGAGCAGCTTGGCAGCATTTCTTATTATTTAGTCTCCATCGCTTCGGCCTCGTGAAGATGAAGGTCACTGAGCCGCGGTAAAGTAGTGAGGGGGAAGAGCATGTCCAAGGTACCCGTGAAGGGGGTCCTGCCACCACACCATCAATACACCCCATGTTTATTTTCAGTGTGGACCATCACTGCTAGCCGCAATAGGGTAGTATTCACCATTTTATGATGGCATTTCCTGATTACATAATGTTAGATCTCCGCCTGCGGACCCTGAAGTCAGAGCCGCGGCGCAGGTGAGCTTGGTCTCCTCTTGCAGCATCACGTTCCTGACTTCCTTCGGGCTACGGATACATATAGATATCTAGATCTTGTCTTCTGCTTTGTCACCACCCAAATTCTCTCCCTTGCCGCTTGTGTGTCTCGATTTCTGTGCTTTGATTTGCTTGCTTCTCTTTTCGACTAGATTGCCCGAGTCGTCAGTCATGACCAGCAAAAGATACACCCCTATAATAATTGGAGTCGGGGATATCAAAAATGCATCTATCAAATCTGAAGATGCGATCGAGCCAATGCAGCTCATGGTCCAAGCGGCGGGACTTGCACTGAAAGACACGGCTCTAAATCCACTTTCGGTACAGAAGCTACGGTCAAGTATTGATAGCGTCAGTACGGTTGCATCATGGACCTGGAATTACCATGACCTACCGGGCCTGGTAGGCGAGAAGCTGGGTGTGAAACCCAAGTATAGATTGCTCAGTCATCATGGTGGTGATTCTCCTGCCAAATTGCTGGACGAAGCGGCTCGGAGAATTTCGTTTGGTGAAAGCAAAGTCGCTGTTGTTACAGGTGGAGAGGCTCTAGCTTCCCGTACGTAGTCTCTGTCTTTCCCATTTCTGCAGTACCCCTAAGTTACCTGGCACAATATAGTCAGCGCATGTGCAGCCGCCGGAAAGCTACCTCCGCCGGGATGGACAATCCCAGATGAAAGTGCAACAAAAATTTCGCTTGCCAATTTTCCTAAAGGCTCAGAAAGTAGGCATCAATCCCTCCTTCACTCTGCGATGCATGGCTTATTCCTTAGATCTAGGAGCCTTGCACTCGATTGGGCTGCCAATTCATGTATATCCATTATATGAGAATTCATTCCGTGCCCACCGATCCCAGTCCGTTGAAGAAAACAACCAAGAATCTGCATGTCTATATGCTTCCTTCGCCAAAGTTGCCTCTCAACATCCAATATCCTGGAACTTTGGTCTTTCGCCCGCATCAGAGGAGACAATCTTAACTGTTACGGAACGGAACAGGATGATATGCTTTCCATGTAATATTTAGCCATGTCCCCCTTGCCTAATGGTCGATCTACTAAAATGCCGCCTCTTAGATACCCTTCTTATGAATGCGTTCAATAATGTTAATCTGGCTGCCGCTTGTCTTTTGACATCAACAGAATATGCAACAGAACTAGGCATTCCCCAAGATCGGTGGATTTACCCATTGGCCGGAGCAGGAACCCACGATAGCAATGACTGTACGTGCTTTATGGATCCTTTTGCAAGTCACATCCTAATAAAACAAAGTCTGGGAACGGCCGAATTATTACACAAGTCCCGCAATCTCAAAATCTTTGGATGCAGCTTTTGATGTATCTGGGCTAGGGAAAGATGATATTGACATCTATGATTTCTACTCGTATGCTACTTTCCAGGTCCTCATTCCACGCAGCTCCAAGAACTAATGCATGAGAAGATGCTTTCCAATCGTGCCCAAATTAGCAAGCGACCATCTCTCGATACCTCTGCTATCTAGTAAAAAGCCACTCACCGTTTTAGGTGGCCTAACATCCTTTGGTGGTGCAGGAAACAATTATTCTATGCATGTAAATCTCACCGTTTGCCTTTTCCTCTTTGCAGCTAAGCTATTTTCCATTTGAGCCTTCTTCGAATGCTGATATACTCATCTCGACCAGGCAATTACAGAAGTCACGCGCCAAATCCGTTCCCACACACTGAGCAAGGCAGCCCCCATGAATGCGTTGATACTTGCAAATGGTGGTGTGCTTACTCACCAACACGTCATAATACTCTCCTCTCGGCCTTCCAATAAGCCATACCCGTCAACCAATCCTCTTGCTACTGAGCCCACACCTCCACCACCACGCATGGCTGCTCTCCCCGCAAAAGAACAGAGAGAAGATGCCTACATCGAGACATACACAGTCCAATTCTCGCGATCAGGAGCCCCAGAGATTGGCTTTGTCATCGGAAGGATCAGAAACGGAGAACGATTTGTCGCCAATCATGGTGATGCCCGGACGTTAGCTGAGCTTTCTGGAAGGATCGGGAGTGGAGAGATTGTGGGACGGTGGGGATATGCATGGAAAGAGAGTGGTGACGATGGAAGAAATTTATTTACTTTGGATAAGATGGTTGAACAAAAGTTGTAAAGGATAACTGGATTATAAAGGCTATTTAAAGCTTGAATCTACTCATTGACATTTCGTGTATTTCGGCCTCATTCTGCAAACCTCAGCTAGGGGCTGCTAATCATGCATCAGCCTTAGATGCTAAAGTACCTAAATCCCGCCGAAGCGTGAGCCCAGGGTCTTAACTTTTGAGGCATAATTGTGATTGTCTTCACAAGGCTAGAGAAATATCAAGTATCAATACTTTAAGTCTTTGTACAGGCGGCCTTTTTATAGCAGGGTGTATTGACTAGGAGAAATTAGAGCAGACTAAGGGTAATATGATTCTCTAATTCTTCCTGTCATTGGTTAATGCTTCAGCCTTTAGGCTGATATTGTGATAAGAATTTACTTGGCTCCTTCTAAAAGTGGTAATCACGGTAAGTTGTTGAGGCTGTGCTTAAACTACCTGCGTTATACGAGAAAACACAGAGGTTTGGTCGGGCGATGCAATTTGAAAGTAGCATTGCTTTCTCAACTCCACAAACATTACCATTCGTATTTAAGAAGGATAATGCGTGCGAGTCCTTCTTGAGTTTGGGACCATTAAATGGAATTCTCTTGGCCCTATTGATCTGTTATAGCGTACGCCCAGGCTTTGCAGCTGTCGCTTTCGGCATGGCACGACTAAACTTATTATAATTTGGGATGTGCCAGTTATTCCAACGGTTTACTTTCCGCTTGCGGTAGACTTTCTTTGTGTTTTCTTAACTATACTTAAACCTTTTCAGGAAATGCGTCTATAGGGCCTAAAAGCCAGAGGAATGCTCGGAGTTTATTGTTCTGTACACAGTATACCTCTATCGCACAAACGCCAATGGTGTTGCCGATAAAGTCACTCCACAAACTTATGATCCTGATCCAACAAGCAATTCCACAAGTTTCTTATCAGAATGCATGATGAGGTATAAAGCCAGCATATCGAAATGACACACCAGGTGAGTTTGAGTCCTGCATCCAAAAACTATATCCGCCAACGTATCCCAACCCCCCCTAGACCAGCCGCCATCCACTATTCTCAATTAGAATACCACATCGGAAAAATATATATATGGGTAGCAGGATTAGTCGTATCACTAACCGTTCTATTCCTAATGCTTGCTGCAATCCCCTACTGGATCCATGGCGAACGCATCGACGGGCTTTGGTGTGGAAAGGTATGCATACAGAATACAAGGCCAACGCAGTTAGACAGTAATCTAGCTTTTGAGCTAGACTCTACATGGGGCATTGACAGAAAAGCAGAGCTATCAGCCAAAGGTCCAGCCGGGGTCGAGCTCAAGAGTGGTATAAATTTAGGCACTGAGACAAACGATGGTTATGCTTGGGGATAGTTTTTCACTATAGTATAGGACGATAAATTTTGATTACTTAAAGCAATTAGGGTAGCCTTGGAAAAGGCATAGAGCTACTTCCACCAACTCTCGGGGTACTTGCTAAACGATTCGAGAACCATACTTACACTAGCATCCCACCGCACCTGTATACATCCCCAAATAGTCACTGAAGTCGCCGTAGCTGCAATATGAACGGGCCGTGCCACACTTGGTAAACGGCCTACGCCTAGTCAGCAGCTACACCCATCAAGGTATAATCTAGAAAAGAAACTAGGTATCTATGTAGAAAACCACTTAATCATAAGCCGTCTGGCAGTCCATACTAGAAAGATTCGAACATCACAGCAAACCCAGCGAGCATCTTCCGGTTTATGGCTCGCAAAGCCTAATCCCGATCTCACAATGGCTCAAGGAAATACCACAAATTCCTTCATCTGGTGCACCTTAACTCCAATACATATCTACAAGTGGCAATATGCCTCGTTTAGAACAGCCCTTCCTGTTTAATTGCATTCATCTCAAGCTTTCTCACTTACCAGCTTAGGCTTCAAATGTACCACCTGGAACGCGTTGTGGTTCAGAGTTTCGTCACCATCTGGCCCGCTAGCAATTTTAACTTTTTTCATTAGATCTTCCTTATCGGAGAATTTTCATAATTCACCATCATGACTCAATTCATTTCGCCGACTAGCCGATACCCTCTCTATCTCTTGCATTCGTCTATATCAGTGGATCTGCGTATCCACGGACTGCCTGGATGAGAACGGGAGCTACTCCACTTGGCAGCATTCTGAAGTATACAGCGCCATGTGTAGAGCAGCTAAACATGCAGCGGCTTGTCGCAATTTTCTAGACCAGCCTCAGTATTTAACATGGTAGCCTTTATCAATGCTATTTCTAGCTCTTCACCTGATACCCAGCTGGTAGCATCGACAGAGCTAAGGCAATGAAAGCGGTATTGAACCCTGTTGACCATGAGTGATCCACTCACAATTCAATATCAAATCCCTTCGGCATCACCAATGTAGCCAATACCTTCTTCCTCATTTCCCATTCGCGAAAGTCGGCGCTGTAATGCTTCGCAGCCCAAACTGCGGAATCGAAGTAGAGCCAGATCCTGGAGCACACTGTGCACGAATTTTGCGCTCAAGCCTCTTTTCCCTGTTGCTCATGCAATGCATTCTATCCGGTACATGGAAGCGAGCTGACCAAAGCGGGCATTATCGAATATCCCAAGCAAGAAACGGTGTCCCTCAGCATCCGCTCCCACCTCTTCTAGCTCGGCTTCTTTCTCATCTAAATTATGCATCCGTCCAACATCAAAACTTCCTTAGACCCGGCTCTCAATTAAAGAGCATGCACTTTTGAATGCGCTTGTAGGCGGTTTTGCCAGAAAATGGACAGCAACGAAATCGGAGACCCACAGAAAGCAGCGAATATTGCGTTCGACATCATGAACGGCGAAGGATCGCCTCCAAAACGGACGGTTTAGATCAATTACCTTTAGGGACTGTATCCTTAGGAGACTGAGAGCTAAGTCTCGACAAAAGTTAAGCTATACAATAATTGGGATAAAGTAATTTGTAGTACCGAAATTGAGCGGATAAAAGAGCGATAGGACTGTGATAAAGCAGAATAATTCCAAAATTTATGTAGAATATTGAATGATGCATATGTTCATCAGACTTGGTCCATTCAGGTATCTGCCTAATGTATGTATGTCCGAGAGGAGTATTATAACAGTCATGGCAGAAAGCAAAGCAACAAAGAAAAGGCCAATGTCCGGCTTGAAACCATGCAACTCCCCTTCTCTTAACCATCGGAAGTGGTGTGTCCTGCAACTCCCCTTCGGTAGAACGCCTATGCTGCCATAAATGAGAATCCATCTCGATTCACTCATGCCTCAGAAACCTTGTATTCTATTCCCATTCGTGCCTCCGTTCTGGAAATAATCGCTCACAACCCCGATTGCATAGGATGCACTGCCAACCATAAGCCCACCAACAAGGACCCTTTTTGCTAAACCGGGCTTCTTTCGATGCTCTGCTTCTTCCCAGGAATAGTCTTTCCAATTTGGCCTACCACTGAAGACCGGCTCTTCCCGTCTTACATCAATATTCGACTTGAAAGGAGGCTCCTCTTCATCGAGACGATCATAGTTCACAAATCCGGTAGGACTAGCAAAGTTTCCAGTGGCTGCAATAGGCCTCATCCCATCAATGGGATTGATGGTAGTTCGTCTACGTTCTAGATAGGAAATAGCCTTTTCTGGTTCAGCGTGGATTCCTGCAGGCCCAGCTTCACGGACTTTTCGGAATACAAGGACATCACCACTACCTGAGACGATTTCGTAGCCCTGAGCTTGAAGAGGTTTGAAATGCGGGAAGAACTTGGTTGGATTAGACAACCGTAGGAGTACCTCAGCAGGAGTAAGCGCTGTTGCCGAGTCAGGAACTATTGAAGTCGTTTCTGCAATGCTAATTGACTGCATGGCTGGATCATATGCGAGAATCTTGTATAGAGTTGACTCCTGCACCTCGCTTTGATGGCTTGCGAAGTGGGAGCTTTCGGTCTTTGCCGAAACTTCTGAAGTTGAACTCGAATGGCTGGTTTCCGGAGCTTGAAGGTGCCGCGAAGGGATAATGCCGTGCTTTTTCTCATAATGATCCCGAATTGCCTGAGACAATGTGCCATACGTCTCTTCATAAATGCCTTTGATTTCCTGCACTAGTTGCTTGTCGCCGGTCAACTTGTTCTCATTTTCCGCAACTTTGACAGCGGGCTCGTTATCAGTGATATCCTCCTCAAAGTGAATTTCCAACCCCTCAGAAATTCCAGCATCTGAGTTCAGCCCCGTCTCCTGTCTTCTCGCTGATTCACGTTCTAGCGAAGTCTGCAGCCTGGTAATTTCTGGGCGTCGAGAAAAGGATGATGTTAAAGCACGGCCATCTATGAAATCTTTCTCAGCGCTTTGAAAATCGGAATTGCTGCTCAAGCTCTTGGAGTTGGCTTGACCTGTTTGACTTAATGTACTGGCTGGATCTCCTTTATAACCCCATTGAGTTTTGAACTCTTCAGAGAAATCTCGTGCGAAGGTGCCAGTAAATCTTTTCATAGTTTCCTTAGTTTGCCCTTCGGTAATATCGGAGTTTGCAGCAAAACGGCTTCTGATCTCTGTAGCATTAATCGGTTCATCACTAAAGTAGTCACATGTTAATTAAATATCTCAACACTCATTTACGAGAAGTGACATACTTTTGTGGCGTTGAGAAATCCTGCTCAAGCTCTTGCCGTCTTGAATCCTTTTGCCCTTGTGTCTCCGATTTAGTTTGTCTCGCTGCATTGAAAGGTCCAGGGTCGTACGAAATTTCACTGTCGTAATCTTCTAGCCCATTCTTGGGGCTAGAGGTCTGGGTTGAATCATTTGGCAGTCGTCCATTGAACGCACCAGGCTCGTAGGAATGAGAATCATCATACTCTTTCCAACCACTCTCATCCTTTATGCCTTGTTCCTGTGGCAGAATTCCATTGAACTCACCTGGCTCGTAGGAGTGTGTATCGTCGTACTCTTTCCAACCGTCCACCTCCTTGGAAGGCGATATAGATGACAGAGTTCCATTAAATGCTCCTGGTTCGTAGGATGCTATTTCATCATATTCTCTTAGACTGCTGTTCTCAGGACCAGGCGCTCGCTCGCCGGGCTGCGTCCCATTGAAGGCACCTGGCTCATACGAGTGTGCGTCGTCGTACTCTTTCCATCCGTCCTCGTCCCTGATAAGCGTTTCCTTTTGCTCACCTGGCTTTGTTCCATTGAACGCGCCAGGTTCATAAGAATGGGTTTTATCGTACTCCTTCCAAACATCATCCTCCTTCACAGGTTGTTCCCCAGGAGTGTCTCCATTAAACGCACCAGGTTCGTAAGATGTTGATTCGTCGTATTCTTTCAAACCATCATCAACCGAAGAAGTTTGATCTGGGAACCCGTCGCCATTAAAAGCACCTGGCTCATAAGACGTAGATCGATCGTAGTCTTCTAGGCCATCTTTAACAGCAGGAGATTGTTCAGGGAGATCCTTTCCATTAAATTCACCCGGCTCATATGATGTGGATCTATCATAGTCTTCCAGTCCATTTTCCAGGCCGCTGGCAACTCGCTCTTCACGATATCGGCCATGATCTGCTGTTCCATAACACACCCTTTCATCGTAGCTTCGAAGTCCTTCTTGCACTGGGTCATCCCTGCGCAGTTCCCGTTGTGGCGCAATCGGACCATAAGAGACCATCGCATCATATTCTTCGAGACCTGACTTCACCCGAGATAGTGTGTAGCTTGGATCATCAAATCGATTGTGGAGTGGGTGTTGAGTGGAAAGGTTAATCAAGACTGGATCAACGGAATCTGATTTATCACCACTTGATGCCTTCTGCGCGACCTTACGGTTCGTTATGGGATCAATGATATATTCTGGCTCCGTGGTATGATCTTGGGAACAGGGTATAGTCTCATGGATGTGTGTGGTGGGGGGAACCTCGTCTTTGAACATCTTATGAGATACAGCATTTTTCAGACTTCGATGAAGGAGCACTGGTGCGCTGGTGTTGAGTTTTCCAAATATGTGAGTCCTAGCTCGAAGAAGGTCGTAAAATCCATCCTTGAAGTGTGATCCTGCAGCGACATGCTCGGTCTTGTTGACGGCGCTGCTGCCAACCTCACGAGCTTCCTTCCCACTCAAAGTTATTGCGTCATCTGCCGACCAGCGTCGTCGCGGTTTCAGGTCTTGCCCGCGCCACGCACTGCACATGAAGCCTTTGAGCCCGACTGATCGTATAGGACTCTTTGTTTGGCGGTCCCAGGCTAACTTGCGGATATCTGCGCTGATGTATTTATGCCTCAAAGCACGATGCCGACGATGGAACTCTCTCTGCAATTCCGGCTCTAGGTATGATGACCAAACGCCTAGTCGCATCGTCCGGATTTGATGGTGAGGCCGAGCTCTCCTCGGTAAGGAACCCGCCGAACGAAGTATATGAGTAGACGAGGACATGGTGGATTGTAGAAGAGGAGAGATCGAGCAATTCGAGAGTGAGGACATCTGGGAAGAAAGCATGGCGAAAGACTATCTCTGGTGGTTCATACTCGGATGCTGGTAATCAATGAGCTGATTGACGACACATGTGAAGGTGGGTAGGAGGGGGTTGGACTTACGCGACTATAACCTTCGCACCTAGCCTTACGCAGGAAAGCCTGCAAAAGCGTAGGATATTGAGATTGTCCAGAGTCCCAATACCAAGGAGGGTGAATGAAGAGATGAGGAAGGTTGGACTGCCCTATTTATTGTATTGCAGGTTGTGGTTCAATCCAGGGTGCCAACACGTATACGTAGGTGGTTCCGCGGCGGGACCAGGCAGGTGGGGGACAGGGGTCGAGCAAGGCAGATCAGGGCGGGGTTAAATAGTGCGGCAAGAGATAGTGAGGCAGTGTATTGAGAGGAAGACACTGGAAAGAGATCACCCCTAGAAGGAATAAGTGATGGTGATGAAGATGAAGGTTTAGGGAGTAAACAAGAGCAGGAGTCAGGAGAGCACGTGGGTAGATAGGTTAACTCAGGGTGAGAGGAAGGCTGATCGTGTGAGTGTGTGGGAAAGTGAGCTCGGCCCTCCTTCAGGCGAGATCAACCCCGCATTACAGTGCTACCCTCTCCTCTTCCCAGCCCCATAGCAACCCGACCGACCCGGCTAATCCCGTGGTCACGTGTAGACGCGGCGCCTCCAAACTGCCTCCACCACCCTAGCGAGCGTGTAGGTCACCACAAACACCGGCGGTTAGCGAGTGACTGAGAGAGTGACTGAGTATATCTAATTGTAAAACTTTGCTTTGAAAGCTCCAACACATTCTTTTACATCAGTTGACTACTCAGCCCCAACACATTGGTACGCGTACGCTTAATACTTAGCCTAAGCAGAGATATCCAATTCATCGACACGGCTACGAGTAGACCATGAAATATTTCCGCTAGTTGCAACATGGTCATCAAAATACATGCTTTCTCTGTCTTATAATGATGCTTCTTCTACATCCAAACGCTGACCCGATGCAGTTGCGAAGCTCTCCCCTCCGTAAAAATATAATTCTGCCTTCACGACCACCAGTGATAATACAGCCACAACGCAGACTTTTGGATCCGAAACCTCTTGCGGTGGTGGGCGAATCTCATCAATATGGTCTAGATTCAAAGCAATAGCTGCGTAGACAATTAGCTTCGCCTATTCTGTGCGTAAATTGTTCGAATCGGGCCGTTGAGGGTGTTTTCGATGGTGATAGATCTGTATTGAAAGATGAGAGTATGTGACAATCAGGCTTGTTTCCCATATGAGCTGGCTTAGATGGAAAATACTTAAGTATGCTGGGCAGCCATTGAGCAAAAACTATATTGTATCCTTTCTTCAATTCGGTCATTTGCTCTTCTATCCAGTCTCTCAAGATCAGAGCGCTCAATTGCAAATATGATTGTTATTACTAGATTCAGTGCTGCCATGGTTATGGCTATGGTGAGCCGAGTGGGAGCCCAATAAGTTGTCTATGGTCGATGCCAGGATAAGCTAGTACCTCCGTATCGAAAATTCTGGGCTAGGTAGACCAACCAATAACCAGTTCGTTAACTTATGGACCCAGCTGGCAATCAAGAACCTTGATGGCACAACAACGAACCTCATCTTCGAAGTCCACAAGTACCTTAACTCAGACAACAGCGGCTCACATGTTGAACGTGTTACAAACAACATTGACTCGGCCTCAGCCCCTTGGCCACGTGGCTGTGTTCAAACAGCCGCCGGGCTTTCCTGAGTGAGACTGGCGGTGGAAATGTTCAAGAGCTGTGCCGCCTACATGTGTCAGCAACTAGATTATCTCAAGTCTCCACAGTCTGTTTTCCTTGGATGCTTTAGAAAAGATTCTGATCTTAACCTTGACCATAGTGCCAACAGCGGCGACTATCTTGGTTGGACTTCGCGGATCGCTGAAGGGTTTGCCGCACCTGGAACTACATCCTCACTGAGGTTCCCAATGGCAGCACCAACCAGTATCTTGTCCAGCAATGTTTTGTTCCCAAGTGGAAATCTTAGAAGCTCTATATTCTCTTTAGAACAAATCCTCTTGTATATAATTTGATATGCTTAGGTTGCCTTGGTGTACATGTGTTCTGCTCATCAATCGGATTTTATTTTAAATTTCTTCGCTCTGTTCGACACATGTAGCATCTTGTTATGAGCTTTCAGCTTGTTGTACTTTGGAGGCTCTTTACTCCATGACTGACGCGTACCCAATGTGAAAATATGCGTTACTTAATTTCACAATAGGCTATAAAGTAGATCACATGGGATGATCCTAAAGTATCACTCAACTTAAATTATAAGAATAAAGTAATTACAATATAATCGAATATATTGATGTCGTTCTTCTTTCTTAATACTGATCATAGCTGCTATTACTAGTTCTGAGGTAGTCTATGCTGAAAGATGTTATAGCTATAATGGCTTGTTTGAACAAATGCTAACAATAACAGAACTTGAGTTATGTAAGTTGAGGTTTGGCCATCACTCAACTCAGATAAACTTCTGAGAACTCGGAAAACGGTCAGTGCAAATTAGCTCAAATATATTCAAGTTAATTTGTAGTGCTTTAGTATATCACATATGTATTAAAATTGTGGTAGAACAAGAAAAATACTATTCAAGGCTCTCCTCTTACAAGAGAATCTTGATGACTAAAACCGTAGAGAGCATCTTTCCTGGAGCAAAAATTCTATCAGATACTTGACCTAATAATAAACAGCCGGAGAATAAGAGTTATTTATCAAGAAAAAATTTGGATTATATCTAATCAAGACATGCATTCACTAGTGGCAACCCCGTGCAAAACTATGTCCTTTATCTCTCTCCTCTAATCGTCAAGTCAAATAAAGAAACTAGTTACGGCTTACAGCAAAATGCGAATTAAGAAAGCCATAACCACTACTTAACTCCTGCCCGAATTTAATTATATTTTAAGGTATTTCTAGTCTCTGCCTCAAGAGTGGAGACACTTCACCAGCCACATTGCTAGCGTCAAAGATCCTTTACCTTCAACTAACTTGAAAAGGGATAGTATGTCGGTGAAGCCAATCAGCCGCACCGACCACCATCGTCATCCGGCGAAGCCAAAGCTACCAAAAATTGTCCGTTTAAAGGTGCATTTCAAAGTGCCTCTCCAACCCTCCAACCCTCCAGTTCTCTATTTTTTATTTCAACCAGGAGCTCATTGTCATTCTGCCCTGCCATGTCATAGATTGTACAAAACGAGCTTTTTCCAAACAACTCTCAAAATTCAAATCTGCCCCCACCACTGCCCCACCATCAATCGACATTCAGTATGAGCAAAAAGTTCAAGTCCCAAGCATCAAGCAGTCGTGCGGTTGTGGGAACTGGCTTTACCGGCTTTGGCGTATCGGCCGCAAGCTCTTCGCTATCATACCTCTCAAATCCGTCAGATTTCTCTTCCATCAGCGACGGCAATGTCGTTGTGAGTTTCAAGAACCTCTCCAAGAAAGACGGCACCACAAAGTCGAAGGCCTTGGACGATCTGCGAACATACGTCCAGGCACACCCATATGAGATAGATGGAGGAGTGGAAGAGGCAATCCTCGAGGCTTGGGTGAGTGTTTCTATACAACCATCCTAATGCATGAGCTAACAATCGCACAAGGTGGCTTTCTATCCTCGAATATCTGTCGACAATTCTCGTCGCGTGCGTGAGCTTTCCCATAATTTGCAATACGAGCTATTAAAATCAGCGCGGAAACGAATGGAGAAGCATATCCCAAAGGTGGTCGGAAGCTGGTTAGCAGGCACATATGATAGAGACAAGGCTGTATCAAGAGCAGCAAGTGATGGCGTGGCCTCGTTTTTGGATAACCAGAAAAAGGTTCTTATACTCTGGACGCGGTGCCAGGTTCAGATCCTTGATTATGCTCTAGAAGCACTCAACGAAACGCCCCAGAGCCTGAGCGACGAGCGGATTACGACAGCTGAAGATATGAAATCCAAATATTATCGAGTCATTGGATCCAGCTTGTCCCTTGTCTTAAATCTGCTCGATAAGCTGGGTCCCGGTGACATTGCGAAACACCAAGATAAGTATCAGGAGTTTCTTACAAATACCAAAAGGCTCTGGGAGTTCGTGTCCTGTGAGGATGCTTTTGTCAGAAGGACCATAAGCCAGCTCCTTGAAATGTGCCTAGGAAAACAAGTTTCTACAATTGAGAAAGATCTCCCGATTATAAGTCATGCTTTCGTTTCTGAAGCTCTCAGATCATCTCAAACTTCCTCAGCTTTGCAAGTTGTGCAGGCTTTAGTGAAGTTGACTTCAAGGTTTCCTCAGGTGTGGACTTCTCAGTACAAAGAAAGGAGACCACCGATATCTAGGTTACGCCATTTTGTGGAGAGAGGATCACAAAGCGGCCCTCCCAGCTTCTGGGTTTCTCTCAAAACTCTTCTTACAATTCTGCCTGAGGGTGTCCTCCCTACGGATGTAGAAAGCTCACTTGAGTTCTTGAAAGCCTTCCGTACCGGTATTTCTCGCCGCGAAGAAGCTAGAACTAATGCGCTAGATGCATGGAACAGCTATTTTGAGACCGTGGTTGCTATCGCTGGCGGAATCATAGATCCTTCGGGGCATCAGAAACTATTTGGGGAGTCGATATATCCCATATTTGGGCAGTACCTATATCCCACTCCAGAAAATTCACAATGGAATATAGGCACCAATGCTGCCGCCCTATCTAAGGCATTGGGAATCTGTTCTTCGTCCAAGAATGAGGAATCTCAGATATCATTCTCTAAGGAGTGGAATCTATTAGCAGATAACTTCATAATTAGACTCAACACATCATTACCTGAGCAATCAAAGGATTACAACAAGTCTCAAACTTCCGTTTCAGCAGAGAGCCATCGATGGTTCAGCTTGGTTTCGGCTGTGCTCAAAGAGGGCGATTTAGAAAGCATAAGGAACGTATTAGTTTCTTCTTCAGCCAATGTAATCAGGGCCGCTTTAGAACTGCTGCAAAATCGGATTGGAAAGCCATATTCAGCGGGTGCTACGATAGAGTCTGCCCTAAGACTTGCACCAAAGCTGATGGAGCTCTCTCCCGAGTCCTTGATGGCCATAAATTCTTTCCTGGAAAGTCAGCTGCCAAAGTTGATCATGTCACCATCTTCAAGATTCTTGGTCTCGGCATTATATCTAGTTCGCACCTTGCCAGGTCAGGACAAAGAGTTTGAGTCTATTTGGCAGTCCACAGTTGATGGCTTACTTGCACTTCCGGACAGCGACAGCAAATATGCAGCTGTCGTGCCGATCATATCAAGTGACGCTATTTCAGCGCTTGCTCAGGCGAGTTCTGGCCTGCAGGGATTTTTTAAAGCCGCTGCCATTAAGGCTGTTCATGAGACAGATGAAAACCAGTCTTGGCCCCTTTTTGAGGCTGCCATTACTTTCGAATTGCTGGCCAAGCATACCGAGAAGCAACTCCTCGATCTGATTATTGGAGGCCTTGATGATCAAATCAGCGAAACTCGTGTTACAAGTGCTTTACGGGCACTGGAGTTTATTTCTCAAAAAAGGCCAGGTCTGTTGAAAGAAGACAACAAGGCATATGTAGCTTTAGTGACTAAGCTTTTATCACTCACTGAGTAAGCGATAATCATCCAATGTTTCCTGCCTCTAAAGATTAGAGTCCCTTTCATATACAAGTTAACAGCGTTGACATGACTTTCAGGCTCTCAGATGACAAAATACCAGCTCAAGCCAGCAGACTTAGATCTTCACTCGAGGCGTCCGATCAGGATAATGGTCAAGCAGACCAGGTTTTACCAATGCTACATGTAATTCGACAGAATCTAGAAACAGCAACGCCTCAGTCTTTGTCTATCGACACCATCCTTCAGCAAGCGTCATCTATATTAGGCTCCTCAGCAGATCTATCTGTGTTCGAAACTCTTCTTCCAGACCTCACCATTTGGCGACGGTAAGCGCTCTACAAGTCCTTAGAGTTAGAGTTTTTTTGGAAGTTTACCCAATGCGATACTAATTTGCACAACTAGGTCGATATCTTCCATTTTGACAGAAGCCCCCAGCTCGTCATTAGGTGTGTTCCTTCATGCCCGCACTGTGGACTAAGCTATTTTGGGCGTATAATACTAACTCGCGCAGGTGTCATGAGGCCGTTTGCTGGTGCTGTATATCTCACCCAAGCTCCTGTCGCCGAAGCCCCACGATGCGAGAGAGACCTAAACGGATATTCCATTGCCCTTAGAATGGGTATTTATACTGCACGTTTGATAGGGGAAACACCGCATTTGAATTTACCGAAACTTGATCCGGAACTTGTCTATTTGCTCAGCATTACGTTCAGGCTCGCTCAAGACCAGGTAGACTTGCAAGGTGAAAACCAGTTGGCTACATCTATTCTTAATCCGGATGTTATATCTGAGATCCAAGAATTCCTATTCTCTGCAAATATACCCCTGCAGCAATTGGTTACCAGTGGCAGTGGCTGGTTGAATGATTCTGATGCATCTGCAACCCACGTAAGAGGTTTCATTGCGCATCTCATTGATGATACTAGCAAGTCTGGCCCTATAGCATTCCATGCGGCTCGCATCTTAAGTGATGTTCTGCAGCAACTTGTGAATGAACACGGATGGGATACTGTTCGTGGAGAATCATGGCTTCAGAAACTCGACTTACTGAAAACCTCGACTGCCAATATATTAGGTGCCGCAGCTATCCTCATTGGCCTACAAACCGTTCTTGCCACGAGTAGAATCGTCAATAACCTTTGTAATCGACTCATCAGCGATGTTGCTGGTGCCCATGCCAAGTCAGAAAAGTCACTTGGCCTTCTCGTATTGCTGAACGCAAGTTTCTCCGTTTATGAAGATGGCGATCTGCCTGTTGCTCAGAACCGCCTTGTATTTGCCGTCAAACAGATGCTGTCTTGGACCGATGATCTCCCTTTGGCTAATCCAAGACTGGCATCTGAAGCTTGCTTTACGCTTCATCGACTTCTTCCTGCCATTAAGGAAGTCTACGGCAGCTACTGGGAAGCCTCACTTAGCTTCTGCATATCTATCTGGGAATCTGATCAAGAAGTGCTTTCAAGTGAACGATTACCTATGGTGGGAATGTCGTTGAAGCTTTATACAATATTACGGACGTTAGAAGATGCCAACGACGATCTAGAAGATGCATTAGGGCAATTGGACTACCAAATTTCACAGGGTCTGATCAACCTCTTGAGGCTTCAACGACAGAAAGAAAATGTGCCTCAGCTCTTTGTTGATAATGTCCTATCAAGGGAAGTGGGTCGAATACCCTTAAAAGATTTCAAGGACAACGTGGCAGATATCTACCCGTTGGTGGCATCTGAGTTTAGAGTCGTTCAGTCTACTGCCTTTGATGTTCTGCATCGTGCCCTCCCCGAGCAACAACAGCAGCTTTCTGTAGATGTATTACTTGAGAACAGAGGTATGTGATAATTCTCCTCTTTCATTAGTCTGTGCTAACAACCACAAAGACGCTCAACTTCCGGAAGAACTGCTTTCACTACTACTAGATGCTCCATCGCTGGACAACATCACAGATGAGACCCTTGCCGAATTTCCTAGTTTCATCCGAGGATACCTTCTCTCGTGGCTTCTTATCTATGATTCATACAGTACAGCATCTTTCAAAGTCTGTGCTGATTACAGCAACATTCTCAAATCAGAAAATTACATAGGTCCACTTCTAGATTTTCTGTTCGATGTTCTAGGTCACTCCGCCGGTTATCCAGTCAACTTGTCAAACTTCGATATCGCCAAAATCCGTAGTTACAATACATCCGAAGCGGAAGACAACAATACAAAAGAGCAAAATATGCAATGGCTACTCATCAACCTCTACTATCTCTGCCTCAAGTACACGCCTAACCTCGCAAAAGGCTGGTGGCTTGACTGTAAATCGAAGCAAACACGGATAGCCGTAAAATCCTGGACCGAGAAGTACTTTTCTCCGCTCGTGATATCTGATACCATGGATGAAGTCACAAAATGGGCTGATGAACAAGAGACCACGGATGACGAGAAGGAGTTAATCATTAAGGCTTCGAAAAAGTCGAGGGAGGTGTATGCTGGGTATGAGGTTGATGATATGATGATGGAGATTGTGATTAGACTGCCAGCTGCATACCCATTAGAAGGCGTAAAAGTTGATGGCGTGAATCGTGTTGCGGTTAGCCCGCAGAAGTGGACTGGATGGTTAATGACAACTCAGGGTGCTATGACCTTCTCGGTAAGCTAGTTCAACTTCCATGTCCATAATCATAGCTAACCTCGGACAGAATGGTTCCATCATAGACAGCCTCTCTATATTCCGCAAAAACGTCATCGGAGCCCTCAAAGGCAAAGGCGAATGCGCGATATGCTACTCGCTTATCTCGTCTGACAAGAAGATGCCGGATAAGGGATGTCACACCTGCAAAAACTTGTTCCATGCGAGCTGTCTATTTAAGTGGTTTGCGACTAGTAATCAGAGTACATGTCCGTTGTGTCGGAACCCGTTTAATTATGGTGTTGACGCAAGGAGAGCGAGACCTGTAGGATGAACGTGTAATATAGAAAAGAAATCTTGACCATAATATAAACATTTGCATAATCAACTGGATGGTGTATGAGAAGTTTTCTAATGCATATTCATGGGGCGGTAGGGTATAGTCGGACCCCGTGGTATATCGCCTTGACACTTCATTTTTAAATCCAAGCTTGTTATTTTAATCTATTGACCCTCCACCAAAAACGAATGCCCCAAAGCCTGCTCAGCGCTCAATCTATCCCCACTCTCCCACACCACTAATGCCTCCACAAGGGCCCTCGCATCCTCCCCTACATCCCCTAATATCTCTTCCCAGCTCCTGCCCTCAAAGCGCGTATACCACTCCCAAGGCACTACCGTCCATCCCGTCGCCTCCGGCCACGTTTCCTCGGACGGGCTCCCCAGCGTCTTAAACATGCTCAAAATCAGGGCCAGCTGATTCCCGTCCTCCGAGGGATCCGAAGAAGAGGAAAAAAGCGGCGTGCCTGTGAGAGCTTCCGCGAGCATTGCGCCCGCGGCCCACAGATCGATCGTGTGTGTGTAGGCACGATTCCCGAACAGCGTTTCCGGCGCGCGGTAGCACGAGGTGCCCACTTCGAGGACTTTGTGATCCACCGGCTCGGTGGGCTGGGAGAGCGTGGAGTGGTATGCTGTGCCGAAGTCTGCTAGTAGTGCTGGGCCGGAGGCGGAGGAGAGGAGAATATTTGACGGTTTGATGTCGCGGTGGATGATACCTTGGTTGTGTAGATATTTTAGAGCTTGGAAGATGTCCCTGTATAGGGTTTTGGTAGTGCTGAGGGAGAGAACACCGGAGTCTATGAGATCCGCAAAGGTGAGTGATTGGTAAGGAAATACAAGGACTAGATCGCTGGAGGTAGAGCGGAAGGACGTTGTGAGAGAGATGATACGGGAATGGGAGAGTTTCTTGAGGATGGCGATCTCGAGGTGTGCATTGTGAGGCGGTGCATCATGGGCAGTTATCAATTTGAGGGCCACAGTTTTACTGCGATATACTTGGGAGACAAGACCTTCTGCTATATGGTGACACTCTGTATATGGTCCGATGGTGATCCCAGGAGTCGTATTGGCCCGTGGTTCTGGCTCGGTAGGCGTGGCTGCAGCAGTTATAACAGCGTTACATGCTTTATCATATGCCTCCTGTTATCAAATGTTAATTCTGCCTACGCAGATATCTATTTCAGAATGAGAACGTCCGTCTCCAAGCCGTATATATGATTACATGACCAGGTAACCAACACCTAATTGCACTTACTCTTGATTCCGAACTATTGTACGCATCTGTTTCAGCAGCAAAGGCTATTTTCATGACATTGCTGTCTATATTTAAGCCCTTGGCTTCTATTCTCTTCTTCCTGCTGTGGTCAGAACAGGAGGATTCTCTCAGCTTGACAGGAAAGGCTTCTCACAACTTCTCAATATTTTGATGTCTCTCAACAAATGTAAGACCAGTCCTCCAGCCCGGTATTGAAGCCATGCCCAACTTATTTATTCATATTAGGTGGCCCTAGTTTGTCCTAATACTTCGGCTTGGATGCGGTTGTTCAGAGCGGTTAAACCTCGGCGTGTGACAGGTTCGGAGGGCAGATTTATCCGTGATAGTTGGCCTTAGAGTTCTATTTCTCTATTAGTCCCACCCCCTACTATATTGCTCAATCATTGTTTATTGTGTATCATGTACTCGCGAGGTTCCTCTTCCGATTGCCGTGATTCAAAGCTCAGTTGAGGACAGTCCCCAGGCTTAGCTGGGTCACTTCTTTCTCAGAGCCGCATTGGCCATTTACTCAAACTTCGGCGACAGAGACATGAGACATCACAATGCGAAATAGATCTTTTTGCTATTTTTAGATGAATTCAAGCAGCCCAGCATAATTCGATCCCCCCTCTGTAATACATTTCATTCCTTATCGATAAAGAATCTGCAGGAAGAGTAAACAAAACATTCAAAATCTCGCATCCAACCGAAGGCTCCGTGACAGGGATCCCCATTGGCAAAATCGATCGTCAATGTCCTTTCCTCGCCTCTTGTGTTCTGTCAGCAGCAAAAGAACTTGCCCATTATTACTCACCCCAGATGCCATTCCTCATTCCGTAGCAACGCTCGTTCTCTGTGACCTCACTTGTAAATTTACTTTGTTTTCAGTACCATGCGCACATCATTTCACTAGCATCTGGAGAATCAATTAATCATGGAGCTGTCGCGCAAAGACTATCCGGCTATGCTGGTAAGACCACCGTCGCAATGCGTCTTGAGGCTCGAGCTGACGGGGTGGAAAGGATCGATTGCAACCTAATGAAGCCGCCGCAAAGTTCAAGGCGCGTGTAAATACAATTGGGAAGGTGAATGCGGAGCTGGCGGATTGGTGCCAGGTAGGAACATTCGGGAGAGCATGCGATGGGGAGTTTATTAACCCAATATACCAGGAACGGCGGAAGATTGAAGAGGAATATGTTACCAAAATGAAGAAGCTCGCCAGGAGGCCCCTACCATCACAGGAGGGGCCTGGCGCATCAATTCTAGGCACATTTGATGGTGCATGGAAGAAGCTACAAACAGCCACCGATCAAATCGCAGCTGCGCATCAGAATTTTGCTCAGCAGCTTGAAAAGAATGTCGAGCAGGATTTGCGGAACTTCGCAGCGAATAGTCCAGAGTATGTGCCGCTCTCGACTCTTAAGGAGGCCGCAACTATGTTGGCCAGGACTAATGTGGATCTACAGGTTTTCTGGAATGAACACCCTACAAACAAACTTGGGGAACATCGCAAAAGAACTGGAGGATGCTGAGGACAAATCAGCTAAGCTCAGCAAGAAAGGTGGGAAAGCAAGCAGTGCCAAAGTCGATGTAGCGGCCAAGAATCTCTCGAATGCCACTGGTATGTGTCTTAAAAGGAAGCCCTCGCCAGAATTTTGTGTCAATACAAGAAAATTGCTAATATAGAGTAGGTCAATGGCAAGCACAAGCTCCTTTTATGTTCGAAAAGCTACAATTGATTGATGAGACGCGCTTAAATCACCTCCGAGACATCTTCACACAATATCAGACACTGCAGATAGACAAAGTAGAGGCGGAGCAATCTTCGGTACAAGAGGCCCTCAACTTTATACTAGAATTTGATACCGCTTTAGAGATACAGTCATGGGCAAGCGCTACTGTACATGGAAAGTCTATTAATGAACGTGCTGCAAGGCTGCTCTCGAACGCTGGTAGTAGCGGCAGTACTTCAGCAGCTGCTGCTGCTACAGCCGCTCCACCTCCAGCTACTACTTTAGAACCTCCTTCACCTGCTCGCAGATCTTCACACACTGAAAAATCAGACCGAACCAGCGAGCAATCAAACAGACCATCTGCGCCGAGTGGGCTTAAAAGACTCGGCACAATGCTTGGCGGAGGACGAAGACGACAGAGTATTCATGGTTCTGGATTTACTCGGGCAGCTTCTCCTTCAAAAGAAGGTAGATTCCCAGGCATGGGGGCATTCGCAAGGACCAGTAGTCGTGACGGCGTCCCAAGTCCTTCGCCTCGCTCATCTTCCAATAACCTTCGAGGTTCGCCTGCCCCGGAGAACCGCCTATCTGCTCTCGCAGAGTCACCTACCAGCCCAGCAAGAACAAATGGCTTCGCTCCACCAGCTACAATATCCGAGGCGTCGCCTGCTGGACCAAATGGGACAACTTCCGGCTCAATAGATCTATCAGATGTCCAACCTCCGCCTGGTCCACCTCCTTCCCATCTCAAAACCGAGGATCGCAAAGACTCCGAGGGCTTCACTGTACCAGCAGCTATGAACGATCCGATCTCCCAAGCTCAACTAGAAGCTCAAGAGAACGATCAGCCCCAATTCAAGCTTGATATCCGTAATGAGCCTATCCCGGAGCAAGACGCAGATGCTGCTGCTGCTCTCTCAGCCGTTACAAACACTTTACGCTCAGGGCCAGCTGTGACCCCAAGCCGGAAAGTGGGAACTGTTCGTGGCAGACGAGATGTACGAAATACAATTTACGCACCATCAGGCTCCTTGGACATGGCCACGTCGGAATATCCATTGCCCCCACAGAGTATTGCATTCAGTCGAGCACAAACATTGTCTTCGTTGTCTGGTAATAGTTTTGCACCTCCAGCATCAGATACCACATCGATTCGCTCTGGTCATTCTCTCACAAACACTGTGTTAGCAAAACATGCCGATATGCATTCACCTGGCCTCAACGCATCAATTATCGAAACACTTAATGCCACGTTTGAAAATGGCGAGATTAAAACTGCCAAAATAAGTGGCGAAGTTGCTCTGATTTTCAATCATTCGGGTGATGAAGCGTCTCAAACAGGTACATATACAATCATAAAGCGTGTTGCTGAAGACATTGCGCTAATCATGTCATAGAAACTGAGACAATTCGCATCAATAACTTTCCAAAGTAAGTTACTTGTTGCCATAGCGCCTGATGCCATGTGCTAACTTATACGATTAGTCTAGAAGCCATCGGTCCCAACCGGACCTTTATGCATCAAATTTCAGAGGAGAGCTCGGATGAGTACAAGGTCGATATCTCTGCTATTTCACCCAAGTCAGCCACCGCATTTACTTACAAAGTGCACATTGATGAGGATAAGTTGGCTTCTCAAGGGCCTCTGACTCTGAGGTCAGCATGGAAACGACAAGGAGATAATTTAGGTATGCTATTTGCCTGGCGCGGCTTCTTGTTCTTATCTATGCAAAGACGTTACTAATCGTGTGCTCAGGATTGATCATCTACTATAGCCTAAATTCGGCGTATGCATCTGAAGCAGTTCTACATAATTTGATCATCCTGGCTTTCTCTGATGGCCCTAAGGCTGCTGGATGTCAAGCCAAGCCTAGTCCCACTTTCTACAAAGAAAAGTCACTGGTAGTATGGCAACTCGGCACAGTGACATTAAAACCAGAACAGCAGAAAATAGTTTGCAAACTCAGCGGTGCGGCAGATGCAACACCGGAACCTGGGCATATCGAAGCAAGATGGGAAATTCAAAGCACGAATGGGAACCCATTGGGAAGCGGCATAAGTTTGTCGCGGCTACAACCTGGGAAGGGTAAGGAGAAGGAAAAGGAGCCGAGCGATGATCCTTTCGCAGACGACTCAGTATCCAGTGCAGTAACAGGGACTTGGGTGGAGATTGAGACAAGTAAGAAACTAGTGGCAGGGAAATACGAAGCGAGATAGATGTCATGAGAACGGCATGATACAAGTGAGATGGGATTTTGGCGGAGCCGGGTTGCCATGAATAGTAGTACCATAGTAATGCACTCTGTACAGCGTGAGGCCTTGAATCGACCCAATTTCTCACTTGATTATAGTACCAATTTGAATGGTCCGTTCGAACCGATCCAAACTCACCTCACATAGAGGAAGGAGGCAATATTGAGATCATAGTCATCAGCCAAGCAAACTCAAGGGTTCAAAGCCAAGATTCCAACTTTCCGATATGTACCCCTTGGCAGGGACCAAATCCAGTTTCGACGTTGCCACCACGCACCGTTTTGGATTCCAATATTATGTACATGTCTGAAAGAGGCAGAAGGGCTGGCAGATCTCGGGAATGTGGCTGAATTTGGTGGGGTGATCGGAAAATTTCTTGAGGCTCCAAGCGAATGGTACATTTGATGTCATATAATTGTCTGCATAGAAGGTTTGGAAGGCTTTTATTCAGGATTTTAGAGGTTGGCATACCAATTATGGTCTGAGGTGAACAGGCGGCGTCTCCTCAATTGCGTCGAAGAGCATGAGAAAGCATTGAACTCAAGGTTCTTTGATACGGGATGACGATGTTTATCTCGCTTCCTCCGAGCTGCTTCTGAGAACCTTTGTAGCTCTGTTGGACGTTGAGGAAAAGTATATAGAGGAAGATAGATTCCCTCATTTTCTATTCTTCATCAGGCATCAATCTCTAGCTCTTCATCAACTCAAATTCTAGCCTTCATATAGTACCTTTCCCAGCCTCTCTTACAAGCATACCAACGATCAAGATGTTCGGATCAAACGACAACGAGTACGAGCGTGAGCAAAGCAACCGTGGAGGTAAGCATTCTTCTATATTGTATACAAAGAGAGCTTTTACTTAACAGGTTCTCAGGAAACGACAACTACTCTAGTAACAGTGGATCCAACTATGGACGAGATAATGACTCCTCTTCCAACTCCTACGGACGCGACAATGAGTCCTCATCTCGCAGCAACGGCTACGGCTGTTCCAACTCCTATTCAAACGATAACGACTCCTACGGATCATCCAACAAGAACTCTTCGTACGGTCGAGACAACGACGACGAGTATTCATCAAAGGGCAGCAACTATAGCAACAATGAACGCGAGTCCTCCTCCGGCTACGGAGCTTTCAACGATCGTGATTCATCCTCCAACTCGTTCGGGAGCGGTGGTCGTGATGCATCCTCCAGCTCGTACGGAAACGACTCGTCAAGCAACAGCTATGGAAGCGAGGATAGAAACTCGAGCAAGGCCGGCTTTGAGGATAAGATAGTTGATGCTGGCGCTAGATTTGTCAAGGAGCAGCTTTCTAACTAGGTTGGGCGCTGTTGGTAAGCATAGGTTGTTGGGTCTGGTTGGATGAATTTTTATTGCGGAGTAATAGGTGAGGTGGTGTTTTGCTGTTTGGCAGTTTGGAGGCTTCTTTTTAGGATCTGTGTAATTGATTCCACAATGTATAATTAGCTTTCCATGGATGTTACGATCCGATATAACTGATAAGTTAATGATGGTCAATGTCCAACAATTTTTGTTTACTTTCCCATCGCTTATATTTCCCATCCTAAATGAAGCCGCTTTTGAGCTCATGTTCTTGTTCATTGGTCGTCATGCTGAACATTAAACACTACACGTTAACAATCATACGCATTGACTGAACCCTTTCATTTGAGTTGACTCTTTGGGTTTGATTTTGTGATAAGTCTGCTCGAGGTCTTGATTCATTATACCTCGGTGAAGTACATAAAAACAAATATCTCCCAGGTCTTAGCCTTCCTTTTCTGAGTACAACATAAAAACCTTGCAAGTTGTACGAAATTAGATCGTGCATAAAAATACGTCCGACACTAAAGGTATTGAAAATAATCAAAGGTAACAGCAGCCAATATGCTAAACTAGAAGCATTTCAAGGACCCCGTCGCAGCAGCGGTCTCCACTGCCAAAGAGGCCTTCCTTATCAGCGAGCCTGGACGTGACGCTGTCCAAGATATATCTGGTGTTACAACGAGTATCACGGAAGCCTCGAATATTCAACACTAGAGGATAAGGATAATGATTCAGAGTCAACTGAGTCTAAGTCTGGCGAAAGATTAGACAAGGGAAAGGGTGAAAAAGCAGCTGCCGGACTAGAGTTCCCTTGGTCCAATACGACTATACCGGGCTCATACCCTCCATTCCACTTCACTCGCTCAGAAGACGCTTTCTCAGGGGAGTACTGAATCAGTCGCAGCTTCGCCTACGCCGAGGGTTGCTGGGTCATGGGACAGGAGCTGATCGAGAAGTTCGATTGGCTCGGAGAAGCATATCTGGGCGAGACGGGCGCTGAAGCAGTCCAGTACTTCCAGATTCTAGTCGAGATTTTAGAGTACATTTTCAACAGAGAGCTTCGAGCGCTCCGTATCTATAAGAATCGACTCATTCGAGATCGCGCGAGGCTTTTTGCCCAGCCAGCGGAGACATGGGTATTGTGCGAGTATTTTCAGGTTGGCGTGGAGCATCTCGCTGTTGAGCTAAGGGAGGAGCTGGTGCAGGGCGATCGAGCTGGTGAAGTGGCGGAGGAAGATTTCCGAGTTAAAGCGGGGGATTTGGAGTACATTCTTCAGCAAATTGAGAGAGTCTTTCGACCAGCAGTCAACTATGCAGAGAGTCTGAGACATGATATTTTCTTGATAGAGAAGGAGAGGTTTGACGAAGCGACGCAGGAACTCGGCCCTTTATCTTACTCGGAGGACGACGATGAAGGACAGAGTCCTCAATTCGATAAGTCACAAACCCAGTTTGGACCACATCTTAAGCATAAGAGGCTTCAAAAGGTCTTGGATACATTGTAAGATCGCATACTTAGACACGTGTCGAAAACACTGAATCGCACCTCGGTAAGCTCTCTGAGATTCACCACAAGGAAAAATTGAGAAGCTGATATAGAAAAAAAGAATAAAATGGCAAATTGCTTGCCTGGCTTTCAAAAGCTGTAGATAATTTTGCATGATCATAATGATATCGTTGCTTAAGATATACTTCCTGCTTGCTTTTGGTAATCTTATTTTAAAGGACATTTGTGAGCTTGTTCATATCAAGGCCTCCGTTCGTTTCGCCAAAAAAAATTGCAATTGCGATTGCTAGCATTGAAAGCGGAGCAAGCTGCCAAGGCTTAATGAATTTCCAATCATTGCGCTGGCTGGCTAGATAGTGAGGGAAATATTAAGTTTGAAGTTTCTGAAAGCTACCTTATCTTAAATTTCCCAATGAACAGCAAGATACGGTTTTGTTCCACTTTTTGACAAATGTTTAGTGCGTTCTGCACGTGATTAATATGGGTTAATGTCTATATCCTATCAGCCGGAGCCGACGAGCATATTTTCCCTTCTTGGGGGTTATTTTTGGAAATTCGCTTGGGATAACGTGAAAAAAGCGCAGAAATTTCGGGATGGAGAAATCGTTATTGCTTCTGGTTGAAGGAATAATTTTTTGAGGACATGGAAGTCCAACTTTGAACTTGAAGCGCTTCGCTCAAGATCAATACACGAAGCTCTTGAAGTTTAAGAGTTACCTCGGTTGTGGAACAATATGCAAGCTACCGCGCTTGGCAGATAGGGAAACAAAGCTTGTCTTGATAACTCTCCGACAATGATCTTTAGGTGACATATTTTCAAACCATCAGACGGATTGCTGGCGTAGAAAAAACAACGGAGCAGCGGACCGCTATGGATTCCGAGAGAATACCTGGATCCTGCCGATATAGTATGACACTCTATAGTCTTCGGCTCTATAGATCGAGTGCATCTTGCGGTCCTTAATATAGATTCGACCAGGAGCTGGGCACTTCACCGGATCTAAGATTTATATTGACGCAAAAAATAGATCATGGATGAGAAAAAAGCATAATAGTACGAACTTATGTCCTCATCAGATGACTTGGGCCTAGTCATCACGTTTGTGTATGAGTCCATTCCTTGGCAACTGCTCATCTGGTCTGTTCACGAACGAGAATACGACTGAGCGGCCGATACAATCCTCTTGTGGTCAGGTAGATGAAGAAGGCCAGATGCACTTACCGTGTTCTTTAAATAGAAGATGTAAGGTACTGATATCCGGCTGATACCATACACATTCACCCATCAGATGCCGTTCCACCTGGGCCTAGCCCTTCGTAATTGTACGCTAATGGATAACCCCCGGTTGTGCCTGAAGACCCGAAATGTTCGCATCAGCAAGGTTGAATGTTCAGGGTCCCTCTTGTATCAAGTTGATGATACGTTGGCGGGATCGGCCGGAAGTATTAGGCAGAAAGAAGCCTTTTCGTCTATCCTTGCGCTGCGCTTAAACTCGCTACCCCTGTCTTTGTGGGGAAGAAACGAGCAACATGTACCAACCTTAATTTATCTGTACCTGAATTTGCAATGACATGCCATGATGCCCCTTTACCATCTAGTCTCCGGCCAGCTCTGCAAACTATATCCCCAGCTTAGTCGTGTCTCCGAAACTATCACTATAGGCCATTTAGGGTATGCAGCTCAGTACCATGGCCAATTTCTGTACTTCAGACGAGGCTGAGATAACACAGCATTGAAGTTGCTTGCTGAAGAGATTATCGCTGTAGCCTCGCAGGACTCTCCATAGGCTCGAAATGGCACACCAGTACCTGTCCGGCTTGCCCAGGACAATGGTTCACTGATAGTTCTTGGATCTCCTTCGGTAATCGGGTCTGGTCCCAGTAAGATCTCGTCAACCAGGTTGCAGTCTAGCGGGCACCTCAATTGCATAATCGATATATGCATGGATTAGAAGCTTCATGGTAAGCTAGTGGGTTTCTCTAACCGAGAATGCCCTGCAAGCTTATTCATTCTCACCAGCACGAGTTAAGACATAGTCAAAACTTCTTGCTGGCAATTTTTTACTAATAGATAATCCGCGGAGGCATGCTCCACCTGACTTACGGCTGCAAAAGCAAGCCGCTCTGTTGACTGAACATATGTTTTGGCTCTCTTTGGGTCTCTTCTATTAAGCATTTGCATATATCCTCAATATACTTCTGTGGCCGTGGATCTGAATGACATTGGCTCGCCAATGCACGCTTTGTTATAAGCTTACTCTGATTCTATACATAGTCCAATATCAATATAACGCAATATCAGTTAGATTTGCAGCTCGGTCACAAGCACCGCATAAGCCACGTTTTTTATGGCAAGCGCCTCAAGAGCCAGGGTTATTGTGCCAACCTTTCACAGTTAGTAGGCAGTCTAGCTCTAATTCATTTGACCATGGTCGCTTGCACCTCGCCTATCTTTATCCGATGCAAGGCTCTATCTCCCAATCTCGTATTATTGTTCCCTCAGACCACATGCGTTCTGTGATTGAGGCGTTTGCTATATTGCAGCGGGGCAATTGGTCAGGTTGATCCTCCATAGGGAAGTGCGGAGATAGAGTAATCCAAATTCATCGCAGAGTTCGCAGCAAAATAGCATACGAGCTAATGGAATGAATCGCCTTGAGGTCGTATAATATTGATTCGGGTGTTAGTCGTCCGAAGTCCTTGCTGCCTCCCACAATCCTATATATAAGGGCGCCGCCGATCATCAGGATCTGCTTTCATCCCACCACCTTCACACCCAAACTCAAAAGCTTCCCAATAAATCGATTCCACGTCTCCCATTTGCCAATATGCTTGCCATCTTCACCGTCGTTGCTGCCTTGGCGGCCGCAGTTGTTGCCATTCCAGCGGACCCCATCGGGATCACCATCCCAGCACCAGCCGCAACAACCACTGCCGTTGGTCCAAACCCTACTGAAGTGTATATCAAAGCTATCAGTTATGGTGGCACCGGATGCCCGCAAGGCACCGTTGGACAATTCATCTCTACTGACAAGCAAACGTGAGTTAGCCTAAGAGAATGGTTTAGAGAAATTCTAACAATATGTGACCCAGCTTCACTCTAATCTTCGATGCCTATGTTGCATCCATCGGCCCAGGAATTGCTATCACTAACAATCGTCTCAATTGCCAGTTGAACATCGACCTCCAGTACCCAGGAGGGTTCCAGTATAGCATTCTTGGTACCCAATTCCGAGGATATGCTGGCCTCGACGATGGGATTACTGGCTTGCAACAGGCAACCTACTACTTCTCCGGATGTAGGTTTTAGAACCAGCCGATAGATTGCCACCTTTGAATTTCACGCTAATCATTTGCCGTTCTAGCCTCTACGCAAGTTTCAACTTCGACCACCTTCAAAGGCCCATTCTCCAGTGACTATGAGGTCTCAGACTCGATTCCCTTCACATCTACCATCTTTTCGCCTTGTGGAGCCGCGCTTCCACTTAACATCAATTCGCAAGTTAGATTAACTAGCACAAAGGCTAGTGCAACCGGAATCATGACCCATGATTCCATTGACGGAAAGATTGCGTTCCAAGTTGGAGTCCAATGGCAAAAGTGTAAGATGCCCGTCCCGATATCAATATGGTAAAATCAACAAAACTCATGTGGCGTTCCACAGGTACCAAGTAAATGGGCACATAGTTCATGACTCTATCGCGGCGAGCGACAATTTGCCGTCGAAGCTTGAAGGTGTTTGCTTCGTTGGCTGGTTTGTGGTTAAGTTCTGGTGGAACAAGGTGTTGGAGGGCGATGTTTCATGCGACTCAAGTGTGCTTCTTGAAATATTTAGGATAGGAGCATATTCAGATCTCTTTCCAGGCTCCGATAATTGTGCGCATACCATGACGTAAACCGAGTGAAATTTAAGCTGGAAGAATCAACATGAGAGGCAGATGACATAACGTTGAAAATACCACCATCCACTGAGCATTCGAATTGAATCAAAACACCAAGGCAGCGCAAACTATAGAAATATAGTCTAGAGTGAGAATGAACGTGGCCAAGATGAAATGAATGAAAAGGAGCTTGGTGATTGTAAAATAAGTGAAGCCATAAAAAGAAGTTTGAAGTCGTGACGATAAAAACACACCCCCTCCTAATAAAGACCGTCCTTATCGCAATGGCCCGTGCACCACCATGACATCCCTGTATTTCGAGTCGCGATGTAAACAAATCGAGCCCGCCAAATCGCTATCTTTTCTGGATAACACCTCTGCCGCCACGATTCTGGCTATCAACGCGTCAAATGGTGCCGATTGCGATATCATATTCGGATATTATCAACAGAATTTAACAGCAGAATCGATCAATCGTGATTTATTCTCCCTAGTAGACACGTCTCCTCGGATTTCATATCAAAGGCTAAACAGCGATATAGATTCCCTAACCACTCGATTGCAGCTGTGACCAGCGAGCTCCAATGGCGGCAACAGCGCACCTAGCTGATCAATATTTTACCTTGGAGAGTCGACTAGAGTCATTCCAAAGCGCCCAGCAACTGTCTAAACGGCGCGCATCTAATGCGAGCACCAAGGGGTCCAAGTCACTGAAATGGCCACATCGATTTCTGGCTCCGGAAAAGGTATGACATGCTATGACTACGCAACTTGCGAATGCTGCTAATATATTGCCAGCTTGCGAAAGCAGGTTTCTTCTATCATCCTCTTCCAGCCAATCCAGATAATGTTATTTGCTTCCTCTGCCATAGATCGCTCGATGGCTGGGAAAAGGGAGATGACCCTCTAAAGGAGCATCTTACTCACTCTCCAGAGTGCGGTTGGGCGATAGTCGCGGCAATCGAAAATCAGGATGAACAATTCAGCCAGGAATATCCGTCAAGTGCACGGATGATCGATGCAAGGAAAACAACGTTTGCAAATAAATGGCCCCATGAGAGTAAGAAAGGCTGGAAATGCAAGGTTAAGCAGGTAGGAATATATATCCTTCTAGTGGTAGGAGCTTACAATGCTACAGATGGTAGATGCTGGGTGGAAATATACTCCTACTCCCGAGTATGATGATATGGCAACCTGTGCCTATTGCAATCTGGCTTTGGATGGTTGGGAGCCATCGGATAAACCATTGTGAGTCTGAGTCTTTTGGTGTTTCTTTCTCATGAAAGTCATGACTGATTTGGCAGGGACGAACACTTCAAACGCTCACCTGAATGCACATTTTTTACTTTAGTGGGCAATCGCCAACAAAGCCCAGTCACCAAGAAAACGAAGGCCAAAAAAGATAGAACATCTAAATCATCAAGACTTTCCACACAATCGTCCTTTACAATCGCTTCAGATGCCGCATCGATCACAGATGTAGCTGCAGAAGAAGGTGACAGCATTCTCACAACAGCTACTAATGCTACCATTACCAAGAAGATGGGAAAGGGAAAGAAGGCGCCCACTGGCAAGGGAAGGAAAGCTAAGGCCAGAAAAGCTGAACCAGAACCTGTCGAAGAATCTATTGCGCCGGAGCCCGAGGATTATGGCTTTGAGGTCAAGGTAGATGTGGCTCCCAAAGCAAATCGAGGAAGGAAGAGAAAGACAGAGGATACATCGGATTCGACAAATACTACAATCGAACCAGAAGCACCTCAGCCAAAAAGAAGAGTCACACGAACACGGTCGAGCGTAGCTGCCAACGACTCGCTAATGGATGAAAGTACCATTGTCCAGGGGGTGGCCAAATCGGCCAAACCCGCCCGAAAGGGAAGGCAATCAACGCGAAAAGCCTCCACTACCTCCGTAGCCGTAAGGAAAGAACAGGTTCCAAATGATGAAGAACTTGATGCTGCACTCGAAGCAGATCTCGCTAAACAAGCCAGCGACGATGAAGCAGAGCATGCTCGTATCAAGAAATCAACAAGCTCTAGCAAAGTTCCTAAAACGGGCTATGAAATATTTGGGACACATCAAATAGAGATTGACGAAGCGGTAATTGAAGCTGAGCTTGAAATGATGGAAATTGCCGAATCAAAACCATTGCCCAAAGCGAAGGGTGCAAAAGGCAGACAACCTCGAAAGGTATCAGTAAAGCAGCAAACCGCGGCCAGGAAAGCTGCTGAAGCAGAAGCTGCAGCCGCTGCGCAGAAAGCTGCAACAGAAATGGAAGATGAAGACGCTTCTCAGCAAATAACGTTGGAGCTTGAAAATAGCATCAGCATGCAGCATCCTTCCCCAATTGTACAATCAAAACGACCAGGAGCCATATCTCAGCAAATACCCGAAAATATGGACCGCGTTTCTGCTTTACATGTACATAGAGAGCAGGTGTTTATTGGAAACAGCCTGCAAATCAACTCTGACCAAGACGCGGAATCTGGCAATGATACGGATGCTAGCATAGCGAGTCAATCCACCGTTGTTCGAGGCGGGAAAACTGGACGTGGTAGCAAGTTGTTGAGGGCCAAGGCAGGAAAGAAGGTGATGCCTGAAAACATCGTAGAGATTGTTCATCAAACAGTTGTTGCTGCTAACAATGTGGAAAATGCAGCGACTTTCATGTCGAAAGCGCAGACCGCTCCGCAAGATGAGGATGTAACCATGGGAAACGCTGGCTTGTATACCGTTGCACAGGAATTACAACCCGAGGTGCGTCTCTTGGCTGCAATTGAGGTGATTTGTGTAACATGGATACTCCAAATTAGCGAAGACTAACGATAATGCAGGTCCAAACGTCCGCAAGTTCCGAAACACTCCTTCAAGTCCAAGCAGATGCCGCTGCAGAAAGCCAAGGACAATCTAATGGCGTAGATCGCATTTGGGAAGATAGGGAGCCTCAACCAAAATCCAAACCTTTGCGGGCCAAACATCAAGTCTCAGTTCGGTCTCCCACACCACCGCCTAAGGCGCGTACTCCGTCACAATCACCACAATCCTCTGATGCAGAAAATCACCCACCGTCATCAAAACCATCTACGATCACCAAAAAAGTTACTACACCTCGTGCAACCACGACCTGTATTCCGTTGGCAACCGCCACACCTATCATGTCGCCATCCAAGCGGAACGTGATTGCTGGTCTGCAGAGTTCGCATCCTTGGTTTGCCGTTGACCTTGATACCGTATTTCTCGGATCTCCTGGGAACGAGAACTCACCAGGCAAACGATTAATAGGTGATACGCTTCGTCAGGCGAAGAAGGGAGATCTCAGCAGCCCAGAGAAGAAGATGACAGTGGAGGAGTGGATTCAATATAACGCCGATATAGCGGAGGAGACCTTGCGTAATGAGTGTGAACGGATGGTCAGCACTTTTGAGAGCCAAGGGACACGGGCAATGTTGACGCTTGAGGGCATTGAATGCACTGAGTAGGAATGGAATGTTGGCACAAACGAGATGACGTATATCTGTCCTTCTGATTGGCGCAAAGGCTGGACTTTACGAAGCATGGATTAATAAGTGCATGGAGGGGTGGATCGTGCTGCAAATAAGTCAGGATAAATATTTGTTGGAGTCAAGGCATCTTTCTACATATCTGGCTAGAGGGGTACCCAATTCCGAGGTGGGACAGGCAAGCGACCGTTTTTGCTCTAGTGGTTTAAATCCGATTGATCACTATTAAACCGGTTTGCTTTGATAGTATGTACCACTATTCTTATCTCATCTCCATGGTGATTCCTGCTGCATTTTCCTCTCGGGGTCCGATCCATATTGTATGTACGTACGAAGTATGTATGTCAAAACAAAAGCAAGTAGGAATGATGTAAGTTATGGCCTGCATCTCCCTAACCATCGTGTCAAGCTTTACCGACCCGTCTTGGCGCGCATAGCGTGGCTGCCAAGCTCCCGGATCCGGTAACACACGGCCTGGCAGCGAGCGGCGGAAGGAGCGGATGTCTCAGCCCTAGTACACGGCTAAACTACCGTCCGAGAGGGTACATATTTTTATCAGCAATGGACCATTGATATTTATCAGCGCGCTCGCTAATAGAAGAAGCGCCGGTGTTGATTGCTAAAACGTTATGGAGCGTGACCAGAGAGGACCATACCAGAAAGTAAGACAAATCTCGCAAAGTTTCCAGAATACGGCGCAGTACTTTTCTTGGTGAGCAAGGACAAGGGAGAGTGATGGCCGGCCATGTTCAGAAACTCGCCTCCTCTTCTGGATCCGTTCGGGAGTCGCAGATAGAAGCTGCATCTTACAGCATTCTACTCATCGGAGTTGAGCACAGGAACTCGTTAGACGAAATAAATATTTCCATTTATAAGAAATGCGTGACACCACTGCAGAATATGTCCGACTTCCGTGCTGATTTGGTCATCTCGGACTGAGCTCTGTTTATCTTAAGCCGTGAACAAATTGCAGATGCCTTTGTTGCTTTTGTAGAGCACCATTATCTAAAGTATTTGTTTCTGAGAGTCATGGATTCATTTAAGCTAGACAACTTCAAATTGGAGTCGTTCAAAGTTGAATCCTATAGTGATGTAGCTGCTCTCTTCAGCAAGGCCCTTCACTTAGGGATTGAAAATTTCCCGCTCGTAGCTGCTGCTGTCATTGGTTGGGTGTTGAGTCTATTGGTATACCGTCGATTTCTAAGCCCTATTGCTCATGTGCCTGGTCCTGCATTGGCGTCAGTCACCAGGATATGGCATATGTATGCCATCTATACCGGTAAACAAAATTTGACGTTCTTGGATTTACACGAAAAGCATGGTATGTAGCATACCTTCAACTCATGCGGTTATTTTGACGAACAGTAGGCCATTTCGTCCGCATTGCCCCCAACGAGGTTTCAGTAACTCACCCAGAAGCCATCAAGAAACTTATTCTCACTCCACAATATAAGGTACCATATAATATACATCTCTCAAAGTCCTGGCTTGCTAAACTTGCCTAAGGGAAATTGGTATGGCATCGCAAGGGTCCCCGACAAGCGATTCAGGTTCGCACTCTCAGTCCTGGATCCAAAAGAGAAGGTGGAGATGTCCAAACAGTTGGCCTCAGCATACACCATGAGCAACGTCCTGCGATCTGAAGAGCAAATTAGCACTCTGATCAGTAAGTTACTGGGCTGGGTAAGCAATTATGCCGATACCAAAAGGCCCATGGACCTTGACAAGTTCATCACTTTCACGGCATTTGATATCGTTGGTCAGCTTGTATTCTCCAAAGAATTCGGCTTCCTTGAACAAGGCATCGACATTGATGACACAATTCACCTTCAACTTGGATTTAATTGCTATGTCGCCATTGCTGGTTTCATTCAATGGCTTCACTTCCTCCTTGTCGCCAACCCTTTGGTCACTTATCTCGATATTATACCCACAAACTTACTAGTCAAGACATCAAATCGTGCTTTAAAAGAGCGCTCGGCTAATCCAGAGGTTGGATTCGACTTTCTCGCACACTGGCTCAAGACGCACAAGGCGAACCCGAAGAAACTCTCATACAAGGACGTCCAAGCCGCTACTATGGCAAATATCGGGTAAACTTGTTTTCTATCCCCAGATCGACTTCAAGAAGTTAACCAGACATCAGAGCCGGCTCCGATACCATCTCCTGCGCTTTGCAATCCTTCGTCTACCATATGATCCGTCACCCCAACGCCTGGACACGTGTGCGCGCGGAAATTGACGCCGCTCAGCAAGAAGGACTTTGTCAAGACGCGGTTATCTCATATGCCGACGCACAGAAACTTTCCTTCCTACAAGCATGCATTAAGGAAGCCCTTCGGATCTTCCACCCCGTGACTATGGGCACGCAGCGTGTTGTTCCTAAAGAGGGAATTGTGATTGGGGTCAAGCCATTCCCAGCTGGCACAACGCTGAGTCTGAATACATTCAGTATGAACCTAAGCACCGACGTATGGGGACCTGACGCAAGGGTGTTCAACCCGGATCGATGGATAGAAGGGGATACGCTCGAGATGACCAAGAAATTTTTACCTGTAAGTCCTCTCTATCATCAACTCTACAATACGAACCCTACAACGTATATCGTGTCTAATTTGTGTAGTTCTCTGGCGGCATAGGAGTTTGCGTCGGTCAAAACCTGGCCAAAATCGAACTTTCCAAGATCCTTTCGACGTTAGTAAGGGACTACGATATCCGGCCCGTGGACCCAAAGCAAGACTGGTCTTACAGCGCGTATTTTTCAACAGTACCGGAACAATGGCCTGTGTATATTGAGAAGAGGAAGAGCACAGCCGCGTAATATGTTGCCAAGATTATATGATGCTGGACGTCCTGAAAAATAAATAAAAACGCGTATACTAGATGGGATTTAGGCCGGAGTTTACCTGTATTGTGCGTGTTTTTACGTGGTGGCTGGAGGGTATTGTGATTTCAACATCATATAGAAAGAGATGCGTGGAGGGGTGCAGTAGTACCAAGACGTCGGAAGTGTCCATTCGCTTACCGGACATCTCAATATTCAACCATACACATCTCCCTGAGCGTAAGGATTCACACTCTGCGTCACAAATGTCCATGGTAGATCTCCAACGCATGCTACATACAAGTACATCTTCTGCATGTCAGAAACCTTATTTCAACGTTCAAAGTTGCGCCGTGCCCACATGCTCTGTCATCTCTCTACATGAATCTATCCCGAGTCTTGGCATAATCCCAAGATGTCGGCATTGGTGATCTATTCGGTTCCCACCCTCATATCTTGGCTTTCTCTGGGTTCACCCTCCCACTTAGATTCCGTTCGCTGCCCACGATAAGCGCAACATGGCGGCTCGTGCACACGACTTGCCCTTCCTCATCCACAATCAGAAGATCCACGCCAAACCGTCCGTTCCGCGCCTCGCTCATCTGAACCCGTAACCATAACCACTCCCATTCGCCGCCTCTCTTGACATCGACTGCGAAGCTACGATGCAAGTTAGCTCTTACACTGGACGGAAAAAGAAAACAATTTCAAGAGCCGAGAGCCATGAACAAGTCTTGACTGAGCCGCTCGCCCCAAGGACCATTTGCAGAGAATATAAAGCGGGACGAGCTTACCTGACCGTCGGATACCAATTCCCTTTCAACCCGTAGTTCTCAGGCATCGGCGCAAATGCATCGCATAAGTACGGCAAGTCCTCAACTTTAAATTTTTGAGCAGCGCACGCAGACGGCGCGAAGCGCATCCACTGGGACCTCACGCTCGGCCCGTCGTCATTCTTGGATAAGTCGGTATAGCCGTACCTCTCGGAGCCAGGCGGGAAGAGGCCTTCGACTTTAAAGGCGGCCGGTCTCACGAACGCCCACTCCCCGGGCGCGCCCCAGGCCAAGCAGTTTGAGCGGTCGACGATCTGGTCTTTGGTGATGAGAGGCTTGGTTTCGAGATTCAAGAGGCCGTTGGAGGCTTCGGTGGTGAGGTTCCCCTGCACGATGAGGGCCTCGCAGCAGACTTTCTGCTGCGATGCGTCTTTTGGATCCGGTTGCAGCAGCTGCACGCGCAAGTTTGAGAGCTGTCTCCCTAGCTTGAGGGGCGTGACGTGGATGGTACACGGACCGACTGTGGAGCGGGCGAGGAACTCGTAATGTGATGCTATTATATCTGGCTGGTTGTATTTCTTCTGATGGGTTCCCATGTACACGGCAGCGGCGTGTGTAAGGACGGAGCCAATGTAGCCTCCATGGGGTACTAGCAAGATGGTCAGCTGACAGTTCGTGAAATGTGATGTTGCGATCGAGATGTGCGTACCGAGACCTATACACCAATCCCTCTTTAGATCTCCTTTCCATATTGTGGGATCTGAGGTTGGTGTCACGGCTATAGCGTCGGCAAAGGAGGACATGGGGAAATCATGGGAAAGTCTTGGCATCCCCGCCCATCCTTCCACTTTATCAGAGAGTGACATCTTCGGGTACCTGATGATGAGTTCTATGGGAGCACAACCTTGAGAATTGGTACGTTGAGGATGATTTTATGGTCGTGGCCAAGGATCTGTGCTGGTGGGTTGGATGATGAGTAATTATTTTGGCGCGACAGCATTTGATGGAGCACTCCTTGCCGAGGTCTAAGAGAGTATTTCGGTACGTTGTCTTAAGTGTGTCCCTTTCCACTGATACTCGATTCAACCTTTGGCTGAGAGGACTTCATATCAAATATTTGACTGTCTTCAGCTTTTCCGTTGTGAAATGATTACAGGCCGTAATATTCCATAATTCAATCTGAACGATTTAATCAGCTTCAAAAACCCAAGAAGATCAAGAGTCTTGGCACTACTAAACGGGGTCATCTTACATGGCTTGTGGATATGGATTACACTACCAGAAGCATTTGACATAAAATCATATCAGAAATCAGATCTGTAATCAAATATTTGAGAATGATTCAGGAATCTGCTGGAGTATTAGGATCCACATTATCGGTAAGCTACAGCGGTGTGAATGCTGACCTTGATATAATGTTGCTCTTTCTCTTAAACCATCGTCGCCGGCTACCTTGGGCGGAACTTACTATTAAAGTACACCAAAATAAGCACAAATGCTAAGCACGTCAGAATTGATTTCGGATTTTGCCAGGCTTGCACGACTCTCACCTAAACAGCAAATGATATTCAGATGCATGGAATACATGCATGAGGGATATCGACACTTTAACAAGAACCGAGAGCCCGTCAGTTGCAAGTTCGACATTATAAATTGACCAACGGCCCGTTCTGAAAGTTGAGGGTGAAGAGTGAGCGGCCTTGTACATCAAGTAAAAGAGATAGCAGGATCATGAGGTTGACATTAACAGAATGTTGGATAAGACATTGGTGTACCACTTCACGTGATCACAACTTGCCTTATTCATGCCATTCATCGTTGATATTTGTCGCTAATATATTAAACAAATGACCGTCTTGAAATCTTGTACTGAATAGCTTGTAGAAGTGTTTATTGGCTTGAGCTTCACAAAGTACAAGTAAAATATGTTCAGCTAGTTTTATAAATGCTAAGTTATGCTGCAGCCAGCCATGAGTGGCAACTCCTTCACCAATGGTGTAGCCGCAGGTCTCTCATGAGCTTCTCAAGCACAAGTATATTTTTGTTCTTTTCGGTCTATCTGTACTTTCGTCTCTTTGACATATATGATCCACGATGAGTCAACGAATGATGCAGCTTCTGTACTGGAATCAAATATTGACAAGAAGAGAGGATACCAAGAACGGCTCCATAGACCCCTTATACCGGCTTCTAGTTCTGGTAACTTAGCGATCACCAAACTTGTGATTGAGAAGTATGGCGCGAGCTCCGATCATATTTCCATGAAGTATAAAGTATCATATTACCCCGTTATTCGGTGCCGCTGCTCAAGGACATTTAGAGATCGTAAATTACCTCCTGGGGAATTATTCAGTTGATATGTTGATATCCGCAAGGGCTGTTACAAATATTCAAATGGACCGACAGCAGTGCATAAGGATGTCGTCGAGACACTGCTAAGATGCCGGGGACCGATTGAGTCTTCTGAGCAACCTTGGGAGCCAGTCACCTCATCAACAAAATTTCGTGTTGTAGCGGTCAAGGGCTACCGTGCACCAGTAATATTGCTCCAAGAGGAACAATACACAGAGTTGACGAAGGAATAAGCCTTTGATGCCATCGTACTTTCCTTAGCTAACAATGATATAGACTGGATCTCGGAATTGTAAATCAGGAAGAAAGACGAGCAACTCAAAGAGGAAGGGAAGAAACCCGGACCGCAGATGCGAAAATATAATTTTGAGGCTGTAGAGGTGGACATAGATGGGCCTCATTCTGCTGAGCTTCCTACTAATATATTTAGAGAAGGGTGATTAGATAGCCCGGGTCTACAATGATGAAACTAATTAAACAGAATTGAAGCCAGTTGGTGCCAAGTTAAAATTGCAGCGTATAATCATAAATAAAACATATTATATCACAGAATACTCTCGCTGGCGAGTCTAAAAAATAGGTTAGAGTCAATGGCCAACAATCTATATGTTTACCTCAATATTAATATCAGTTTCTTGATTCTATTCACTTCGAATACACATGTATCCTAGCCCCATCACTTCAAAGACCATGTGGCTTTGGGGCTTTTGTCCTTTGCACCATATCAAAATAACCTGCAGGTTTTGCTAAACCGATATCCGCAAGTCCCATTCCCGTCTTGTGCTTAGATCCACCATACTCGAAGAGCATTGTCATGGGAAATCCAACATCAAAAGGCGCAGCATTTTCAATAGATTCTATATCCTCCTCGGACAGTTCGATACCCAAGGCTTCAATATTGCCTTTCAAGTGCTCTATCTTTCGTCCGCCAACAATTGGAAATACATAAGGCACTTTTTGCATCACGTACGCCAGGGCAATGCTAGTAATTGCCGTTCCCTTGGCTTTGGCAATCTTCTCGAGGGCTGCTGATATTGCTTTGGTTTTTTCGGTATAGCCACCCATCTGACGACCCTCTTTGGCCTTTTTTGCCAATTCTTCTTCCGTGCCGAAGTTGCCTCGACCGAGCGCACCCCATGGGGCGAGAGCCATACCTTCAGCTTCGCACATTGGGATGATCTGCTTTTGCATCAGCCATAAAATCAGCGATATCGATCACTATACTTACGTCGCGCTCAAAATCGCGGAATGCAGCACTCCAAAGTCCTTGGTAAACGCTGAACTGTGTCAAGCCATGGTCACGGGCATATTGATTTGCCTTGCTCACGACCCAAGCTGGAGTGTCTGATATGCCCAAGTAAATAACTTTCCCAGCAGCAACGACATGATGTAGCGCCTGCATGAGCTCCGGAATCGAAGTTGTAAAGTCCCACCAATGGATGTACAACAAATCAATATAATCAGTCTGAAGCTTCTTAAGGCTCGCTTCTAAGGAAATCCTCAAGCTCTTCGTATGATTACCCTGATAGTTCGATTTTATCTTATTCTTATCCCCCGGGCAAAAAGTGGTCGTGAACTTTGTCGCAACCACCATCTCATCTCTATTCTTACGCTCAGCCATCCACTCACCAATCCAAATCTCGCTCTCCCCATTCTGGTAGTTGTTCGCGGTATCAATGAAGTTGCCACCATTCTCATAGAAGTAGTCTAGGATTTCGAAGGTAGTCTTCTTGTCACATTTCCCCATGAATGCTTCCCAGGCATCACCAAAATTCATGCCACCCAGACATATTGGCGACACACGGACTCCAGCTGTAGGGGATAGGATGCGGTGGTAGCCGAGTAGGGATTTGGGTTGTGGTGCAGGGGCGAACAAGGACATTGTAAGCACAATCAAGAGTCTTTTGTAGAAATAGGAAAGACATATATATCGTTACACTTTAGCAGGCTGGACACTCTTTTATATGAAGTTCGAATAGACTTTGCCACAAGCTTTGAACTCTGTTTCATGTCCTATTAGCTGATAATCGATCAAGGACGGGTTGAAGCGAGACCCTTGAAAACTCGGCACCAATGGGCTCGCTCAGAATTGTGGATGTTGAAACCTCAATGGTTCAGTTCACGACAGTTGACGAGTTATGGTCTCCAACGCCGTGCCGTTTCTCAGCCAGCTAATTCAATACTCTTGGACCTTAAAGCCCAAAGGATCCTTTTTTATACTAGATGGGAATGGATATCGTGAGGTAATTCAATCATGTGAGATCGGACTGCCCGCAATATGATTCGCCATAAATTTATGTCATAAAGGGAGTTGGGAATCTAAATGTAATTGTATATAATTCGTCCAAAAATTTTATGCCCAAATTCATGGCTGCCTGGAAAGACGTTGTCAGTTCGTATTCGAACTTCGCAGGTTGTTCTTATGAAGGATCAGGGTCCTAAGCAACTTTGACTCTTTTAGATGTCCTCGCCAAGCCGTGATGCTCGTTCCACCTCACGCATCATTGGCTGCTCTCTGGAAATCCAAATATTCCTCATCATGACCGTAAATACGGGACTTGGGACTGCTGCTATGGAAAGGGATGTAATTAAACAAGTCTTCTTATTAGTATTTAAGCTCGCCATGACCCAGCAAAGAAATCCATAAGCTCCTTTGTCTGGCTTACCTCTCTCATAATCATTGCTCTCGTCTGCTGCCGTTATTGCATCAACCTTGTGGATATCACGATCTTGATTTCTTGAGGCTCTTCAAGAGGCTTTGGTCGAAGATCATGTATTTGATACCCCTGATTCTCATCTCGGTCGCTCTTTGCAGTGTAGCAGGTGCAGAACATATTAAAAGAAATATTTTCCATCACACCGTAAGGATCATGAATTCTGGCTTCGTAACTCCATTGCTGATTATCCAAGTTTGAATCAGATACGCATCTTCCTAGAGCCGCTGTCTCCTCGATTCCAAGTACTCAGCCGCTATATGGACCATCATTCAATGGATCTTCAATTGTGCTTAATCCTCTGGTCCCCAAGACCCAATATACTCCTCAGGTAGTAATGATGCATTCCGACGGTGGTAATACAGGTAGCTTTGACTACTCTGGCCCAATTGGGCACAATGCAAAAGTCGAATCATACTCTACCAGTCTCGCAGTCCTCCTGTTCGATTCTGAGGGCCGATTGACAAGTGGAGGGATTACGAGTACAGGCGTCGTTCTGCATGCTATCAATCCGACGAGTCTAGAGGTTCTATCGACATGGACACCGCCACCAAACAGCACGCTTATTTTGACTTATATGCAAATGACCATGGATGACCGGGTTATAGTTCCTACCAAACAAGGATCTATATTTGTTATTCAGCGCAACAACACCACTAGCCATCCTACATTCGAAACTGTTCGGGTCATTGAGCTGCAAACTTTTCTAAGTCCAGGAGAAGTCCTTCTTAATAGCATGCATGATTCCGAATCGAATATCTGGTTTACAACTGGAGGTATCATTGGAGCTGGGGATGTTGCTCAGCCATCAACAACCTTAGGCTACGTCACTCCTTCTGGGGCAGTGCACGTCCAACATATTGCCGACCAAATGGTGGAGAATGGTATTGCGGTCAGCGGGAAGACAGTTTTTGTGGTCACAGGACCCGCTGGAGCCTCATACAATACCAATTCGACTGGTAACATGTATGCATTCGAAGCGGCACCTCAAGATCTCGAACCAATCAAAGTGTTATGGAATCAGCCATACGCAGCTGGAGATAGTCTGAAAGCTGGCGGCTTCGCACGTGGCTCTGGAACTACGCCCACGTTACTAGGTGACGAGTATCTCGCCATCACCGACAACGCCAACGCTCAGATCTCTATGCTCATATACCGACAAAAGCCTCACGGGACAGAGCCACAGCTTGTGTGCAAAGTACCTATATTCGAACCTGGGTTTGGAGCTTGCGATACTGGCACGATTGGCCACTGTGATTCAGATGGTCGCTGTGCAGCTGTTGCCTTCAATACGTACAACGCCCCACCAATTCTTTTGGCCGCGCCGACTGATATAAACGGTGACTTCAATAACTTCACACAGCTTGCACCTGGAATGGTCCGGGTTGATGTTTACCCAAATGGCACGGGCTGCGAGGTGAATTGGGAGAACGACGTTCGAGTGATTGGCGGCGGGTCGCTGTCTACCAAGACGGGGCTTTTGTATACATACACGCAAGATTCGACTTTGGCAGAACAGGGTCTTTACCAGTGGTATGTTGAAGCTGTGAACTGGGAGACAGGCAAAGTAGAATGGAGTTTGAGAACGGGAGCTGGTGGAACATATAACTCGGGGGCGGCGGGAAACTTGGTGGCTCCAGATGACACATTGTTTCAGGGTGTTCTTGGAGGACTAGTTCGAGTAAGAGATATCGTTTAAAGTGGAAATTGAGCTCAAAAACTCTATGGTAATTTATACTGTATTCAACCCATATATGTTTATGACAGACAAGGCAACCTCTGATAGAAGAACTACTTTTGACTCGATGCTGATTATGTGGATTAGGCGCACTATGTATATGAATAGTAAAATTGGTTACATGCATGAAATGCTATTTAATCAATCATTTAACTGGCATCTTGGTGGATATCTAATATCTACATAGATTTTTCCTGCTCATGGTATGTTCGAGGACTTCCAACTTCCGCAGAGGTTTGTCACATGATGATCATTATAGCTGCCGCCTTCATGCCATCTGTTCCTTTTATAGTTCTATAAAATTAAGTAACTCCTGTAAGGCCTATCTCATGTCCTTACTCATCTGTTTCTCCTTGCTTGGACTGATTCGTTTCCAGTTCCATATTATATAAAAACAGGCATATCCGTCCGTCAATAGGAACCATAGGCTGCAATTGCTCAGGATCTGGATAGATTGCGTTTCAGAGTAGAGGATAGAAGGATTTGCACCACCATTTGAGACAAGTTCATTCAACATCTATGACTCTCTCGGAAGCTTGACTTGAGCCTGAAGTGTGTCGCGCCAAGGAACAAGTTGGACTAGACTCTGATTGTTCGGTGAGATAAGAGAGCAGGTGCTATGGACAACTATGATATTCTCTATCAATGTTTATCCGTATGCGCTGCCTGATTTATCAAGGGTTATTCAGATTGGGATGTCCCCAAAATTTTGCAAGTTCGACGCCTATTCAGTCTGCCTTTAAACCTTAGCATTTGTTGACCTCCTCAGACTATTGGAGAACCAAGAGAGCTAATCATATGTTGATACCCAACAACTTCATAACAGATGGTTTCTTAGTCACTCCTGTACTATCTTTTAACTAATTGTTAGTATAGACATATTTTTAGTACACATAGATCTCAACTATTGAAAACTGGTGAAATGGCTGTAGACATGGCATTCGGAACTCTTGAGGCATCGATGGATTTTATCACTACCAGCACCCCATCTCCAACATCCCCGAACAATCAAATAAGAAAATCGCGGAGGCTTGAGTAGATTAGATGCTCCAGGTGATGATCGTACTTGGCGCCAATGTTACAGGCACTAGATTTATTTACCACTACGATTGTTAGATTTAGCAGTGTCAAATGGAAAGAACCCGTTTGCAACAGACAGTAGTTGAAAGGGTTAACTTACATATCTCCAAAGAGGTCACCTGGTACTTTTCTGTGGTCGATAGAGCTCTCTCGCTCGCCGGTAGGAACTTCCATACTTGACCGAGCCCTGTTTTATATCGCAAAGATATATCGGATAGAAACCATATTTTATTGTGTAGAAAAGGGAGTCTTATAGTTTCAGTTTCCGGCTGCAGTTCTCTAGTTACTCGTAGTCTTTATAGAGGAATATCTAAGTCTCACTATGACAAGTCAAGCAATAAGATTTGGCACTAATATTTAATTATGATCATTATTGACAGGTAAAATTTCAGCTGAGAGCGTGAATCAAGAACCCCTAGATCAAATTTCTGAGTTATAGCTATACGCCATAAAACTTTTAAGCTTATTGAAGCTCAAAACTTGATACCCAGACCCAAAGCACTCTCCCTCCATCCCGCAGACTTAGGTACTTAGACAGCTTGAGGCGATGTGTGTTTCTGGGATTGCAGCAATTGCTGGCGTCGCATGGGCTGGACTTAGAATTCTTTCTGACAATGGAGAGAACTCTGGAGAAGAAATATCAGTTCCCAGAGCCATCATTCTCTTCCTGGACTCTTGAGCCGACTTCTGAAATTGGGGTAGTTGGATGGATTCTTGGCGAGTGCGTGGAGGAGTGTCTATGACTATAGCGGGCTAGGAGTTTACCATTCCCATCATCCTACTCTCCATCTTTGCGGCAGTATGGCAAGTGTCGACCCAGTCGGAGTAGACATCAATCTCCTTGCTAAGATTGCTAATGGTTGTGTCAAACTCGACGTCGCAGACCCTGCAGTTAAGCTTCCCCAAGCCTATCTTGAGATTGAGCTTGACCTGAATACTGGTTTTCTTGTTGCAGAAGAGGCAGGTGAAGGTCTTGTCAAGCTGTTGTTTCTTGACCTGGCTGCTTGCTGGCTAATTATATAGCCGCTTCTCTGGTTGAATTGGATGGTGGCACGGCTTCGCAGAGCCTTGCGGTTGTATGAGCTTTTGTGGCCCATATGGCTGGATGATGAAGTTTGGGTTTTTATAGACTGTGAAATGTGAAATATAGCTTTCGGGAATTGAACTTGTATTATCGACTCTTTGGACAGGCAGATAAGTCTCTGATTTGAGGTGATTTGCTAAGCTTTGTTGGGTAGATGCTTGATGTCACCGGTTGACTGGCTGTGCTTAGGTTTAATATACTCTGTATGGTTTGAATATATAATACCAAAATCTTTAGTACACCGATTTCTGTAGAGGTCCTTTATGAGACTTGATAGGGGAAATTTCTTCCGGGGGAGCTCTTTTTATATATCTTTCAAATAACAGTCGAGATCAAAATACACTAGTGAGCGAAGTATTCCAGTTCAAATCTAAATTTATATTATCCAAAAATCCTGAGTATCAGTTGGTCAAGTTGGTCACAATAAGACAGACTAACAAACTTTAATGAAATAGTTCAAGTTTGGCCTTACTTAGAGCCCATTACTTGCTCTTCAAAGCAGTACCTTCATTAAGCATTTAAATCGCAAAGAATGTGACTACTTCTGTCAAAACCTTAATATCACACTTATTTACAAATCAAGGCAATGTTTAAAGAGCCAAATGCATTGTTTGGCGTCCCAGGAGCTCGGGGTTGTCTAACATTTAGTATAGAGTCTATCAGTGAATAGCCCCACAGATAGTGGGTCCATCACCTTTCCAACCTCAAGTGAGCGATATCTCTTTCAAATGGTATCACTAATAGATGCTCGGAAATCTCCTTGATCAGATCGCACCCTTTCAAGCACCCACTACTAGAATGCCTTTTGAGCATGGTGACCGCTGGCCAGTCCGCTTTTTATCAGCTCGCTATCTCCAGTAGTGGAGGAAAGAGTTTGGCTATATATATATATTTATCAGGCCGGCGGCTATTCCCTACCACTGTATATTGTTAGACCGTAGATATTTTATGACTCACAATACAAGCAGTAGTCGCCTATTGAACCTGGGGAATATCTCTTAGTGGCGTTTCTACTGCAGCAAAGAGCATCTCGCTATGTCCACCAACCATATATGCATCACATAAGCTTGAACAAGATGGAAAGGCACAGGTGTGGCAATGTTTTGCTATTTGTCTTTTTATATTCACATATGAATTCCCCGGAGCCGTGCTTACATAGACTATGCCAGCCCTCTCCTCTTCCACCTGGATCCGGGCACAATTTTAATACTTTCACAAGAATGCCCTCGCGTAAATCGAAACTTATACATTATCTAGGCCCTTACTTTCAAATTCTCGCGCCAGTTCGTAAGCGCTTGTTGATCTCCTTACCACCATTAAAATTGTTTTGTAACAGCAGGGCACGCAATAATATAGAATTGATGCTTTAAAAGATGTTTATAGAACTTTATATCAAATCATTATTCTCGCTATTGGGGAGCCACGCGATCGTTTGGGTCACAGACGTTAGTCTCCCACTCTTATCGGTCCAGAAAAAGAATTTTTGAGGGATTGGTAATCTGTTTAAGTAGCTTACCTCCCACCACCATGCGGCATCACTAACATATATTATAGGTCATCACATAACTTGGGGTTGCTTTTCTAGTCAGCGACAATGGTGGAAGTGAGTAGGAATCGCACTCTGACTCTTGAATTTCGACATACCGCACTTGAGCAGGCAGTTGCAAATAGATAATCATGGCTTGTGAAGCAGAGTATCGATCCATTTGTCAATGACTAATTCCTTATCCTCAACCCGTAACCGCTCTATTTGATTATCATGTCCGTTCGTAGCGTGCATTAAAGAATGCTTTTGTTTGAAGCTTTTCTAGGTCTTCCTTGCACAAACACATCAAATAACCGTTTACGCATTTCCAAGAACATTTATTATAATACATTCAAGCATAATAAACCTTGTCATCTGCTAAGATGCCTACCACAGAGCACTAAGATAAACGTATTGAAAAGAAGTATCCTGGGGCGCCTCTCCTCCAAGGTTCGAGAGTAACTCACCCAATAGTCCGGAACCATGCAACTGTTGAAGGCGTATCCGAGGCTGCATCAGACGCAACAGAGATTGACAAACTAATTGAAGGAGAGAAGCCTATCGAGGAAGACAACTCAATTGAGATGGAAAATTCAAATGATGGAGTCAAAACAGTGTCCACTGCTGAGATGAAGGCAAAAGACCCAACCCACAACCAACGCATGCTCCCATTGACTATGGTAATATCGAAGAACTTTGCAGATGCCACGCTTGCACACCCTCCTATCCTCTCGGCGCAAACAGAGCAGAAATATGTGTATTCTCAGGGATCCACCACCAAGAGTCAGTTGAGACTCTGCCAAGCACCATAAAAAGATACTGGCAAGGTTCCGCTGGACGATCATGTGAAATATTCGATATGACGCTGAAAGAACTCGAGGCAGACAAGGTGGTCAGCACAACCAAGCCAAGTGGGGGATGTATTGGAGTAGGCAGGTGGTTGGTTGTCTTAAAATGGTGAGGGGGATGGGGCTAACGGGTTTAAGAGAGAGTTGATTCGAGGGGAAAAGTGTACAAGCCATCGATTAGGACTTCTTTCTGGATCCCCCGGATTGGATTGGAATGCTGCTGGAAAGCGTGCTTAGATCTTTTGGGAAGGCCTGCGTCATAAAGGGTGGTGAAGTTGGAAAGGCGAGCTGTATACAAGCTTTCTGGAGGTCACGAAAGAAATTGATACTTTTCGACACTGCTCTTTGTGCATTTAAGAACATTACGCGGCGAATCTATCAAATACTGATCTAAGAACGGTTTCATCGGCATAAAAGAGAGATCTGGGTATTGAAAAATGACTTGTATCTCAGCAACTTTTGAGCAATTTATAGGGATCTATAGCTTAGCTCTAACGGGTATCTCTTCCCGAACAACAAATCCTCTCTTGCCACTCTTTTCCAAGTCCCTCAGCACCCTCCTCAATATCTTGCCAGATGCGCTTTTAGGGATCTCTTCAATGAACTCAATTTCCTTCAGCCATTTATGCTTCACCTTCTTCTCCTTGACATATTTCATCAGAACTCTACCGAGCTGCTGCTTCGTCGGAGCGTGTGGTTTAGCCACAATAAATGCCTTTGGTTTCTCCCCAGAGTAATCATCTTGTATTCCAAAAACTGCAGCGTCTTCCACAAATTCATGTCCTAGCAGCAAATCCTCTAGTTCCGCAGGCGCGACCTGGATACCCTTAACCTTGATCATTTCTTTGATACGATCCGTGATAGTTATCAGACCGTCTTCATCGATCATCGCTTGGTCACCTGTCCGAAGCCATCCGTCTTCGTAGGTGCTTTTCGTAGCTTGTTCGTTGTTCAAGTAGCCCATGGTGATCTGTGGCCCTCTAGCAAGGAGTTCTCCCGGCTGACCAATACCTAGCTCTTTGCCACCTGCGTCTACTATTTTGACCTCAGTGCTTGCGACGATGGCGCCGACTTTATGCGCGTACTCATACGAGGAGAACTCCAGCGGGTGTGCGGTGATACACGAACACGATTCTGTCATCCCATATCCCTGCTTAAGTCCCGTCCCCGGGAACTTCTCTTTCAGCTGCAAGATAATCTCTTCACTCAAAGGTGCCGCCCCCGATGTGAATCTCTTGAGGTGTTTCAAATCATATTGGTCTACGATCGGGTCTCTAACCATGCGGATAAGTATTGGAGGCACGAGGAGAAGTTCGGATATTTGGTACTTGACTACGACTTCAAGCATGGACTTCATGGTGAATTTTGGGAGCATGTAGACTTCGGCGTTGAGAATAACCGGGAGATGGAGTACGTGAACTAATCCCGTGATGTGGAAGGAAGGCAAGACTGCGAGGACTTTTTTTTGCGTTGCTGGCGTGACCTGCTGTATTTGTAGGCATTGCGCTATTACGTTCTGGTGTGATATCATGACCTGACGGTGTCAGTTAGGATAGAACTTCTGCTATAGTCAGGGTGGAGAAAAACATACTGCTTTTGGCAACCCAGTCGTCCCACTGCTGAAGCTTAGAAAACCACAGAGCTCGCCATTCGTCTTCCCATTCGGAATCTGATAAGGAGGCGTTTGTCCATCTTCGCCATAACCCTTCCCGATTTCAATGAGACCCTGAACATTCCTATAGCCCTCCAACGTCCCCTCTAGCATAATCACACTCTCCTTGGTCAAACCCGCTGTTTTAGCTGCTTTAATAGCAACCTCCATGCTCCCAGGCACTGTCAAAAGAAATCGAGCTTTTCCCGTCTTCAATGCATATGCCATTTCGTCGGCATTATATGCTGGGCTGGCACCAGAAACAATAGCACCTACTCTCGTGACGGCATGCATAGCGACAGGATACCATATCGTGTTTGGCGAGAACAAAGCCACTGTTTCGCCCGGTTTGAGACCATACTTCTTGGTGAGAGCAGTAGCTAAATACGTGCTACTGCTCTTGAGATCTGCCCAAGAGAGACGAGCTTTAGTCTGGGCATCGGTGAAGCCTGCAAGTTCAGCTGGGCTTTGATGGATGGGAGATGCTGGAGAATCGAACAGCCACTGCCATGTCGTCAAATTCGAAGGGACTAGGTTTGTCAGTTTTTGCTTCAGTTCTGAGATAAGATGTCCGAGAGGAGTCTTTACAATTGATGGCTGGTTGAGAACTCTTGAAAGGCATCTCCAAGATATGTAAAGAGTTCTATATGACTAGAGGATATGCTTTCTAGCTACAAAGAAAGAAAAAAAGGGTTTGCATGAAATAAAGTTAAAGTAGGGGATGAAGGCGAAGAAAGAAGTGAACATACCAAGAGGAAATGGTACTGGGATACGTGATGACTACGCTAAAAAGGATCTCTCAACTAACACAATTCAATTGTGCAGAAGTGGGAGAAAGTGGGGGAATGCGGGGTAGAGAACCAGCAGATGCTTTCCCTCGGTGTTTCCAGTTCTATTAAGGTGGGTAGTCACGTGTCTGCATCCTGTGCTATATACAACCACCTGCTCAAATATATACTCCATGAATGTAATTATCGTGCGAAGATATCCTGGTATCTTGCCTATGCAATAATGCCTACACCAGCATTCGCCCTAATGCTCGCTCCAGTCGCTGTCTCAGCACTTGCGACAGTATTTCCGCTGAAACTCGTTAAGAATGCTATCCCTTGTTAGCATAAACTTCTCCTCATATATTTGCATAATAAATGAAGATAAGACATACAAGTAGTAGAGCCAGGCAAAGTACCGCTCGAGCCAAACTGGTTAAGCAAGCAGTTATGCCCCAAAGACGACTTACAAGCCGTGTTCGCTGACGTGCTCGTAGATCCGAACACGCTTCCTGTAGAAGAGGATAGTAGTGGTGTATTAACGCTCTGGAAGATGTTGCCTTCGATAACCGCCTTGGCAGGAGATGTAACATCGAAGGCGTGGCCTGTGACAGAATACCAGTAGTTGTCAACAGCGTGGAGGATGGTGTTAGACCCAACCTTCGGGCCACGTCCGCTGGTATGGTGAATGTAATTGCCCTTGAGAGTGACCAAGTCATTTGAGCCAAGGAGGTAGATAACCCAATAATGCTGGTTGTTGCACGTAGCACTCCATGACGTGTTTCCGTCCAGCTCGTTGTTCGTAATGCTCACTCTGTTGCTAGCGTTGGTGCCGAGAACAATCATTTGACGCCCAATGAGAGAGATCTGATTCCCATCAAAATTTGTGCTTTAGTGCTAAACAAACAAGAAAACTAACCTTGACATGGTCAATCCAGACAAGGTCAGTGCCCGCAAGGGTAATAGCATCACCGCCCCAAATATACTGTGGGTTCAGCTCCGTGATGTGAATGTTCTGGATAATTACGTTCTTTGCTCCATTAGCAATACGGAGACCCTTGCCACGAATTACACCTTTTGGTGCCAATACCAATGAGCGATTTATTAGATCCGAGATTGATAGGGTTCGTGGCTGCGGTGTCGTAGGTTACAGAGATGGAATAGGCACCTGTCCCTGCATTGCCATTGTCACACCTAGCGCTGTTAGTTAAGTTAATGAGGAAGGAGGGAGAAAATATACCAAGAAGCTTTATTAATGGCATCTTGTCCGCTGGAACCACAAGTATTGGAGGCAGGGCGGCAGCCTAGCAGTTTTTTCTTTTAGCATCTTCTTCTATTTTCGATACCGGAAGTTTTACCAGTCTCTGTGGTTGTCCCTTCGCTTCCGATGAAGTTGTACCTAGACAGTTGTCAGGATACTCCCCATAGGTTCTAAGTACACAATGACATACTCCTTGTTAAGAACAATGACACGCGCAACATCATCCGTCAGCCATTCTTTGAGCTCCGTGATATCAGCTGGATATGCTGGCGTCGCGCTTCCGCCACCGGTTGCGCTGGCTGCGAAACCTTGTGCTTTCCCAACAACACCTACAGCAGCAGAGTGGCCAATAAGGGACAAAAGCCCAAGAATCGAGATGGGGGTCAACATGATGGAAATGCAAAGAGAGTGAAAGGAATACAAGAACGAATGTAAAGAGGTGCTATAAAAGAGTGGAAGTAGGCAAGCCTACCTTTATCATTTCAAACGGAGAGACGAGTTATATACTCTGGGGGCCACTGAGGGTTTTCGCATCATCTCACAACTCTCTGTCGTTGCAATTTCCCATCCAAATATCATCGCCATCCACCTGGTGATCCTGCATTTCGTCGAATCATCTTTCCACGACGCGTTTCTCCATAAAACGATTTAAGATGATGCTTCATAACTATATTTGGCTAGGCGCGACAAACATGTGGGTATTGGTTGTAAACATGAAATCCTTGGCGTCGACTGGTCGCCCCTTACTCTGACCATGCTCGGAAGTGAATGGCCAGGACGGAAAAAAAGTCTAGACAGAAGCCCATAAAAGCGCCAATTAGCCCATGAAACTGCCTATATTACGACTAAAAAAATTGATTGTGCGGGTACAAAAGGAGAAGATGAGATAACCCTCTGACGGGCAGATACCTGGGGTGGAATAATTATGCCAAGTTCGTGTTGCTAGAGAATTCTATGTAGAGGAATAAATGACGAACACGCCGATAGTTGAAACACGAGCAAATTTTTGTTGGTGGAGAAGTAAAGGGTAAGATAGCAGAATAGCAGAATAGCAGAGTAGCAGAGAGGATACGGACAAGACAACAAAGGAGAAGGATAGCGAGACTTCTAATGTCGAAAGGACCTGGCTGGCTACCTAGAGAGAAGATAACAAGTCTATTCTTCATATTACACAGGTATCTTACCGTATCCATCTAGTTTTATACAGCTTTCTATACATCCAGTAAGTCTATTGTGCACTCCGTTATCCTCTCCGTGCCATGACCATTGATGGCACTAATGGGAATAGCTTCTACCTGGCCCTGCCACACCTTTTTCTGCCCACTAGGATGCCCCTCTGCTCCATCATTGACCCGCTGGATATACTCCTTCAGATTTTGATAGTTCTCCTGTGTGTTTGGCAGATCAGCCTTGGTAGCCACCACAAACCACGGCTTATCCGCAATACTAGGCAGCGACGGGCCTAATGGATTGTCAAAGGTCGGACCGTGGTTGACTATGACTGTTTCTGGAGTATTGCGAATGGCATCATCGACAGTCTCAAATGGCGTCCACTGCACAATGGCGTTGGCGGTGTCTTTCTCTTCCTGAACCTTCATCTGCTCGTAGAGTCCAACTTCTCTCCATAGTGCCTTTAGCGCAGTGACTGCATCACCCGCATTGAGGTCAACAACAAAGGCGAGCACTCTAGCCCGTTCGACATGCCGCAGGAAAGAAATACCTAGACCTCGATCAAGATGGGCATCCGCAACTAGGCCAGGAATATCGGCAATAGTAAAGTGTGTTCGTGGCTCACCATCAGCAATGTTGGATTGCAGAATAGGCCTGCCGTGATGAGAGTCTATTATGACTGTCCCGATGTTAGGCTGTAGGGTGGTAAATGCCCAATTGCCTATTCGGGCCCTGCTTTTCGACATAGCTCGTAGGAGTGTGCTCTTCCCAGCATTGGGCAGCCCGACAAGTCCAACATCTGCAAGAAGCTTGAGCTCCAATTCCAGCGTAATCTTAATGCCTTGCTCCCCTTTGGTTGCAAATTTTGGTCTCGGTGCAGTCTTTGTAACAAAATGTGGGTTCCCAAGCCCGCCAATAGCTCCTGCAGCAAGTAGAATAGGCTGTTCCATAGGCATAGAAAGATCCAAAGACACAGGAGCCTTAGCTTGCGACATGGCTAGCATAGACTTCCTCCCTCGTGGCAATTTCGGAAACTCAGCTGTAGCTATATCCTCTTTCGTAATCGCAGGATACAGCAACCATTTTGTCTTATCCCATTTCCAGGGACCACGACCATTAATACCATCAGCTTTACTATCCTCCCTCCCTGCATTTATTTTCGCTAGCTGTTCCTCTATTGCAACTGGATCTACACGGTCTACCTCCCGCACCACGGTGCCGACCGGAACCTGAATAATGACATCCTCTCCCCGTTCGCCTCCTTTCGTCTTGCCCTGTCCGTTTCTGCCACGCCCTGCCTTGATGTTCGTCCTGCGTGCCAGCTTATGCAGCGAGGTGAGACCCCGTACAGCTTGGATGTACACGTTTCCACCTGTACCACCATCGCCGCCATTGGCAGGTCCCGCCGCAATGAATTTCTCTCGCAGAAATGAAATGCAGCCGTGGCCACCAGCGCCCGAGTGAACTGTGATCGTAGCCTTGTCAGCGAACGCTGTGTTCGAATAGTCGGTAGGTGGCGGGTTCAGGTGTGAACCTTCTTCGAAGGTATGCTGTTCTAGGGTAACTTCATAGCGGCGGACGAGGGAGTTTGACAGGGTTCTATAACCACCAGTCCTCACATTAGAGACCAAAAATGGATATAGAAAGGGTGTGAGGGTGTTGGGAATGTTGGGACATCGTGGAGGCATATTCTCTCAGGTCAGCCTTGCGGAATGGCGAGGTTGTTTTTTTTTTTAGGTTGTTTTTTTTTTAGGTTGTTTTTTTGGTTTATATATATATATATATATATATTGATTGTCTTTTCAAGGTTGCACAAAATAGAGATGGGTGCTTTCCGGTCGCAATGGTTGGTTGTTGGCCACCGTAGTAGCATTTTCAACCCCCTTTTTTTTAAGGGAGATTTGGTCACCAGTCAATGAATGAATTAATAGTCAAGGTACCTGCAAATGTCTTTCATCACCACATTCTCTATACGAGCGGTTCTTTAATCATGCCTGATGATGATTAGTATCCGGAATATTTGATCCATTTTGAGCCTCATCCAAAGACAGAATAGACAGGTCACCACATGTCACTCAGTGTCAGCATTAAAATAAGAGTTTCAGCGGTGAAGAAAGCGTGATGTTCACTAATGCAGCACATTTCAACTCATCCGGTCGTGGCCACATGCCTTATTGGTGGGTAGCGAATCTTCTCCAACCAGATCTCATGATGATACCTCTAAAAGCCGACTCGTGTGCATTGGGACCGATGCACAATGGCAGAGGAGCCACGACATCACAATATTAGGTAGGAACCGTGTTGCATACGATTCGAGCGATATACGGTAGGTCCACTTTTACCCTTTTCGCTGTGTTGGATCGCATGAAGGAGAGATCCCTCACTGTATGCTATTCTATTCTGAAGGGAGAGGGACGATCCTTTTCATAAAGCATCGCTCTTCTACAGTAGCATCAGTCTCCTAGCAGTCTACCCCCTCCCTAAGAACATCCCACTCAATTGCCCATATCACCGGATCACTGCATGGTACCTGTTCGACCCAGCCAGAGGAAAGAAACATCTGTTGTGCCCTCCCTCCCAGATGTATAACGTGATCAGTGTATCGAGATCACAATCATATCAATAAGGTCGGTGACCTTTCTCTTTCTCTAGCCTATTCTTTTCCTCTTGACTTCCTGTACCATACGATGTTCAGCAATATGTCTTCCACCATGTCTTTCTCCATGTTCTGTCGTCCTCCGTTTCATCCTGATGCCCAGCTTTCTCCCCAACGATGCCCCTCAATATCGACATCAACGTCTCCCGGCGAAGCTCTCATTGGCAATGCACAGCAGAAAAGTTGACCCACAGACAGCATACACACTGTCCTACCAAACAACCTGCAGACACAAGCATGGATCCCGATTGTGCGATTTGCTCGCAACCAGCGGCAGCACGATGCGAATGCGAAGCCAATGCCCTTGATAAGGCCGTCTCCCAAGCCGAGCAGAAAATGATGGCTTCCATGCTCAACGAGATACGGTATGTCACCACCTACCCCACCCCCCTCTTTTCACTTCCATCGCTGCGCCAAAGATTCTTCGCTCCGGTGCTGGCCTCAAAGCTAACTCTTCTACAGATCCTGGGTCCGAGCCCATGCCCAAGATTATATCCTGACCCTCTTCACCACACTCTCCACCCGCCGCCGACAAGTCCATGCCCAGCATATCAACACCATAACATCGCGCGCATACGCACACTACCGGCTCCCACCCCACCCCTCTGAGCTCGCAGCCGCTGACTCTGAACTCAAGCGCGGCATCGACGACGACTGGAAGGCCGCAGTACAACGGTATCCCGAGGTCCTAGAGTACTTCTATAGCCTGGTGGATCTAAGTTTGCCGGGTGATGATGAGAGCTGTGTGAGGGACCCGCCGTTAAGTGCGCTGGGTGGAGGAGGAAAACGCGGACGGGTCAGGGTTGGTGGTGGAGAGGTGTTCGGGGAGGTTGGTGGAGGGGAGAGGAGGAGAAGGAGGAGTCGTCCGCGAGTGGAGACCACCGTTGATCTGGGGGAGCCGGTTAGGAGGGATCGCAGGAGGAGGCCTGAGGTTGCGTTCGCGCCGATGCCGAATTATGGGTATGTGCACCAATACTGAGTGAGATGCGGGATATATCTCGAGAAGGGAAAGATATGGATGTGGTTTTGGACAAAAGCTTATTGTGGTCAAGGGACGATTATCCGCCGAGCAGCGGTTACAGACATGTGGATGGCTTGGATCCGAGGAGAAGATACTAGGTGGATGTTGCATTTGCCTGAAGTTGGATGCGCACCGGCGGGGCAAACCACAGAACCTGAGATTGGAGGCACATCAGGCAAGAAGGGCTTTACCGAACGATAGATCATTGTGTATACGTTTGTCCTGTTGGGACGGGATTATGAAAAGCTGAGGCGGCCTTGAGGGATCGCTTACTAGCGAGGTAAAAGGGGCAAGGCATACTTAAGGTGGCGAGGCATATTCGATTCTTCGTACTGCATTTAGCGAGATCATAAGGGTTTTGGCGTTGTTATTTAGCGACTGCGAGCGTGCTTCTCTTCTCCGTCATGAGCATAGAACGACGATGTTCCCAATGAAAAGATGTTGTACTGAAATAAAGATATTTTGGCCTCCCTTTGACGCTTGCTGCATGTGCTTGTTGTAGCAGATCGCATAGCAAGTATATTTTGTTATAAAGATGTATACCTTATCGGTTTTTAATTTTAGTAAAGAAGGTTGATGATCTGGGCGAAGGAAAGGTTGCAATGTGCAACCCCTGCGCAAGATGTTAAACCTCTTTCAGAATAATCAGTACAAGAATTCTCACTATTCACAGCATAATCAAACTAACGGGCACATATACAAAACATTTGGTTTTAAGAATGCATTGCGTAGGGATGTTTTTTCCTTTGATCAGATGCAACCTGATTCTAACCAAAAGGCTTGCACTAAATTACAGGCTAGAAATATGTAGAAAGTCCCTTGACCCAGACCTCAGGCCGTTTCAGGAAAACAACGAGGAGCGAGAAACGTCCACCTGAACTTTTGGGGGTCCTTAAAACGATGCAAGAATTTTGAGAGTGAGCTAGAGGTTCCAAGGGTTGGGATGAGGTGAGGAGGCTTATGCGTCATCTTCGAGCTTGGCTTCCTTGAGGTCCGCAGTGGCGTCGGCGAGAGCAGCATCCTCAAGAGCAATCTCGTTGGCAACGGATCCTCCTTCATCAACGGAAGCAGTGGCCTTGGTCTCGCCGTGGCCATTTACTGGAGTAGGGTGTGGAGTTGAAGATGCTGCGGAATCTTCGGCGTCTAGGCGCTCGACTTCCTTCTTGGCCTTTGCGATGTTCTGTATCTCCTTATCAGCAGTTTTTCTAGAGATTTAATTCATAGTAACATACCTTCTTGGTCTGCTCATCTTGATCTTGCTTCCAGAAGTCAAGCTTAGCCTTGACCTTCTCGCGGACTGCAGGAATGTCATCTGCGGACATGGGAGGATCGATGCCCATGAGAGAGCAGTCTTCCATAACACTAGGTGGGCAACTGTACTTTCCACTGGTGGCTGGTGCGCTAGATTCGGCAGCCTTACGGCCCTTTTTTCCTTTCTTCCCGCCAGTGCCTTTGAAGTAGTCTTCTTCTTCCTTCTTAACAACTTTGACTCCCTTGAAGCCGGAATCATCAACAGTCCGTCCAGCTTGAATAGCGAATTGGGATGGTGCCTTGAGAGGAGCATTTTCTTTGGTGTATGATGGATCAAGGAAACGGAGAAGACTCTCGGCGCGACGAATCTCATCAAGATATGCCTTGTCACTGGCTTCATCCAAGAGTCTTTGAGCACGCTCCTTCTTCTTTTCTTTTTCAAATGCCTCTTGTTCGGCCTTTCGTCTCTCACGTGCCTTCTCACGCGCTTGGTACTCGTACTGTTTAAAAGCCCTGCCTGCCTGGTAATGATCGTCCTTCAGCTTCTTGATGGCTAGCCACTTCTCTTGAGCAATGTCCCGCAATTTCTTGCTGTCATCCCTAAGGCTCGAGATATTTTTGTAGGCATCATCTTGTTCAGCTTTAATGGCATCCAATTCAGCTTGGAGTTTCGAATACCTCTCTGAAAGTGCCTTAGACTCGGGGTTATCTAAAGTACCTCGAAGGGTGGCAAGCTTCTTCTTCTCTTCCTCAATTGCTTTCTCTTGCGCCGCGAAGTCAGGGAAAGCTTTTCTTTGCCGGCGCAGGGTGGAGATTTCCGCGAGCTTTTTTTTCTCATCCACAATCTTCAGCTTGCCAGACTCCACTTCGTGGTCCAAGTCCTTGATCTTTCGATCAATTTCATCTAGGCTTTTGAACGGAGTCTGACTGCGGGCGTTGTTCCTTTGGGTCTGGAGGCTCTTGACCTTTTCATCAAGCTTTTTGACCTCATCCATCGTTTTCTCCCGTCCAGACTTTCCCGATTGCTGTTTCTCCCGGATCGTCTTCAATTCTGCGATCAGTTCTTGGCGTCGCTTTCCCTGAGGTGTTTCCTTGTCCTTGTTGGGAATTGCGCTCTTTACCTTAGTATTGGCAGCATCCTGCACATTCCAAATCAGTCATCGTTCTATGTTTGTGCCCACAGAGGGCATGGCGCATGAAGTGATGGAGCGAAGGACACTTACAAACTTGGCTTGGGCATCTGCATGTTCCTTTTCGGCCTTCTTGAGCGCAGATTTGAATGCGTCCTCATCAGGCTTTTCCGGCTTCTCGAAGACCTTGGTCTTCTTGTCCTCGACGGACGGAGTTGCAACGTCGGCCATGGTAGAAAATGGGAGTGGGGTGGTTTGAAATGGTTAAACTGTAGGTTGGTAGGATAGAGAGGAAAGATGCAATTAGTTGTCCATGCTCGCTTGACTGTGTGTTGGGAAGGGCAGGAATAGTCAGAATCTAAATATTCAATTGAACCGAATTGGCTACAGTTGCTGAATTGAATTGTGGAATTATAATGTTCACCCAGGTGGACTTTTCTACGGTGGCCGAGCAGAAACTGCGCGACCAGGGGTCTAGAGGAAGAAAGCCAACCCATTGGCTACTGTAACCCAGAACCTGTAAACTTTTCTGAAAAGAACTGGACGGCAGCCAGCCTCACCACATACACGCCAACACCTCTCCTTTGCCATCCTTCACGTCTTCATCGTGTCTCAAGACCAAAACACTTGACTTCCTCATCGCATCTTCTGGATTGAAGCGCTTCTACCTCACTCTTTTCTACTACCACCGCCATGGACGCCTCCGATCGGGCTCAGAAGCAAATCGATGCTGGTAATAGAGAGGCCGCAAAACTTTGGCGCTGTTTGCGAACAGTCCGGGAGATGGTTCAGGATCGAGGCTATGAGCTTGCCGAGCATGAGACCAAGCTCAGCTTGGAGGATTTCAAGGATAGGCATATCAATCAGGATGGATCTTTCAAGTATGCGACAATCATCACCTAGCCACAGGCAACCACTAACACCCAGTCCAGTCGCAAGTCAATGAACTTCTCTGCCAACCCGAGCGCCGAAATGATCATCAAACACACGCCACTTCCAACACCACGAAACCCCGATCCTAGGCCTGATGTTGGGACCATCTGGGTTGAGTTCCTTGAGGATACCTCCGTCGGAATCAAACAAATGCGCACCTTTGCACAACATCTCTCACAGCACAGCTTCCATACCGGAATCCTCATTACCTCTGTCCAGATTACCCCCGCTGCCCTCAAGATCATACCTGCAGTCTGGTCCGAAACGAAGATCGAGTGTTTTGTAGAGCAGGATCTATTGGTCAACATTACTCACCACGAATTGGTTCCAAAGCATGTCTTGCTCAGTCAGGAGGAGAGACGACAGTTGTTGACCAGATATCGCCTAAAAGACACGCAGCTTCCGCGTATTCAAGTTGGTGACCCGGTTGCGAGATATCTGGGCTTGAGACGAGGTCAGGTAGTCAAGATCATCCGGAAGTCTGAAACAGCTGGTCGGTATGCCAGTTACCGACTTTGCGTTTAAGGAGCGAGGATTTATCACAGAGCTTAGAAAATTATGGCGATTGTATGACATATGGCGTTGGGTGGAGTTGATCAGGGAAAAGCATTAAGGGAGGCGCACAAGGGACTACCAGGGATAGGTCTCTAATATATATAGAGGATACCACGCAGTTTGTACTTAGTGCCGAAAAAGCTTCTCACTCTCGTATCTCATTGCGGCATCGCGTTTAAAATTCCAACCGAGTGTAGCTAATAGTAGTTTAGGAATGAAATATAAGGCAATACCCTCGGGATATTGATGGCACATCTCTTATATTAGCGACATTGCATGGCATCTGCGTGTCTTACACTCTATTCTGAAATAGAGCTCTTAAGTGTAACCTCTTGCTCGAACCATCTCCAGCAGACATACATCCTTTCGTCTCATAATTCTTTTGCTGCATTTCCTTCCCTAAGGAGGCTGCCTATCCAAAACATACTGGTCATGTGATTTCATGGATCAGGAGCTGAAACCGTCTTCCATGGACCTACTCTTATTCCATTTTATGACAATGTTTGGAAAGAATAGTTAGTGACTTGCGAAATCGATTAATCATGACGCCGCAACAGGAGCCATGGGAATTATTCATGATTGATGACGAAGACGAGACACGGAAGTTGAGACATGTCGAACCTTCAGGACAACGCGACAAGAAAGAAACAGAGAGATTGAGACTTGTCGAACTTTTAAAACAACGTGAAGAAGAAATAACAAGACTTCAAGAGGAACTATGGCGTCCATATAAGTTACTTTTGATGCAATTAAGGCTTCTAATCTAGAAATCGTGAAGGCAGCGCTTGAAATGGGGAGTGGGATAAATAGTAATGCAACCAAAAAGAGTTTGCTCACTCAAAAAGCTCCTTCTTATGATGATGAGACAGCGTTAGATGTTGCCCTCACGTGGAGACAGGATGACATAGCCATATACCTTATTAGTTTAGGAGCAAAGTCAAATTCCACAACCAGTGTGAAAGACAAAATAAGACGGTCATTTAAAAATTTTAAATCACAAGCCCTTGTCGAAGCTTTGCTAACGACAGCAAATCTGGTATGTGATTCCAAACTAGTATCTGATTTTATATAACGATATCAATACTAGACCAGTATTTGTAATAGCCTGAATGCTCCTTTAAACGAATATAACATTCGCTTGAGCAATCGCTTCTGCATTCGCAACCGCCACGGTCCCACAAAGTCGCATATCATATCTATACTTTTCACGATGCCTTCACGATTGGCTGGGTTGAAATCGATCTTCATATCGGAGGACCAAAAGCGGGAAGAGAAGGTATGCCCCATCTATATCTGTCTGACGAACCAATGAGTTAATCCTCAAAAACATACATCTGGTGACCTTCCCCCGTCCTACTCTAGTGCATCAGAGACGGCAGACGCGGAAGTAGATTTAGCGTCCAAGAAAGAGTCGTTCGAGGAGTTGATCACAGCTAAAGAAGCAGAGATTGAAGCTCTCGAAAGAGAGAAGAGAGGTCTTCGTGCCATGCTGGATCTTGAGAACATCGAGGAGGCACAGCTGGAAAGAGATGAACTCAATCTTGAAATTAGCTTCGCGATTGGCGATGGGAAGTATTATAGATTAGCCGGAGAGAGGGATAGGCGAAGAAACGAGTCGGAGAGGAAACAGCTAAGGATGAGGAGAATTAATCTGGAATTGAAGAAGAGGTTGGATGAGGTTGAGAAATACCGTAAAATGTCACATGTGGCAGAGAAGTTGACCATCAAGACCTGATATTGGTTACTTTGGAGAGGGAATTTTCTAAGACGTATTAAATAGACATTCCGAGCTTGGATTATCTGAAGGTGCTCTGAACGTAGCAGAAATAGTGTAATATTTCTATCAAGTGGCTTATACATTTGAATTTCAATTATTCACACAATGATACCTCAAGCCAAGGTATGAGCTTCACCAGCTCTCGCACAATGTGAGGCGCTAAGTGAATATGGGGCCGGAAGTCTTGCATCATAATACATCTTCCGTAGGTGATGTACTCAAATCACCCCTCTCAAACTCTAACATCCATCCCTATCTCTCACACATTACTAAAGATTCTCACAAGCATTAGTGCCGCCTCTCGATCTTCTCAACATCAGGGTCTGCGCAATGTTAAGTCGTTCCAGCCAGCATCGCCTACCCCTTATGTGCTCGCTAAACTCTTGGCAAATTGCTCAATCATAGGAGACCGTATCATATTCGTTGGGGAAGGGCATAATTGTCTAGTCGCTTGAAACTGACATAACAAGGTGTTTAGGTCCACCTAGCCACAGTAAGCTCGCGCGTGGCTTTAGTATATCAAACATAGCATTCCAAGCACGCTTCATATGTGGTGTAGTCAAGAAGCGAGTGCCTTTTTCGGGACGAATTCAAGCCGCCGATGCAAATTCATGACAATTAAGCACAAATACAAGCAAAGCTGAGAACCCAGCATCGAGCGTCTATACACGATCGGTGACTAACTGGAAGCAAGACTTCTGCTGACAGTCATATAGCAGATGATGACTGTCACCACTTCTCCTTTCCAACACAAGGACCATTGACTTTAATATGTGCAAGTTCCCGAATCACTGGTAATTCTCCAGAGGTAGCAAATATCCAATTTTTAAGGACGAGCTCATCATACTCCGGCAGGTCTACTCCCGGACGCCGGTAAGATTTAAAATGCAAGACTTCGTTTTGACTGTAGCTGAATTCGTTTCTTTGCTACCGGACCCAGATGGCTACATCATATTCGGGAAAGAGTACGACAGGCAATTGACGCAAGTGCAGCAGAGCCCGCCCGAGCTTCATTCTATGGCAACGGTGAGAAATGGGTTCCAATACACGTACCCCACCAAGCCTGTAAAACACAGCATGACCAGCCCTAAAACACAGCCTGTGAACACAGCGCAACTAGCCTGTACACACGCGATTACAGGCCTGTAAAGTGTTTAACATATTTGTAAAGACCCGTAAATAATACTTTTTCTTTTTTTCTTTTTTTAGCAACATATTTTATAATAATGCTGTTTTGCTCAAGATTTAATTAACTTGTAAATGTCACGAAGCCAAATCCTGAAGCCTGTAAAGGCGGCTAGGTGGTTCTATTACAAGAATACTAAACCAAGGAGGAAAGGTGGAATCATCAGCTAGGTCACATAATCTAAGATCGTGACAGTAAAACTGGTTTTAAGAACAATATGTAGTTTTAGTAATAGTAGCATGCAAGAAAAGTCGGCAGTTAAAAGTAGGACTAGTAATACTAATACTAATACTAATAGAAACTTTAATACTAACAGTACATTTTTAAAAGAATGCAGGAGCATAAGTATACGGGCAAAAAAACAAAGTTATTCAAGCTTTAGTTGTATTACAGGCTGGTCGCAGTGTGTTTTAGAGCTAGTCATGCAGTGTTTTACAGGCCCCGGGGGTAGGTGTACCTGGACCCAGTCGACAACGGCTCGTTGCAGACGATGCATTCAAGGGAATCTATGACATCCCACATCCTGGGTGCACGACGAGAAGTTGTGTACAACAAGATCACACCAAGATACTAAATAGCCAAGGGCTTTTAATGTTAATTGGTCGAAGGGACGGGATTAAGCTTGAGCATAGCTTCAAATAGGGAAGAGATTGGGAAGGTACATCTGATCGTAGTTACAAGGCAAAACACGACAGAAACAGGAACGAACGCCTTCTCCTCAATCTAGTCCAAATTAAAGTTTTCTCTAGGTTCTCTCTCCCAAGTTCTATCTTCTACATTCTAACGATCTTTTCTTCTGGTATGATCAAGCGATACTATAATCAGGTTCAAACTTAATTACAATAGCAACAATCACGATCCTTGATGATTAGCAAGTGATTCGGACCCATTTCGCAGGGTATAAATCGGCTTCGGAAACCTATACGTGCTCTTTCTTTTCTAACCAAATAGCAAAGTTGAAAGTATGGGTTCTTACGCCGCACCAACTAAACCGGCCCATATCGCGATAGGAGGTCTTCCCTTGATATCCCATATCACACCCTTGCTCAACATAGCCCAGCACCTTGTCCATCGTGGTTGGGATGTGAGTTTCATTTCCACCGAGTCATTTCGGCACAAAATCGAAGAAATCGGTGCAACATTAGTGCCAATACCTGGTTGGGAATCTTTTGACGATGCTGCATTGTGGGGCTTTTTGAAAAACGGATGCGATCCCCTCCTGACCGAAACAAGCACACTGGTAGACAAGTTCTGGATCCTGTTCGCCCTCGGAATATTGCCTGCATCTCATGCCGCACTCCAAAGCATTCTTGCAACTCATTCAGACACGCCTGTCGTTGTGCTAAACGATCCATTGCTCTATGTAGCTACACCAAGTCAGCTCGGTGCACCAGGTCTAAAGCCGGCAGGAGTAATTTCTATTGGCATAATTCCATTACAAATGCATAGTATCGATACAACTCCGCCCTGGCAAGGTTCAGTGCTGAACTGTTCTGAAGAAGGACGGAAACGAAATGTTGAGCTGAACAAGATCGATCTCGAACGTCTTCTTCCCCAAAGACAGCGCTACCATGAGATTCTGAAGGAGCTGGGAGCGACAATAGAGACACCACATATTCCCCTTAATGCAGTATATGCACTAGCAGACATTCATCTTCAGTTATCACCACCAAGCTTGGAATATCCTCGAAGCGATGGACCGGCTGACTTGCGATATACGGGAGGTCTTCCTCGGCGTAATGCTTCAAAAATAGCGACAGACGAGTTGCCAAGCTGGTGGGACGAAGTCATCCTAAACGATGAGAAGAAGCGAATAATCGCTGTTTCGCAAGGCTCTGTAGCACATGACTACAGCGGTCTGGTGATTCCTACTTTAGCAGGATTAGGAGTGCGCAACGATCTTCTTGTCGTTGTAGCACTAGGTAAAAAGGGTGCAGTTCTGCCACCGTCAACAGCGGTTCCCGAAAATGCGCGTATTGCTGACTGGATCCCGTTCGACGATTTATTGGCCCACTCCGATATCTTCATCACCAATGGTGGATATGGCAGTTTTCAGAATGCAATCGCAAGAGGGGTTCCATTGGTTATAGCTCCCATCGACTTCGCGGACAAGAGAGATATAGCCGCACGCGTGACTTGGTCAGGAGTTGGAGTCAATCTTGGACTGGGAATTCCATCAGGGGAGAAAGTCTTGGGGGCGGTGAATGAAGTGTTGAGGGACTCTAAGTACAGAGAAAACGTTAACAAGGTCAAGGACGAGATTGCGGGATACGACCCTATTGAAGTTGTGGAAACAGCTGTGATAGATGTGGTGAGGATCGAATAGATATGCCGAAATGATCATCAGGCATAGGCAGAACGTTTTCATACTCAAGTTGATGCCATTCCGGGCGAGCTAAGCTAGCACGACCATTGACATCATGGCATGCAGCCTCATGTTTCCCGAACTCGCAGCATATATTAGTTAATAGGATGCTTGTTATGGTTGCCGTATATTAACGTGGACAAACAAGCTTTAGAGATCTAGTATTAGAGACTCGTGAAATATAACACCTCGCTGCATTCATTCAATGCTTGCGATCTATCCTTCAGATCGGATAGCTCGATAATTGGGTATCTTTCACCTCATAGAGCGGCTTCTACATGGGATGTAGTCGCAAAAATTGGGTTCAAGACTTTTGCAATACTTTCAGCGGTTGTGAACAATACACCTATATATGATCAATTTCTGCAGCAAAAGCACAGATCGGGCGTGGCACTCACCTCCACTGAGCACTGTCCTTCCTAACCTCATTATCGTGCCGCGCCAGAATCCCCGGATTCCATCATCCTTAATAATGCTTGAAATAGCTTCCATAGTAGTTGTAGCTCTAGCAGATTGCGATCTCGTTTTGATACAATCGAATGGCTGCGTACAAAGGGTTGTAATAACGCCAGCAGCTGATCCATTAATGAAGTTCATGGCAGTGTTTTGAGGAATATTATTAACTTCTTGGAAATCTTTAATGATATTATACGATCCCATACGAAAACTGGTAGCTGTCGCTTGCTTCAACGTTGTTCCTACGAAACCACGATATATTCCAATCATGCCATCCTCTCGCAGTATCAATTTGATGCAATGAAGGGTGGATTGATAACGGTGTGCATTCCGCGCATCATCAATTAATGCTGTCTTTATACGCTCGGTAGGCGTTACGGCAAAAATACTTGCAACAACACCAGCAGCCATCCCACTCAACATGTTCCTGCCAGGACTCAAGGTGCCTGTATGAGGATCCTTGAACGCATTTTTTACTGTGTCAAAGGACAAGAAACGCACTGCGTCCTTGGCGACACTCCCAACAACCAATGCACCGCACCCTTTATATAGGGCTCTAAAACCCTCCTTCTTATAGACCTGGGAGACGATTCGAAATGGGTTCCGCGGGGGTTTCGAGCCAGGCTCACTGTGTAGTTGAACACGAGTCTTGACAAATTCGAAGGGATATGTAACAGCAGCTTCTATTCCACCCGCAATACCCCCTGAGATCAAGGACCTGCAATGACATTAGGCATTAATAGTTGGTAATTTGGAAGGAGGTTTTGCGAATTTCATTTTGATTATGGGATATTTCTTTGCAAATAAGCCCCCCATGGTATAGAAAGTACTTACACAATCGGAGGTGTGTTCTTGTCTCTTACCACCATGGTCAATGTCTTGGGAGAATAAAAGTACAAGAATATCGAATACAGTAAGTTGTGAAATTGTGGTCAAGCATCCTCTTTGTTGATCAATATTTAGATCCACACTTTGGCGATGCACTAGTAATGTTTTGGTAAGCACAATGTTAAGCTTCTGCGCTGCCTTTAACCCCACACTGCCAGTCCTAAAAGTGGACTACTGTAAGTTGGGTTTGATAGCAGTACTGAACATCGGTGCGCAGATTTCAATACAAGTTTTGGATCTTAAAGATATAAAGGAGACATGGCGGAAAGACGATACAAGATAATCGCTGTTCATGCTACGCAATAGCAGAGATATTCTGCCTGATGACCTGACGACTCCGTATTCCTCCGTATTCTTATATAACCGAGTCTTTCTCCCGTACTAAACCGCTTCCTACTAGCTATTAAAAGGCATTGTAAGGTAGAATCATTCGCACCGCGCATAAGCAACATGTTTTTATATCCACCATGTCTATATTATCGTACTTGAGAGCGTATTTTTTTCGGTTGTTCGCCAATTTCACAACGACTAATAAGCTAGTCAGCCCTCCGGCAGCACTTACAGAGGAACCTACAAGGTCGTATTTCCGTCTGGACAACGACAGTTCGGACACCCTTGCCCTTCCAGATGGACGAAAGCTGGGTTATGCACAGTATGGCTCGCAGACAGGGCGGCCTATCCTTCTTCTACATGGCATTCCGGGCTCTCGCATAGACGGTGCTTTTTTTGACGAGTTAGCCCAGAAAGTAAACGCCCGTATTATTACTGCGGATAGACCTGGTCTAGGTTGGAGCTCACCACATCCGGGTCGAACACTCCTTGATCATCCAAAAGACTTAGAACACCTTGCGAAGCATCTCGGACTAGAAGAGTACAGTGTATTGGTACGAGGCATATGTTACTCTTGAATGTCTTAGACCTTTTGCTAACAGTGCATATTGGATAGGGAGTATCCGGAGGTGGGCCATATGCACTTGCTTGTGCGGTATCGTTACCTCGCGAAAAGCTCAAGTGTGTTTCGATCGTGTGCGGCCTGGGGCCGCCTGAAGTCGGTATGAGTGGAACGAATTTTTGGAACTGGATTGGATTCTCAGGGGGGTTTCGCTATTCCCCGGTATTCATCGCCAGATGGTATTGGCAACAACAACCGGAAGGACGCTTGGACCTAACTGACGAAGAGCGTCTTGAGCTTCTGTTGCAACGTGTGTCAAAATCCTTGGCAACGGCTCATGAGAAGGACCTTAAGATTTTGAAAGATGAAGGTTTTCACCGATTCGTTTTGCGAACGACTCGGGAATGCCTGGTGCAAGGGCTTGAAGGGTGGCTGCAGGATGGCAAGTTGATGTGCATGGATCATGGTTTTCGAATAGAAGACATTCGTCCCGACCTACCTGTGCATCTGTGGTACGGGAAGTTCGATACTAACGTTCCTCTCAGTCATGGTGAGCATATAGCCGCGCGGTTGGGTGGTAGAGCGCATTTCAGAGTGGAGAATGAGACACACGCAAGCCTTGAAATAAACTGGCAGGAAGAGATATTGAAAGAATTGGTTAGGAACACATAAGGCTTAGATCAAGTCTGTTATAGATTTTAGTGTTGAGGGAATCGCATCTCAGTCAAGTTTAGCACTTGAGCTAGCCAATGTACAATAGATATCGCCACACCAATTTATAGGAATAAACCGCGAGAGAAGATGCTTGCTAGCCACAACTCGAATAATCGAAATTATCTTCTGTTGCTTCAAGCGACTTGCCAGAAAGTGAGCTCGTAGACTCGACCACAAGCAGCTGTGCCTTGAAATAGAGAGAGTAAAGTGTTGTGGGCTTGGTTGTGCTTTTAGTCAGCCGAATTGGTCGCTATCAAACTAGACTTATAGAAAGCATAATGTCGGCAAAAGCGGCATCAGCATCTAGCAACTAGGCTAGCCAGAAATAGTACTAGTGCATCGGCAAAAGTTTTGGTTCAAACATAAAGACTGAGAGTTTGGCCGACTGTTTTCGCATTCTACTGTAGTGGAAAGAACAAAATAAATTTAAAATATCAAAACAAGGGCAAGGCAAATGAGAGGTTAGCTTCAAAGTGTGTTGGTGTGACTTTGACGTTGCCGGGAATGCCGAACCATCGGACCTCGGCTCGGCTAAGGCTTCGGATAAGCTACATTGTCAGACGTGAAATATTGCCGATGGAAAAAGCGTGTCGTTTAACCTAGATCATTTACACTGCACAAATTCGACATTGAGGCATACTCATTCTTTTATCTTAGTAGTGTAAATATTGGAACATGAAAATCCCAATTCTAGAAGACCAGTGTTAGTTCCTTGAAACGAAAAATAATGTTCACATAGATATAGCATCGAACTACTGGGACGAAACTCATTCCAAAGCAGTAGCAAAAGATGAGTATCCGATAACTCGGAGTTTTTGTCCCAAATATTTAGCAGTGAAGTGACCGGGCAAACAACGGACATATCTGGTAAAAGGCAAGAGGTGAATCCGATATGTTTTGTCCCACTCCAGCAAAACGAAATTGCTTAAGCAAATATATGAAGCCTCCTGGAAAACACAAGAGCACAGCCAATAATAACACTCGTTGCGTTAGATAATGCTTGTCGTGAATAAACATGCAAGTTTTTACCGTACACAAACAATTTCATTAAACAAAATATAAGGTCCAACTCTACAATATCTCCTGCCCATCTAAAATCGATGGAATTCAATTGCTTGAGCTAATATAAGCAATCATAAGGCAATTCCTCCGAAGGTTTTCGACCAAAAAGGCCTTATCTGTTTAATTTCGTAAGCTCTCTGGATTTAGGTTGGGGAACTCGCAACCTGTTAATGCATAATGTATGATACTCCTGGATTATCAAATCTACCCAGACTCTCAAGTACAGGCATCCACCACGAGGAACTTCTCCCAATAATCAGAATTGTCTCGACTGTAATCGGAACCCACCACTAATGGTGGCTTAGAGTATTCATCACACCAGGAACAGGTCTGATACATATTCAGTAACTAGATATTCTCTAGAACACCGGATTTGATTCCCTATCCGCCCTGTTCGGGGCAATTTTACACACATGGTACTTATAATAATCTTCGTGTGGATCCATAAATCCATTGCTGTTGAAATACACGCTTCTAAAGTCATTTAATATGCCACCTTTTAGGTACCATCCTTCGTTGACAGCGGGCAGACACCCGGGCCAGGCTCAAGAGTGACCAAAACCTCACGTCTCTTGGACGCTTCTGGAAGGGCAATCGCATCAGGTGTTATAGAATCAGATCACTATTGGCTCACCATGAATGCAAGGTAGATGTTGCTTCAACGGTCCGTATATATAGGGTCGGCATCGCCCATTTACACGTACAACTTTTGACTAGCCGAAAGTGCGCTGGGAGTACAAAATGTGATAGTACGGTATTACCAGAGGACATCCCAATTGTACGAGGAAGGGTTGTTGATGCCGTCGCAGCCTCGGGACTTGTTTCTATGAAATAATAGGAATAGACTTGGACATATATTCTGTGGTGGTAATTCGGATCAGCGAGAATTGGATTGTGAGGACGCCCGAGGAAGTGCAAGTATGGTGACGAATAGCGATCGGAATACCACTATTGTTATGAGCTGCTGTTTAAACAACCATGAGCCAGAGTCTCCATGACATGAATGGCGCGTCAACGGCGAGCAAACCCTCCTTATAATATCGACCAGAAAGTCTTCAAATTGAGAGGCGTAACGCCATTCCGAACCAGCGCCTATCTCTCCGAAGCCAACTAAGCGAGATATTCAAGCCATCTCTGGCGACCAGATGCTTATATGGCGCCCAGGAGTCTCTCCATACGTATAGAATTCAGCCGCTGCTTGCCAAGTCATAAAATAACATTTCCATGAAATAGTTAATATGGTATTCAAAGAGATGAACTAACTCAGGTGACATACTCTAAAAGGAATATTTGCACACCCACATGTGATCTGCGTACTCAACAACTTCAAATGCCACTTGAGAGAATCTGTCTTCCAGAATAGGGCATTTGTATTCTAAGCATCCTATCGCAGGAAGGTGCATAGAACAAGTTGAAATATGACTTCACCAAACAGAGAAATGAATAGAAAAGTGAATAAAAAGAACATCATGTATTATCGAAAGAAATTTCAAGGAAGAAAAGTATTGGCATAAAGTTCTAAATATATCTGCTAATTTTATAAAAATCTAGGGTAAAAAGGGTCTCATTAAGGCAAATTATCTGCCAGATGTCTGGGTATATGTTTTGCATCTATGTAGTCAAATTAGCTGTAAGGTCTTTGTGGACATCTGACTACTGATTTTACCTTTTTGGCACCCAACTATTAGGATTTTGAACCCCTTCATTGCTTGCGTCGTAACCATCATTGTCACAATATCCTTTTATTTCATCGCGTTTCACTTATGACATAGTGACAGCGGGACTGTAGAATCTGCAGTAACATATCTGAGGAATCGCAGACGTATCGACTGTCTACAATTTTACCGATCCATCAATGTCACCCGATGTACAACGTGGAAGAAATGCCCAGAGGAAATTCTGTCAAAAACTTCCGCGTGAGGAGATATGGTACAGGAAAGGAGCCGTTCAGGAATTCATCAGTCATGAAGAGACAAATGCTGTAGGAAGTTTGCAGTTATAGGTGTCGTACTTTATGGACGGCCCGTCCGGCAGCGAGCGTAAGTCGACTGGGGATACATCCATTTCAGGTCCTACTATCATCATCCTTTTCCACCTGCACAATTCTCGGTATAGCTGCACGCAAAGCATCCTTATCTGCCTGCGTCGCCTCAAGCCCCATGTTCTTCTCTGCTTTATCTGTCAAGTAGAGACCAATTGTGCCCCACGCTAGCATTCCAGTACCTAAGACGATTCGCGTCTGTGGAGAGAGGTTGAGGAAAGAGCTGGAGTTTGTTAGTTTTGCCTTCAAGAGTCTAACGAGTGGCGTACCGGAGAATATTACGTGGATCAAGAGACATTGCGATGGCTGGATTTTAACGATGGAAGTATTGTGAAAGCAATAAACGCAGAAGGGAGTAGGAAACCGTGCAAATGGGAGGAAAGGTAAGTGAAAGCCTGAGCCGCAGACAGGTCTTGGCATCTCGACGCCCCCACTTTTACCTGGATTTATCAAGGTGCATCACTACAATATATAGTGTACTATCAGAGACGTTCACAAGTTCATATATTATAATGTAATGCTTCTCTATCTGCGTATGCTTTAGCCTAAATACCACAATACTCAAATATATAAACGCCCCTCCTTTCCTCCTTCCTTCTAAAGGGAACGATCTATTACACATAGTCAAGGATCCCAAAATCAGGGTGAGCGCAGTAACGACTGAGGTCTGGTGGTCAACCTTTCAAAACTCCGGCTTACCTTAAGAGTTGCTTCGGTGCTTTATTACCTATCATTTCTCGATAAATCCGCCACTTCCGGCAAAGTTTGAATCCTCCTCTGATAATTCATCAGATCGTCAATTCGTCTCGCCCGCCATCTAAGGCGGCCTCCTCTAAGTTCTGAGCAAACTCATTCAGCATTTGACCTCGTAAGCTACGAACAAGTATCTTGGAAGGGCTAGAAACAAGAAAATGGAGAATCTTCCCATCGAACTCCGGCAGAACATTCTTCAGTATGTGGATCTTTCATCTCTAAAAGCTATTCGCCAGACTTCAAAAGCATGGGCAGACCTGGGAGAAGAATACCTTATATCCCCCTCCTTCACAGCCCTCCCATGCCGCAGTGATATGGACCGTCTCCTGTCCATTTCTAAGCATCCAAAGCTCTCCTACCGCGTACAATCCGTAACGATCAATCTAGGAGAGGTTAACGAGTACCATGCTCGCCATAACATATATTTCCAAAATTACATGCGGGAATATGAAGGTCGAGTACAAGCCCAGGAGGAAACTTGGCAAGCGTACAGCCATCTCAAAGTACTCAAGGAAATGCATCTTCCTGATTGCTGTGAGGAAAGTCGATTGGCCAGGATATTTGCATCTCTGCCCAATCTCATTGCTATAAATGTCACCCTCATGACCTACCCATTCTCCTCTTCTAGTTCCAGTTCTCTTGAAAAGATCTGGGCCATCCCATCAAGCCGCCTTCTTCCGCGTGTCGCAACCAACGAGCGATTTACGGCGATCCTGTCATCTCTCACAACAAGTCGTCTCCATACCCTCACCCACGACCGCCTCCCTTTCGAGTTCTTCGCCCAGAAAGCACAACTCATATCTCTATTCGCCTCAGTTTTCCAACCTCTCACCACCCTCAACCTAGCCTTGGACTACAGCGACATGCCCAACGATCTCCACTTCCCGCAAGCCTTCCAAAACCTCGCCCACTGCCTGCGCGGCACCACTTCTCTCCAGACACTATCTCTCACCTTCCTCTCTCGCAAAAAGATCTCCATCTCGCCACTTCTTTCTGCTTTACGATCCTCGGAGCCTATGCTTGCGGAACTCTCGAGCCTGACTCTGGGAGGCATTACGGCCACCGAGAGCGAGCTCTCCCTTTTTTTAGGATCACTGCACGGTCTCAAGCATCTGCAGCTCGGCACTATAGGACTGCGAGCTCCGCATCAGCCAGTCAATGGTGGTCTGCAACTGCGTGAAGGGTCATTCTACGACCTGATTGCAAATGTGAAGAGTCAGCTTAATTTGGATCGTTTTGAGGCTATAGGTGACCTTAAAGCGTGGCCGAATGACGAGAGATGTAAGTCAAAGAAGGACTCGCCGGCTGTCGAGAATATACTGCACTTCTCAGAAGGATCGTTCTCTTCCAGCCATCCAGATACACCATTTTACGTGAGAAAAGCTGACTAGCAACCAGGGATTCTTGAGGCCTTGGTGCCTATAGAAGATCTAAAGTTGTACGCTTCGCAATATATCATAGATGAATAGTATAGAACACACTTATTTTAGACAGCAGACGAAGATTTGTAGGTGGACCTTATCCACGACGAAGAGACGATTCAAATTATTTCAGCAGCTGCAGATTACTGGGTGTATTTATCACATATATAACGTAGTCATGAATGATGAAGCAAGAGCCTTTCATTTCTCGTAGATGGCGAATCTCTCTTGAATGCATAGCAACGCTCGTGATATACTTCTTTTCCAGAACGCCGAACCAGAACTAAGAAACAATCTATAAGATAGAGATCTAGCGACTTTGCGTCTTACCCATGCCTCTCTTTCCGGAAAACTGCATGTTATGTTAGTGAGCGCCAGACATCCATAAGAAACACGGAAACATACCAAATGCTTTGGCATAGCCGCAGCGACATGTCTATCAGCCTCACCCTGTCTCGCCATACGGTTCATCTTCCTCTGACTCAACTTCTGCGCCCGCTCGGCTTTCGTCCTGGCAACCTCATTCGTGACACCATCATCACGTCTATTGCTCTGACTTCTTGCTCTGCTCTTCGCGCGCATCTTGGCCTCATACGCTGGATCGTCAACATCCATAGCGTCTTCCGTGGTGCCTCTACTCCTTGCCACACTCCGGCCCCTAGATTGCGATCTCGCACGAGCACCTAGACTCCTAGTGTCCAAACCGAGTTGATCAAGATGGTCTTCCATGTCGGTAAGATTCTTGCGGAGCTTTGTGCGCGGAATAATGGCGCGGTTCTTGAGGGACTTTCTCATCTTTGCTTCGTTTTTGATGAGTTGTCTCTTCTCGCGGATCAATTCTGCCTTCATGCGGATCTCAGCCTCTCCATCGTCCTCAATCTCTTCCTCCGAGTCGTAGAATCCCTCGGCCTCGAGTCTCTCTTCCTCTTCCTCCAGTGCCATCATCTTCTGCTCAATATCCGGGTCGATAAAGTCATAGACGTTCTTTCCATCAAAGAACTCAGGGATCTTGTCGTGCTTCCACTCGTCGTTTTCAAGTAGGTATTTGTCTTTTAGATCAACATTATATACACCAGCACCACCTTGCTCTTCTTCGATATCTCGGGCAAGCTTGCGGCGGTCTGGATCGTTCTTGTCATACTTCTTCATCTGCTTGACTGCTTCTGGAATAAAAGGCTCCAGGACTTTGCCGTCCATTGGACGTGCAACATGGATTCTGTTGAGAACATCTCCTAATCTGCCACCAACCGCACCACTGCTGCTGTTTGTTCCGGCCTTGAGCTTCTGTGCAACTCTGTCAGCAATCAATCGCTCACAAGCTGCGTTCTTGACATCTTGAACACCCTCCTCGGTCGTACACGACAATTGAAGAAGCTCGACATCGCCAGGCTTCAACAAAGCCTGAAGCTTTGCCTGTCGCTCCTCATCTAGGTCTTCTGGTCTTGTAACATCAATTTTGTTAATGACAATGAAAACCAATTTGTTGGCAAACAGAGGCTTTATACTTTCGTACAGGCTGATTTGAGCTTCGACAGTATAGCCGCATTGCTCAGAAAGATCCATAAAATATAAAATTGCTGATCGAAGATGAGCGATTGCTGTTATAGACTGCATCTCAATAGTATTCATTTCTTCTAGCGGGTGGTCCAGAATTCCAGGTGTATCGATTGCCTGGAATCGTAGATACTTGTAGTCGAAATGTCCGACGAACAAACTCTTGGTTGTGAAGGCATATGGCTGAACATCTACATCTGCTCTCGTAACGCTCTTTAAGAAACTCGATTTTCCAACATTAGGATAACCACAAATAAGCAATGTTCTTGTGTTTGGATCGATCGAAGGGAGACGCCCGAGATGCTGACGGACTTGGTCGAGATAAAGAAGGGGATCTTTCAGTCTTCGGCATATTGTGGCCATTCGTCCCAACGCCGCCCGCTTAAGCTGCTTACACTGGAAAAGTGACTGCGCATACTTAAGAAGTCGGACATAATCTCTTGACACAATTTCAATCAAGTGTTTTGCGGTGGATATCTGACCGAGGGCAATTCGAAAGTGGTCTTTGTCATATAGGGTGTTCAATAGAGCGGAGTGGAAAGGATGGATGTCTTGGAGGCGGGGGAAGCCATCTAAGATTGCAGAGAATTTCTCTGCAAATGTCTCAGCTGTAAACTTGACTTTTCGCGTGTAGAAATCTATCATATCATTAATTAGCCATCCATCCACACTCGAAAATTGTGGGTAGAATTTGCCGCACTTCTAATTCTGCTTATCTGGAATCCTGCTCGAATCTGTGTAGGCAGCCGTCTTTGTGTTCGGCTCAAAACAATATCCAAAAACTCCTGCGATGTAGGCACCGGCTGGATATCTTTCCAGGTGGTCTTCATGGTGAGCACAGTTTGTGTTGGCGACTGGAATTGTTGCAATGCCACCAACTCAAAATTTTGAGGTTAACAGGTGAAGAAATTCATATTATGCCAAGACGCTAGGCTAGAAAATAATTCTTATCGGTTAACCTTATCGTTATCGGCGATAAACCCCACCAACCCACCCTTCGCCTTGCTTCCACCACCACGTGAAGGAAAGTGGAAGAGAAGATTAGAGAACATAGAGATACTTAGAAAACCCGGCTAAATTATTTGCCTATGCGGCCGTGTTCCATCTGAATTTGAGCTTGGAAAATGTGAACAGGCAGGTAACCATGAATTCCCATTTAGCTTGACGACATTGGATCAACAGCAACTGGTCAATGTTGAGATGGAAAGATGCAATGTAGAATTGAAAGAAACTTCGTTTTCCATTCTTTAAGGTTAGTTAGGTTGCTATGCTAGGTGCTATTTGGACGACCACAGCTTGATTGATCTCTCCTGGAAGACACCAAAACCCTTCGATAGATTCAACTCCAAAGCCCAGCAACAGCCTAAAATTGGGTATCGTTATGAGCAAACCGTACGCCGCATGACAAGGCCTTAACCGTATGCTGCTCTTGCTTCCACTGCTTTCAGATCAAATGCCATATCGGACCATCCTCCCCCACCAAATTGGCAGTTGCTTTTGCCCTTATTGTTCCATCCTAATTTCTGGTACCATGGAACCATATGCTATCCATTATTAGCCTCAAACGTGATAGCCTATCCTGGGGTCATCATTTACATCATGCGCAATCAGTGCTAATCTGTCAGCAATGCCGGCTCCATTCATCTGCTGCATATAAGCAAGCATTAAAATTCTACCGAGACCGCCGCCTTGGAACTCTGGTAGAACAGCGACAGAGTGGAGGACTATTGTACGGCCATCTTCTTGGTGCCCAAGCTCTGATGGAACCGGCTTTTCAGAGTTCCAGTCCTTTGGATAGTCCATAGAGACACTAAAGAGAAATAACTGTCAGCCGGCGACTTCTAGAAGGGGTTTTGTGCTTAAAGAGCCTTGCCCCACTCAGAGGGATTCATCCTAAGTGTAAAACAATTTGCTGTTGAAATCTTCAGAAGAGTGTAAGTAATATCAGAGACATACTCTGTGACAAGTGGAGTTGTTGCCTTTGTAGACACTATGTGTCCTACCAGAACACTAATCGCTCCATTCTCTCGGGTTGTTTCAACGGGCTTTCCTGTAGAACGAGAATCAGAAGCTGGATGCAAAGGATTTTGCAGATTCAATCATTCTGGATATGTTATATGGGATTCATCTTCAATCCAGCATTCGGCGGAATCCTAGGACGAGCAAAAATGAAAGACTTACCCGTTGCTAGAGTCTCCGCCTTGATATCAGAACCTGGAACGATTGTGATGAAGATGCCTACACAACAGGATTGGGATTAGCTGCAAATTGATCCTTGCTCTAAAGACATTGGAAGGTAGAAAATAATGCCCACCAAGGCACAGCTCTCCACACTTGCTCAGTCGATACAATAGCTTCGAAATGTCAGTGATGAGATGGTAATTTGAGGGATGACAGGACAAACCTTTTCTCGAGTTGCTCTATCCCTCGGATCAGAGAACGCTGCATTCTCAAGGGCTTCAACAGAGTCTATGTCAGAAACGGTAAGAGGTCTTGTGTAGGGATTTAGGTTGGGTTTTTGGTTGGTTTTCTGCTCGTCGTATGGCAAGATCACAAAGTTTTGTTCCGAATCGCCTGGCCTCGTAGGACTCTGAGAGAGCCTGTTCGGACTTTCTGTCAATGGTACCACAGAGGGCTTCTCTCCTTCCAAGTCACGAGGCATCGTGTTGTTGGTGTTAGTGTTTGATCTGCGGTTCTGGGGCTTCAGCGTTGCGGGAGGTCTATTTTGGGCTCTGAGCAGTGGTTGAGAATGCTGAAGGACGCGTATGATTGATCTTTCAGCCTCGTTCATTAATGCGTTCTATATTATAAAGCAGTGTGGAGTAGGTGCAAACTTTATTCAGTTGTTTTGGCAGGTGAGAGGCCTCGATCTAGTGAGGCGTCGCGTGGTGACGTTGTTGGCTTCCACAGCCTCGCTGAAGGGTCATGCAAGTGGCAAGAAAGATACATAAGACGGAAAATACACCAGATATTTATGATCCAGGTTCCATTTTGCACAACTGATATTCAGAGCCCGCCTGTTGTCTATTACCTAGGAACATTCAAGATACTCTCCATAGGCAGAAACTATCCATTTCTCTGACCCTGCAAATTCGAGTAAGGATGTTGTTTGACCATGCGGGGTTGGCGCTTGACCAGATCAGCTCCGTATCTTAGCTTGTCAACACTATTAAGGTTATCTGAGGATATAATTCGATATAATATTGCCCCCCGCATGGACATGGACATGGAGATGGACTTCACCATAAAGTACCATGTGGAATCTGTCCCAATATGTTATGCTATATCTTCTCATTTATAAACAAAACCTCCTTCCCGGAAGTCATGGGATATTCGTAACGTTTGTTTCGAGATGATTCCACTAGTTCTAGCCTAAGCAAGGAAGCTTACTGTATAAATCGACCCTGTATCTTAATGTAACCTCAACCAGGCCTTGGACATGATATCTCAGCCTCGTCATCTTCACATCTGCCTCTTCCAAACCCCACCATCGAAATTAAAATTCTTCTTCCTGCAAATCTCCCTCCTCCAAAATCTCAAGAGGCTTATATTCTTAACCTCTGAGCAACTGTTAACTATTGCTCTGTATCCACTGCGTGTTCCCTTAGTATCAAGTCGAACTCACCGACACCAGTCGTGCGCGTTTACAAAATGTTGGTACCTACGTTTTACCTATCTTCTGCATGTCCACGGCAGTGGGCAGTGTGATATTTGCATGTTGATATATCTCTTATCATTCTTTCCTGCAGTTATGTGGCAAAAATGCTCAGAAAGAGAATGGATATCCCGGTTTATGCATAGGACCTATATTAACAGTCTTTTTTTAGGCGTATCACACTCACTATCACAGCTCCTACGCACGAAGATGCTGACCTCCTTTCCCTCGAAATTCATCCAGACACTACTGTTGGTGTTCTCAAGGAATCTGTCCAAGCCGAAGCACAGATCTCAAAGACATCCCAACACCTCTACCATAATGGCCGCCTTTTGACAGATGATTCGAAGACAATGGAGCAGCTACAGATTGGGGATGGGGAGATGCTGGCATTGCATGTGCGAGAGATGGCGGGAGCAACTGGAGTACCAGCGAGACAACATCCACAAGCGGCGCGTCAGCAGGCGAGTGCACGAGCGGGACACTCAGAAGCAGAAGCAGATCCAGAGACCCTGCGCTTGCGACTGCTTGGAGATCCTGCGATGAGGCAACATACTTTAAATATGAGGCCAGAGCTTGCGAATGTTATCGAGGATCCAGTACGATTTGCACAAGCAATTCGTGCCATGCAGAACCAGGAACGAGAAGAACAGGCGCGGCGGAGGCAGCAAATTGCAGACCTCAATGCGGACCCATTTGACGTCGATGCCCAGATGAAGATTCATGAGATGATTCGGGAGGAGCGTGTACAGGAGAATTTACAAAATGCTATCGAACACAATCCGGAAGGCAGGTTACCCCGTTATTGTGAAAGGATTCACGCTAACTATCGCATAGTATTCGGCAGAGTTCACATGCTCTATATCGATGTGGAAGTCAATGACCATAAAGTTAAGGCATTCGTTGATTCAGGAGCTCAAGCAACTATCATGTCACCAGCCTGCGCCGAGACTTGTGGTATAATGAGACTTGTTGACAAGCGGTTCGCGGGTATCGCACGAGGTGTAGGCACAGCCAATATTCTAGGACGAGTACATTCAGCTCAAATCAAGATTGGAAATCTGTTTCTGCCTTGCAGCTTTACGGTGATGGAGGGAAAGGATGTAGATCTACTCCTTGGACTTGACATGCTGAAGCGATACCAAGCCTCGATAGATCTTTCGAAAGATAGGCTCATCATCCAGGGCGAAGAGGTTCCATTCTTAGGTGAGGCGGATATACCAAAGTTTATGGAGGAGGAAAGGGCTGCAGAACCAAAAGTTGCTGGTCCCGGAGGAACAACAGTGGGGGGACGAAGTGGTGTTGTATCAGTGCCATCTAATTCACCTGCGCCTCCTGTTAACTCTGCTGGACCAAGCGCTCCACCCCGTCAAGCTGCACCACAACAACCTCGGCAACCTGCCTTCGCCCCTGAGTCGATAGAACAATTAACGGCCTTGGGGTTTACAAGGGAAGATGCCATCAATGCTCTTAGAGTCTGTGATGGAAATGTTGAGTACGCTGCCGCATTTCTATTCCAGCAATGAGTAATATATTAAGGGATCGGCGCTTGGGACGGTAGATAGCATATGGATGGGCAGAAGGCTGAGCATTGCATGCATGTAGTATATGGCGTTTATATAGCGAGTGTAGGTTTCAGCAACTGTAATTCATTGCTGGAATCTCCTTGGGTTACTGCACGAACAAAATATCGAAACCTTCCACCATCGACCACGATTTTAGTTACATTTTCGCAAGTGTAAAACGATCAACCCTTGATTTCGGAATGATTAATTCAATTTCATCATGTCCAAGAATAAATGTTTGTTCTATCTGAGCTTATACACACAAGGCTTGAGTGCTCCAGCTTCGCTCGACAGAGGGACGTCTTCTTCATCCACAGGTTTTGGTTTCTTCTTCCAAGTATCCAATCCAATTTTCTCCATTCCCTTCGGCACCGGTACACACTTACCCTTGACCGGCGTCAAGCCCTTGACAAAATGCATCTTGACAAACATTCGATTCCTTAGATCGACTTCTCCTTGCAGCACAAAACCTCTCTTCCTCAGTACCTCCACAAAAGCAGAGACATCCGTCTCCTGCTTGCTGTCTTCCTGCCCATCAACCTCTACTGCCAGGTCTTTTTCGTCATTTTCCTCTTCCAGTCGCTTTGTCTGATGTTTGTCAAGTTTCCTACGATTGCCCACCGAATGCTCAACTCGGCCTCCCTTGCCGCCAACACGACCAAATCGACTTTTGATCTCGGCAACCCAAAGCTCTCCTTTCCAGTGCAGAACCCTATAAGCTTCTTCCACGAAATCAATCCAGTTCGTTCCCATAAGCGCCAAACAGAAGATGGCAATATCAACACTGTCATCCTTGAGCGGGAGATTCGCTATATCTGCCCTGGTAACGAGAGGGCTTGGGCTCTGGAGATCATAGCTGTAGATCTTAATATTGAGGTTCTTGGTATCTGGTTGGAGACCGCCCGCAAGACCTGCGTCGCCACATCCTAGGTCTGCAATGTGGCATGTACCGGCAGTGCGAGGAAGAGGCTTACCTCCCGTGTTCTCAACGGGCGCCTTGCCACGATTGTCACGACGTATCTTCCCCCGAGCACGAATTTGAGCCATGTATCCATCGACAGGATTTTCCGGCCAAACCTCTACCTGTCTTCGAAAACCCTCATGGTATTCCTGAAACATTTCTGGATTCTCATGGAAGAGCTCGAGGGAGCGCGCAGAGGGAGTGGTGTAAAGGGTTTGGTTGAGGTAGCGAAAGCGGGCAGATATAAGTTTCTGTCTCATGGCAGCTTGGAGCGGTGTCAACTGAGCAGCGGCCTTCGGTGCTGTGACGTTCGACCTCGTAGTAACTTGCGCCTCAACAGCTGTGGTGTTGCTGGGATCATCTTTGGCTTTAGCTTTAGCCTTAATTTCCCTCTTCTTTTCCTTCAGAGTCTTCAGCTTCTTTGTTTTGTGGCTGGGCTTGTTCTCTACTTCTGTCTCTACCTCTGGAACCGATTTTGCTTCCTCAGAGTCCTGCAGAACCTTCTGCCGCTTCTGGCTCTTAGAATCCTTGCTATTAGACTTCCCCTCTTGTTTCAATTTTGTCTTCCCTTCAATCACCTTCTCCCATAGTTCAGAGAGGTTCGTACTATCCACTTCTTGTACTATAGGCTTCCCGTGATGCCGTTTGCGCTTCTTCTCGTTCGCTTTCGCATCTTCCTCTGGTGTTACAGGAACAATCGCCTTTTTCGTAATCGGGTCAACGGGAAGCGCAGTTTGAGTCTTAAGATTACTTGATGAGACTGACCAGCCTGGAACAGCGAACATTTTGACCGTTGTGCCGCCTACAATAGAACAAGAAATTGGACGTGGTAAGCGTTTGCTAGGTGCCCCGCAAAAAACTTTAAAGTGGGCCAAGAGTCATGAAAACTTATCCTCGCCTCCAGAACGGCGAAGCTTCTTTCCAAATTCAATCAACCTTTGGCCACCATTTATGAATCCTTGGTAATAATTATTTGGCATTGCTTGTAGAAACGTGTGCGGAGCTATCGTGATTTGTTCGGACAATCTAAAGGTCACGCTATGTTGTGGCCTATCTTGTGGCTACAAAATTGCTAGGTTTTGATGTATTATTTTTTGTATTACATGTATTCTTTCCTGACCTTGTTCCTTTTTGGACAAGATATAGCCAGCTTTGTGTAGTCTAGTGACTATGGGTCCAAATATTTAGTCGAACTTGGTCACTAAACGATCAAGTTATTGTACTTATGATCATTGATTAGCATCGAGTGTGGCGAACTCATCATGTCCCTGATTCTTGAATTTGCTTTATGAGTCCGTCTTCTCGAGAGAACAGATAAAGAGAGTAGTAGTAAACTCTCATTTTCAGCGGAAGTCCCACCGCCGTGTCAAGCAGGAGTTAGATTATCCGGCCGCTTACTTGGCACCAATACCTAAGCATTTGGCTTTAAATATGTTATATGATCTGTGTCTGTTCAAATTCTGTATAAGTCACGACTATTCTACTGGAAGATTAATCTCTGCTTGCACTTTACTGACGTGACGCCTCGACATCAAGAGCCTGAAATATCACACTTCAGTCCAAGTTCAGCTATGTCGAAGGCATACATGGGATTAGGATCATGATTGGCTTTTATCTCCAGTGGCTAGGTACCATACTAGCTTCCTGGACAGCAAAAGTCGATGTTGCTAGTCTAGAGTTCTCAAACACCATGTTTGTCTCTGTAAACTGCTTGGCACTTATCATCCAAACACTCAAGCATGATCTACCAACGTCTCAAAGCCACATCATTATTTTTCCCGGTTTCCACGGCTGCGTTGATATGGTTTGGGTATATATGGCGCTTGCTCACAGGTGGCGACCCAAAACTTGATCCGTCGATGTGGCCAAGAGTCAAGCTTAGTGGCCTTGTCAACTTGTGAAGCTTATCGCCTTCACAAGCTTCCAGCTCTGATTCAGGATCTCGGCGGTCCCCACTTCGAGCTGTGGCAAGGGCTCTCAGTAGTAGTGGCTCTTGTTCTCTTGGATCAACTTGAATAGTAAAATCTTCGTGCTATCGAATACGATGGTTCAGTTCTTTATTCTGCTTGTGTGCTTCATTATGCTCTATTAGGTGGGTTAAATCTATAGATATTTGGAGAGACAAAAAGTATCCTCGCCCGTCATACATGCCTCCATTAACATATTTGAAACCAGTTGACACAATTCTACGCAGGAGAGTTTAGTCCGAAACACTTTAGCCCAAGATTTGAGCGGGATCATTGTAGTAAGTATTATCATTTTAGCGACCGAGCTTGAACTACAGTGAAATCTGATAGCCGACATGAACGATTTGAGTTCCGCAGGTCAGCTTATTCTATTTCTCATTGATATTGCGCTTATTTTGACAATTTGACATGTTGGATTTCCCAAAGAAGTGGTTGAAAGTTCAACAGAGTTTGGCTATGATGGGTACGATCAACATGAATCACCAATGCATAGGCTTCCTATCCGGATTGTTAACTCCATTGGTCACGCACGCGGAGCTGCCGTAAAGAGGACCCTCAGATGGCAATACCTGTCGCAGGATATACTGAGTACCTTATCAGAGTCCAAGTTTACCTAAAATAAGCTTGTGTATATAGAAAGACTTAGTTAAACACACAGAAAACGGCATAAATCGTAAGCACATTGCCTATATATTTGCGCCTGAAACTTTCACTACTTAAACATATGTTAATAAGAAGCACTATCTTGTTAAAAAATGCTGTGCCAAAGGCTAAGGTCAACAATAACACCTGATAAGAACTTGGAACTCACCCATTGTTCGTTAGCTACGAGCCATTCTGTCGCTCGCTCTCTCTTATCATATTTGGAGATCGGCAACGTAGCTATCTATAATATCTCTAAGTTGTTAGCACTAGCTAAATGTTGCTTGCCCTTTGAGAGAACAATCAATCTTCAACAATCAGCCCGTTGGCTTATTAACAGTAATCGTTTCTTGCGGAACTTCTTTCAATCATGCCGAAGGAGAGTGCGTTCCCCCCAAATTGTCTTTAGTTGCGCAACGGACCCACCTAATTGGGTTGGGAAGGCCCACTCTAATGTTGCAACCATAAGCTTTGTAATATAGTCTACAATAAATTTACTCAGCATAAACCAATCAGGATTAAAGGCCCTCGTAGCTCAATGGTAGAGCGCGTCACTAGTAATGACGAGGTTGCCGGTTCGATTCCGTCCGAGGGCACTCTAGTTTTGCTTTTTTTGCAATCGGAAAGATATTGTTTGTTTTGTATAACAACCTAGCTCGACTTTTTTGCCCTCACCGCTATCATATGTCAACTGCAATTCACGCGGTGTCCACGTGAACTACCAGTGTTCTAACATTCTGTTTCTCTTGAGCTTAGTATTCTTAATAGATATGCCATTTAGAGGACATTTCTATTTTGGGAATTGTGATCCTGGCGATTTTCGTGGATCAATCATAAAGCATTAATACCTTTCTATGCTTTAACGCTGCTTACAGAAATAGTGGCTCTTATGCTCTTTATTGTAATTACGATTGGCCAAGTTTTGCTCAAGTATTAAATGAATTCTCAGCAAGGCCACAAAGGTATACATACTGCTCCAGTTCAAGTCTGAGATGAGGTTGATGAGGCTGATTAGCCCATCAACAAACATTGTATCGGTTAGACTTTCCTCCCTTGTGAGGGTAGCTCTATTGGTCGGCTACGATTCAGCTCTTCACATTGTCAACAATATTGAGCATGTCGTCCAAGTCGATAATTCGACCTCTAAACGCTATCCCTTCACCGATTGGTTAGATAACACGAAATGACTTTACATTGATTGTACATGCAAGGCATCGGATTTAACCAGCTTGCAAAAGCAATCCAATCCTAGCTCCACGCCATACCTTGTACAGTACATGCACATGTTGAAGAGTGTGTATGCGTTTGGCTTGGACGCATAATTTGTCTCTTTTACAATATATGGTAGCATGAGGCTCTGCCTCTGTGATGGCGGGTACGGGTTACTCCGAGTGAGATGAAAGTTGCCAATTTGAGCCTAGACTCTCAGCACAGACATTGAATCTCAAGATGCTAGTGCAGGTGCCCGACTTGGCAGGCCCCCCTTTTCATTGTTGACTTAACAGTATTCATTATTTGATATCACAAATCATCGCAACATATTATGAAGAAGCTTTCAGCTGGCTGCTACCTCCTCGTTGCACCAATCAACCATTCATCGGAACTGAGACCTTACTTCCGTATATGCAGAGCGTGGCTGGGGGTCTGGATCAGCATTTGACTAATAATTTGCATCCCAGTTGATATGTAATGCAAGAACAGATTCAACTTTCTTTGATGCCATTGGTGGAGTTCCAAAAATACCTCGAGCTTGCCAATCAATATGCAACCGTGCATAAAATAAACTGTCCTTTGGGTTCAGCCACCAGCGTGGGGAAAGGCGTCGGGATGCGCTACGAGACTAGGGGTTGGAGCAGTTCTGAGCAATGACAGCGGGTTGAAACTACCGTATGGTCGCGAATTGGTAAAGTTGTCCCTGAGCTGGATCCAGCTGCAGCATCTACGAGAACTGAGCTGTATCCAATCTTTTGAGCGGCGGTGTACTTAACCACTGCAGCTTCCATTGGACGAGCGCTCAATGCCGACATTAATGATGATGGTATAGATAACGTTCAAGCAGGGTTGCCACATGTTTATCGCATATGTTGTGTTCAGTGGAGATGAAACGGAAGATGGCAGAACATTTATATGTTCCAATTATAGCATTCGCATATCAGCTTTCACCTTTGTAACAATCTCACGCGGATCGAAATACTACACGTTCCCACATTACACTTACACATTGACTCAAAGCATTATCGGCGATAGAACACTAAGCTCAATGCGATTCTAATCATACAAAAGGAACATAGTTATATGGAGTACGTAATGGTTGATTGCAAGGAGTCGTCGCCAGTTCCTGGGGTAAGATTGTAGTTTATCGACCATACACTATAGATTACTGAGAGCATTCTTTGGGTGGAATTCAAAAGGATCCGCAGACGCGATCCTGGATTCCTGGGCCCTGGGATTACCAGACTACGCCGCAAAGAGATGAGCAGCTATGGCTGGTGCACAGACTCAATATTGATCATAGCATGAGGATAATTACATGGGGGGAGCAGGAAACCTTAAACTTAAAGACGCTTAAGAAGCCACCAGGCGGCCGGAATGCATCCACCACTGACTACCACTCACATTATTTCAGAGTGTTCTTCCAAGTAACTATGATCATTTTTCGAAGTCAGCCTATAGCCTCCTGAACCTAGACATAGGTCCTTATATGGCAGACGGGCGCTTTTTGCGTTATCTTGTTTCCCCGCCGCATCCACAGATACGATATTGGGGTGGAAAGTTCCCGCCAGCAAGAACTTGTAGCTGAAGGAACAACCCAGATAAAGACAAGAATAGTAATCCGCATGCGAAATTCCATACTGGATCCTGAGCGTACGTCCAATACATTTCCTCTCGCAAGCCACGCCGCCCACGGACATCTTGTTGATTATCCATCTACAGTGACACAAGCCATATCATCATTACAAAATAATTTACGGTTGTCTCCGTTTTAGGGTCTTGCTGAAAAAAAAAAAAAAAACGCCTTCGGCTTGGCTCACTCGCCCCTTCATCGATCGCACCTCATCGTCTCTCGCTCTCCCACGAAGGATCAATTGGAACATTGAGATTGAAATTGAGCGAACTCTCGTAAGTGGATTATTTGGCGCTTATATATTGTCATTTATGATGAAATCAATCCGCCATTGTTTTTTTCCAAGACTCTAAATCGAAGATCGCACAAGCCTTTGTTTCGAGATTGGCCAACTTCCACTCCACTATTTTTAAAGTTGGAGTGGCTCTGATGATCGGGAAGATTGCTTACAGGAAGCCCGGAACTTGTCGGTCACTCACAGCGATCCTCCTAGCAGAGTAGCGTTGTTTCTTGTCCTCACAGTGCCTCGCAGGACTCGCAGGACAGACCATGAAGCACCAAAGGCAGGACTACAGCATGAAGTGGGGTTATTAGTGGCAGCAGTCACTGTCAAATGGCCAACGGCAGCTTGCTTGTCTTGCTCGCCTGCTTATACTCCTTGTTCTTTAATCCTTCGTTCTAATCTCTCTCAAAAATCTTCTTGACATGACTCGGGCAGTCCCGTGCTACAGGCAATCCTCATTTGAGCCTCTTCAGTCCGCCAAACCACGGCGGTTGTGCATGTAGTGTTGCGACATCAAGTGGAATTTCAGCTCACGCAGTGGACCCACGCCCTTGAGCGCCCCTTATTGCATTCGGCGTGTTTCCTAAGTACAAAACAATGGTTTGGGTATCATAACGGAATGGTTACTGACAGGGAACGGTCAGATCCACGTTGTTCCCCACCATCGGACCGCCACCAAGCGTCTCATCCAACTGCTCAAGGGGATTTCCGTTGTTCCTCAGTCCTAAGACAGGTGCAGCAGCGGAAACATCCATACCGCACCCTTAATCGATCCAAATTGCGGCCTAGTCACTAGCGTGGGTGATTATCATCTTTTCAACACGCACTTTCGTACTTAACTCCAGGACTATCCTGCCGTCAACAGTTTCTTCAACGGCCCGCTTGAAACAAGTTCTTTGGAGACTCCTTAGTGGACGCCTCCTCTCCAGAAGTATTCAGAACAACCCCACAAAACTCGGTACATCAACACTTCAGCCGTGCTAGCAGCTTTTGTTATTAAGTAACGTGCTGTGAATTTCCGGGAACTCCAGAGCCTACATTAACCATCAAATCCATCCCCTATCGTAGTCTACGCTCTACAGCCCTTGAACTTGTCAGACAACAAACCTGCCAGAACTTATGAGAATGAGGCCGCAAGGTCCTATTAGCTCTCGCCTTTATTAATTATGGGAGAATCTGACTCCGAATCGGAGTCGAAATCGCCGCCTCGCAATGATGCTCAAGATGAAAAGAAGCCAAAGGACAAGGGAGATGGGAAAGCAATCAAGAAACCAGGATCTAAGGAGAAGGGAAGAAAACGCACAAAAACAGGGTGCTTAAGTAAGCTGTACCAGTTTTATACCGCATGTGTATACTATAATGCACAGATAAACTAACATCTAAATCACAGCATGTCGAAGACGACGTATCAAGTGTGGTGAAGAGAGACCAACATGTCAAAACTGCACAAAATCGAAACGTCTATGCGAAGGCTACAATCAACGGGTCGTCTTCAAAGATCCACATACTACATACCGTGGGCCCCCGATTCCCTCCAGTGTTCCCTTTATGGAGACTACGCCAACTTTTCGACAGGAGGGACCACCCAGCAACCAACAGATATCTATGGGTCCAACGCCTATTGCTCCTAAACCTCATGGTTCATTTGGAATCAACATCATCACTCAGAACAGCGTTCCTCCATCACTGCCGCCCGTTGCAACTCCTGGCGTAGAGCGAATAGATGGTTACAGTCTTAATAGCGCTTCCACCCATCCAATGTCCGCTAGTAGTGGTCCTCCACCAACACCTCTAGAAAGATTTGACAGTACTGGTGATACTGTTGATGCATCACACGTCCCAGACCCAATCAGGGATCCCCAACCTTCAAGCAATTCTCGTCACTATAATTTTGAGGATTTTAAGAGTGTCCAAGAGGAATCTAGTCTTGATCAATCACGCACAGCAAGGACAAACTCTCTTGATTGGACTTCCAACCAGAACTGTGCGTTGCAATATTCTCAAGATATTTGCAATGAGTCTAACATCGATTCATTAGTATCAGGATATTATCACTCATTCCCGCCAAATAGTAATTGGGCACAGGTGCCTATGTCCTCAGCATCTGCAGGAACGAATTCAGCGATTACCCCTAGCCATGCAAACGCTCTTCCGCCATGGAACAACCCAGTTTTTAGGAATGATCCAGTTATACAGCGGCCAGATCAACATGTGCCATACCACGATCAACCAAGGCACTTAAATCGTGATTTAAGTGACGACCGCGGTGCCGAGAATCAGGCTAGAATTTCAATAACACAAGAAAACTCACATGAGGATGACAATGATCCCTTTGATGTGTCCGAAGATGAAGATGTTGACATGGGAGAATATGATGGTGATGGAGAAGCAGAGGACAAGGACCTGGAAGCGCACCTCAACAACAACGACCTAGGTGTGGTTGTAGCGCTGCAAGCTAGACAGGACACGGCTCGTCTACGATCATTCACATCCTTCATCGATCGGCCTGATATGTTGTCACAATATGTCCCATCGTCTCGATCATCTCCACTCAAGGATCCCATGACTGCTAGAGTGTTCTGTCATTTTGTAAATGTTACTGGTCCTGCAATTTCCATGTTCGAAAGGCACCCGGCCAATCCTTCTTTGATATTCAGAGGCGAACCAGTGCCCAAATCCCAGCAACACATTTGGACTTGTAAGTGCTGTTGATCTTAAGTAGACTGAGCAATACTGACTTTCTTAAGATACCTTTCCCACCTTGGCGCTCCAGAACCCTGGGCTCTTACATGCTATGTGCGCGTTAGCAAGCTTACATATTGCGAAGCTCCAAAATAAGGCCATTACACCGTCCTTGAAGCACTATGCTTATGGTCTCCGCAGAGTTGCAAAGAGTGTCAGCTCTCCAAGCCGACGAGGTCTACCCGCCACATTAGCCGCTGCTATGTTGCTTGCATTCTATGAAGTCTGGTGCGCGGATCACCAGAAATGGACTAACCATTTACTTGGTGCACGAATGCTTGTAAGAGAAATTGACTTTGTGGGCATGACAAAGTATATCAAGACTTTGAAACGACGTCAACGACAAGAAGATGAACATGCAAGGATGTACCAGGCCCAGCAGCAAGGCAGAGTATTTCACTACGATGGTCATTATCCAGGCACGGAAGACGACGTGAATGAAAACATTGTGGCTATCTTGATGGGAAAGCAGCTTCGATATGATCAATTCGGCCAGATTATTACCGAAGAAGATTCAGATACTCACGGCAGTAAGTCTTATACAAAAAGAGAGCTGGAAATATATGAAATCCAGCGAGATCTCTTCTGGTGGTACTGCAAGCAGGATGTATATCAAAGTATCCTGGGTGGAGGCAAATTATTGTAAGTGAGGTTCTTGGTGCTAATAGGCCAAATTAACATTATATAGCATGGAATATGAGCTTTGGAGTCACTGTCCGCCGAGGGCACCGCTTGGCCGTCTCAATGCAACGTAAGACGCTCAGTACCTGACATGATTTACCTGCTTATAAGAAATAGATACGGAACCTATGATCATCTGGTTCTTTTGATGGGCCGCCTTGCCAATTTCTCTGCTAAAGATTTAAAGCGAAAGCAAATGGTAATGAGAGCAAATGGAGGATACCGACCGCCTGAAGGTTCAGCCAGTCCACCAGAACAAGGAGAATCACAACGGCCGAACTTTCCTCAAATGCCACCGCCTGCGGCGCCACAAATGCCACCGTTTACCGGCATGTTTCCAGTTACTGATGCTAAGCTTCCTATGGGATTTGGCCCTAATAGGGCTTCATCGCCTCAGAGTAATCACAGCGATGAAGTAGATCTCGAAACTCTAACCATGCAAGCTGAGGAGGAATGGCAGGATATTCGGCATGCATTCGGGGTTCTAGAAAATCATTTTGGAGACGACTTCCAAGCTTTAGGACCAGAATTTGTAGCACCAATCGAGACGCCATTTGGGCCCGCTTTGCAATACAGAACATATGGCATTGCTGGTATATGGATGAATCTTTACACAGCCTTGATTGTCTGCCATCGAGCACATCCTTCCATGCCCCCAGCAGCAATGGCAGCAGCCGGGCTCGCAGCTCGACATACTTCAGATTTCGCTAACGCGATTGGACGTATCGCAGGAGGTATCGCGCCTGACTGTGGCCAGACTGCTGAAGTAAACCCAGGTGTCGGAGCAGCACTCATCGAATGTGGGATCCCACTGTTTGTTGCGGGTGTGCAATATCAGAATCCTGTGCAACGGAACTGGCTGGTTGAAAAGCTGCGAGATATGTCGCGTCTTACAGGATGGGAAACGGCATTGGCAATAGTCACAGGTTGCGAAGCAGTTTGGACAAAGACTGGCGAAATGCGTCAAGGCCCACCATACGTCAGACAATCCGACGAGACTCGAATACCTTCTTGGGGACAGACATCAAGGAGATTTGACAGAGCCCTCAGTGGTAGTAACGGAGAAGGGAAACTCAAGATTTCAAGCTCCGATAGAGCTCATTTTGCCCTTGGATTATTGAGCATCAACGAAGATTTTGAACATCTAGAGCTTGTTGATGAAAATAAGCCTACGGTTTGGATGCCTAATGAATCAGCGTGAAGATACCCAGGACATCGAAAAAGATTAATGTAAAAGCTGTATATTAGGCCCATATATTTTACATTTGACTACATGCTATGCATTTTCATGTCTATCGCCTGTGACCAAAGCTCGTAGAACGCCATGCATTGCAATTTTGATGTTTGCGCTAATTTCAATCTCAATTTGCTGGGAGTCTCTCTACTACAGCTGCCATTTCCTCATCGGAATAAATTCTGAAGCCTTTCTCCTTCGTCACGCTCGCTAATTGGACGTTCTTTGAGTCTAGCTTCTCTTCCATAACCTGCTTCAATGTCTTCAAAACCAACGTCTCGGCTTCCTCGATGGTAAGAGACTGTATATAACGTTAGAGAGCACCCTAAGTATTAGAGAGATAGCCTTACCTTGTGAAACTCGTTTTGTAATTCTGCTTGTGCACCCTCTGATCCAGATCCAATAGCCTTGGCATCATATCTATAGAAAGTTCCGCTAGGCTCAGCATGGTACAGTTGTGGTCCGTCCTCATCGTAACCAGCAATCAAGAGCGCAACACCAAACGGTCTGCTCATGATGCTCTCCTCTCCATCAGCACCCTCTCCGAACCGCAGCGCCAAATCGCAGATTGCTTGTGTACAGCTCTCAACTCGCAGTGGCTCGTTGTAGTGGAACGCGTGGTTTTGGGACTCAACACGGGCGTGCTCAACCATGGAGCGTGCGTCAGCTTGGAGCCCCGACATGGCACAGCCAATATGGCGGTCGATTTCGACAATCTTCTCGACGGACGAGGTTTCGAGGAGGGTCGAGGTTACACGTTTCTCGACACCAAGTACAACACCGCCGCCAGTGGCTACCCCAATTGCGGTTGATCCTAGCTTGATTGCTTCGAGGGAGTATTCGACCTGGAAGAGACGACCCTCAGGTGAAAAGGTGCTGAGCACTTGTTAGCTTCGAGCATTGACAGGTATAAATAGTGCATAAATCTAGACAGCCCATAGCATAACATACTTGATTCCTCGATCTGTTCTAAAGTCAGCTGCAGAACTCATAAGCACAGCTTGTACAGAACCTACCATATTCTGAGCGAGCAATAAACATGGTGAGAGGCTGGGAGGACACGGAAAGCCAAGAGGGATATACGCGGAATAGAAGAGATATCAGTAGCGTGAATCGTAATATGTCGTTATACTTCGTTACTGTTCAAGTTGAACTTGTGAAGTCAGATAGCTGTGATGATGGGACCTTCTCCCCAGGCAAACGAGCCCACGAAGCTCCCCTTGGGCAACTGAAGGCTTGGCACGCCAAGCAACAACCTTATTTTCAAGACGCGCGAATGGAGGCGCGTTTATTAAAACGCGAGATCAACATTATACATCTTTGCTGCACTGAAGGGACCGATGCAGAGTACGCTGGTCTTAGGCAGTGGGCATCAGCATCCTCAGCCCTCTGCAACGTTAGGAACGTAGGACGTTCAGCCCCAAGAAAGATGTCCTCTTCATCGAATACCAAATCGTCCAATACTGAGCGAAGAACTACAAGTAATTCTCGACCCCGCGCACCCTCCACGCAGCAAGGAAGTAGGAATGATAGAGCTGATCTGCGGCGCCCTGTATCGCCATCATTTTCAAGCGCTGGTATGTCTCACAAGAGAACGGCTTCGGGGTCGCAGAGGAGCAAAATGGTTGAAGAACGTCGGACAGAAAGAGTTCAGGTCACCACCAGGGAAACTGTAACATCAAGAACAAAAAGCCCTGAACGGAGGATGCCCCCCGCTGAGCGAGCCAAACCCAAAGAGCCAAATAGGACTCCGTCCATGGAAAATGGCCCGAGATCAAGTAGGGCAGAAACATCCCAGGGTATGCAGACCTCGAAGAAGACAAATATATCATTGACTGATTCAAATTGCAGGACCATGGAATCCAACAGCTTCATTGATACCACATACATCAGCTCCACTGGCGTCTCGAATATCTATACCACCTTTGGCTTCACACGCACCACTAACGATACAGCCACAACCACTCCATGAATTATCTCTCGAAATCCAAGAAGCGGCAATTTTAGAAGATCTCTTGCTGGTTTTCATGGGCTATGAAGGCCAATACATTCGTTTCGGGAAAAACTACAATCCAGGTGTGGAAAAGGAGAGATTGGCTGGGCCTGCTTTTAAAATCTTACCAGGATTGGATCCAAGCTTGCAAGACCTTACAACAACAATGTTGAAGATGGCAACCCATTATATGGCACTTGAAGCGTTTGTTGAAGTCCAGAGCCGCGAGGAATTTGGAGCTGTCAACCATGCTCTGTGCGCCGCCATACGCAAATTGCTTCAAGACTATTTGATATTGGTCGCTCAATTGGAAACCCAATTCTTGACAAATTCATCTTTCACATTACACGTCTTAAATCTTCATACGTTACCAACCAGCCATATGATGTTACAATTATATTCTCTTGCTCATGAAATTTTAAAACGGAATTCACTGCTAGAGGATGATCTCGAAGATTCTGACGACTTCGACGACTTTGAAAACATTTTGGAGTCGTTGAGAGAAGGTGGAGACCTTGGGCCAGGGAATATACCCGGAAAGAAGATTTGCAAAGGTGGTAGCGTTTTAGGGCTAATCACCAAAAGATTAGAAAGCATGTCGGGCGATCCTGCCGCGCGGACCCTTCTGACCTCACTACTACGAGACGCAAGTAAGCCTTATATGATGATGTTGAACGAATGGTTACACCATGGAAGCATCAAGGATCCACATTCAGAGTTCCTAGTCCGGGAACAGAAAAGCATTAGGCGTGAAAGGTTAGAGCAGGATTACACAGACGAGTATTGGGAAAGGCGATACACCATTCGGGATATTGACGTCCCTCCTCAACTTGAAGGAGTGAAAGAGAAAGTTTTACTGGCTGGCAAATATCTTAATGTGGTTCGAGAATGTGGTGGTGTTGATGTGAGCAAGGCGGTAAAAGACGTTCCCCAGTCGTTCGATGACAACCGATTTCTAGACAACGTCAATAGTGCTTACGCTCATGCGAATGAATCACTACTGAACCTTCTTCTTACCACGCACGCGTTGCCTGCACGATTGCGATCTCTAAAGCATTATTTCTTCCTCGATAGATCCGACTTTTTCTCCTATTTCCTTGAGCTTGGAGCATCTGAGCTCAGAAAGCCACCTAAGGTGGTCAATACAAGCAAGCTGCAGTCGTTGCTTGATTTAGTACTACGCCAACCCGGTAGTGTGGCTGCTCAAGATCCATTTAAGGAGGATATCAAGGTGGAAATGAATGAAATCAGTTTGACCAACTCCTTGACACGAGTCGTTAATATTTCAGGTATAGAGCAAGGGGAAACGTTGCACACGCCAGCTACTCAGCCGGTTGCTGAAAGCGATAAGAATGCTAATGGCTACACATCTTTGCAACTCGACTACTCTGTCCCATTTCCGGTATCTCTAGTCATTAGTCGCAAGACTGTTTGGCGATACCAAGCATTGTTTCGCTACTTGTTATCACTGCGATACCTTGAACAACAACTTGTCTCGGGTTGGCAGGTTTACAATCGGTCTCCCAGCTGGTCTCATAAGAGCTCAAATCGGGAACTCGAGATGTGGAAAAGGCGTGTCTTCACTCTACGGGCCCGAATGCTTGTATTCGTACAGCAACTACTTTACTTCTGCACTGCAGAGGTGATTGAGCCCAATTGGCAAGCTTTGATGGCAAAGCTCAATGCGAAAGACGATGCTAAGGATGGCGGGGCGCGTTCGGTACGCACTGTAGATGAGCTTATGCAAGACCATGTCGATTTTCTCGATACTTGTCTAAAAGAGTGCATGCTGACTAACGGCAGACTTCTTAGAGTATGTTATGCTCATCATTTCTTTTGCTTTTACTAATGTTATTCGTCAAAGATTCATTCGAAACTCATGCAAACCTGCACAATGTTCGCAAGCTTCACGGGGTGGATGTCACGGGAATTACAGAACAGTGATCCAGATCTAAGCGGCGGTCAGAAGCCTTCCACCATGAGTAATGACCAATGGGCACGAACTTTGTCGGAACGGCAACGACACACCGACTCAACAAGTTCGAACTCGTCCGGCGCCCGTCTTACCGACGAAGCACGACTCGAGAAGATGATTGAGATCATACAGAAGCACGAGTTTCATTTTAGTCGGCACCTTCAAATACTGTTAGATGCTCTCAACCATTACGCTGCGACGGAGACGGTCGTCTTGCTTGGGCTGTGTGCGCGCTTAAGTACAGCAAACCAAGGGACTCAATACTCTGGTCTTCGCGCAGATGAAGATGGTGGTACACAAACTTGAGGCAGCCTAGCTGATCTAGGAGATGGCCTCCAAGTACGCGTTGGGCGGCCGTTGCTGGTGGATTTCGCGCCAGGTGAGAGAATACGCAGAGATAGTGCTAAGGCTTATGTTGTCCTTGCACAAGATGACGAGACGATGATTTTGATACCCAGATGCCCGTTAATCAATAGATCAATCTGATGCCAATCCCTCGTAGCTTGGGGGGTTGAATTATTCAGTAGTATTGTGACTGCCCATGCATTTCCCTGATCTCAGAACAAATTAATGTGTGGGTTGGCCGCTATCTGGATGTATCCTATCACTTTCAACTATTTTGCAGCTTGTACGCCCTATATCTCCCCATATCTTGTCGCTTTACTCCTGAAGTCTGCTTGGTTATTGGCTCCAGTAGCGAGCAGTGACGAATGGAGGGGTCATATCATGGTTGGTTGATGATGGTGGAGGGGTAACAATGGTTCCTGTGGCAGGACAATCAATCAATCACCTATCGGATGATGCAGCAAAGCGAGGAGTCAATAGCAGGGCTCGCCCGTGTTGCATCAAATATGGGGAGTCTGGATATTACTGTAATGCGTATGACAAAGAAGATGGCGTATTACCCTTCCCCATATCATAAATATAATATGGCTGAAGTAGTGTAAATATGTAAGATAGTTCTTCTTGCTGCATGCAGGATAGAATCCGGCCTGTCTAGTATTACATCCACCCTAACAAATTTTATGATTTAGGGAAGGGAACCCCCCCACATCCGACACCGCTTTATGGAGCTGTGCAGCAAACACCGATAATTCTTACATCGGTGCATCATCCTCTTCTCCCCAAAAACCTATTTGTCCCCCCCTCCACCAAAATTACATTCGGAGTTCATGCAGCGCGAGGCAGCAGACCGTTGGGCCCGTAAAAGATATTTCGGCTAGGGCCAAACGTCAAAAACGCAGAGGCTGGAGTAACAGTAGCCTACAGACCAAATCATATATTCGAAATTTCTAAGATTAAGAATCATCTGCCTTCGCTCTCCGATCAATTGCCCTCCCCTCCCCTCCCCTCCCCTCACAACGCCCGAGATCGCATTGGAACCAAGGCGAGCTTTTCGTCTGAATTGAAGAGATTTACTATTCACAGTAAGCCAGCTTCCCGCTTCGCATGAGAAAGAGCTCCTCCTTCTGACATCTTCTTCCTTTCCAGTCGGCCTTTCGGAATTGACATCGATATTCTAACGACGACTCGCTCTAAACCGCCAAGATGCATATCAAAGACATGCTTTCTGAGGCCGATAGGTCTGGCTACCCAACCTTTTCCTTTGAATTCTTTCCGCCAAAGACTGCGCAGGGTGTGCAGAACCTGTACGACCGTATGGACAAAATGCACAACCTTGGACCCAGCTTCATCGACATAACATGGGGCGCAGGAGGATCACTCGCAGAATTGACGCTGGAGATGGTTGGAGTTGCGCAAGCTCAGTATGGGCTAGAGACATGCATGCACTTGACTGTAAGCCAGTTCCTCGTTATGATGTGACTCACAGCACAGTTGTTCTCGGATTATCCATGGCTCCGAACCCCGGCCCCTATGATCTCTCGCTTAGGACGTTGCCCTCCAGAACCAAGCGTGTTATGGAAGAGATTGCTGACTCTGCTCTCTTCGCAGTGCACGGATATGGGCCGGGAGAAAGTTGATGCAGCTCTAAAAAGTGCATATAAGGCTGGATGTAGGTGACCCCGGAAAATATGGGTGGTCCCTCTTTTGATGCCAAAGGACCGCTAACGCTGGGGTTGTTAGGTACAAATATTCTTGCCCTACGAGGTGATCCTCCTAGAGAGAAAGAGAAATGGGTGGCCACCGAAGGTGGGTTTCAGTATGCTAAAGATCTGGTCAAACATATCCGGAGCACGTACGGAAATCATTTCGATATTGGTGTGGCCGGCTACCCTGAAGGGTGTGACGACCAGGATGACAGAGAACTGCTGCTCGATCACCTGAAGGAGAAGGTGGACGCTGGCGCGTCATTCATTGTCACCCAAATGTTTTATGATGCCGACAATTTCATCGAATGGATGTCAAAGGTCAGAGCAAAAGGCATCACCATCCCAATCGTTCCTGGAATTATGCCTATAAATACGTATGCAAGCTTTCTCCGAAGATGTAAGCACATGGGCTGCGTTATCCCACCTGAATGGAGTTCCTCTCTTGAGGCAGTCAAAAACGATGATTCTGCAGTAAGAAATATTGGCACGGTGCTTGTAGCTGATCTCTGCCGAAAAATTGTCACGGCCGGAATTAAGCATTTACACTTCTATACTATGAATCTTGCACAGGCCACTCGCATGGTTTTAGAGGAATTGAGCATGATGCCGTCTCCAGAGCGCCCATTGAAGCATGCACTTCCATGGAGACAGTCGCTCGGTCTTGGTCGCAGAGAAGAGGATGTGCGTCCTATATTCTGGAAGAACAGAAACAAGTCCTATGTCACGAGAACTCAAGAATGGGACGAATTTCCCAATGGTAGATGGGGTGACTCCCGATCTCCCGCGTTCGGAGAGCTCGACGCGTATGGCATTCGGCTAAAGGGTACCAATGAGCAGAACATCAAGCTGTGGGGAGGGCCTAAGTCGCTCAAAGACATCGCCGACATCTTTGTGGGATATCTCGAGGGTAAACTTGAGACTCTTCCATGGAGCGAGGCGCCAATCACCAAAGAAGCCGATACAATCAAAGCAGAACTCATTAGTCTCAATCAGCGCGGATTCCTCACCATCAATTCCCAGCCTGCCGTGAACGCTATCAGGTCGTCTGATCCAGTATATGGATGGGGCCCCAAAAACGGATATGTCTACCAGAAAGCATATCTAGAGCTTTTGGTTTCACCAGATCTGATTGACGAACTGATCAAAAGAATCAACCAAGATCCCGACTTAACCTACTACGCTGTTAATAAGGCTGGTATTTTGCAGTCTAACGCTCCAGGCGAAGGCCCCAATGCCGTTACATGGGGAGTTTTCCCGGGCAAAGAGATTGTACAGCCTACCATCGTAGAGACTGTCAGTTTCTTGGCATGGAAGGACGAGGCATATCAGCTAGGCATGGATTGGGCTCACTGTCACGATATCACAACCCCTAGCCGACACTTAATTCAGAATATTATGGAGAAGTGGCATCTGGTTAATATCGTGAACAATGATTTCCATCAAAGCCATGGCATTTTCCGTCTCTTCGATGGCCTAGCCGTCGAGAACATCGATACGCCATTCCAGACTGAAAATCTTAACCATAGCGTACCCACAACAAATGGTACAAACGGCATCAAGCACACCAACGGTGTCAACGGAGTTAATGGTATCGCCAACATTGATCCCTCAATCATCGAAAGCATCCCGCTAACCAATGGGACTGTAGTCGTGGCCCCCTAATATTCTCTGCAGATATTTCAACATAAAAGTAATTCAACATAAAAAGCTAACATAAATCATTTGAAACGGCATTTAGCGTGGTGTTATGGATGGTTGGTGGCAAACTTCAACAAGTTTGGGATACGGAAGTGATCTCAACGATCGCATTGGGAATATGGATGATATGACTGAATGGAATGACGGTTTGCATATCTCTCTCGGAGCATGGCGGAGAATCTGATTTCATTTGCCTTCAACGGCGCATAGCGTATTAAAACTAGAGGAAAGTCTGCTAGTTTCAGAGTGGTATGCTCTACGCAAGAATAAAGTGTGTTATTATGCGCAAACAGTTAGGCCCTAACGGCACGTCCTTTAATTTTTCAGGTTCCGTTAAGTGACAACATGTATGAGAACAAAATAGTGTTTTCCCTTCCTTGTTCGGGCCCAAGTATCCCCCGGTCATGCTTTAATGCCTTCTAACAAAGGAATACAAATATAGACCACCAGTATAAAAAAAACCCTAGGCGTCAGCCCATGCCCCCAAAATATATGACAAGCAGTCATTCCATCCCAAGCTCCTTCTTAACCACGAGACAGGCTTTCTGTCAAGCACATCACCAACATCCCTCTTGCTAGCACCATAAAGAGCCCACGACCCATCTTCAGGTCGTAAATAAGAACGAGGTGGATCATAGAGAGCGAAATGAGACGTATTCTTTTTCTAAGACAAGAAGACGGTTCGGGAATAGGGATATACTGAATATTTGTAGACTCTATCTTAATCGAGATGTACTGTTATGATCTTGGGATAACACTACCATTCCCTTGTGAGGTAAGCTTGCGGCTGATTCGGATGGAGATTTGAGACGTGGTGTTTAAGGTCACAGGTAAATCGTTGTTTAGATAGGATTCAAGAAAACTATATACTTCACATAGGGGAGATACTCTCTCGGGAATGAATTGTTGGCGTGCTTGACTTCTTGCTATTTCTGTGTCTCCTGAGTGAGGCGAGATGGCGTGAATAGGGTGTGTATAGTGATCAGTATCACATTTCAATGTGTCTTAGCGGCAGTATAACGGTAGGTAAAGGGATTGTCATTCCACAGGATATTTGTTTGAGGTAGGAAGTCCATGACAGAGTTAGATGATAAGCAAACCAGGAGCAGTCAACGCAGAGGACTATATAGCCTTGAACAAAGCCGTATAAATCTACATAGTCACTATACCCTTAACACGCCGCTCCCCAATCTACCCGCATACCTCGTCCTAAAGTCGGATCTAGCCATCTCATGTCAACTTACCAGTATATGAGAACACCAATCCAACAAAATTGCAGAACTACGTCTTTTAAGAAGCTAGATATATCCCATATCAGATGAAATGAAGAAGGCCGCGCCGTCTCCATACCCAAAAATGAATAGTATGAATACTTCTGCATGACCGTGACTCCGAGGACTATAAAATCCCTAAATAGCCTTTCGTCCCAGAAACGCAGATAAACACCGCTTACACCTATCCCCAACTTGCCCCATCAACCAAGACACTTAAACTCACGAATCGCCAGCACAGCACAGCACAGCACAGCAAACACCACACAACTCAGCAAACCTCTCTTATAATGCCCAACGCCTAACACTTCTCCAGCAGCAACCCCCCCTCACCCGCAACACTTACAAAGAAAGAGCCCAGCCACGGCAAGCAAACACACCTGACGAAGCCCCCAAGGCGGGCTACACCCCCTCGAAACGCGGCGGGCACGGGAGAAAAGCGATGCTCTGCACACCTGAACGCAGAACCGGGGAGGATCTTCGTCTCTTGCAATTTAACCCTGACCTCAAGAGACGTTCGGCAACGTATCCCTCATCGCGCCGCATGAGATGCCGCGTACATGGTGAGCACCGGACCACGAGGACCGAGTTCTTCATGGCTGCGAGACCTTGAGCTGATCGCTGGCAGGTGGCAGTCTATAGAGTTTGTTGTGGGCGCTGCAGATATGTCTGCTCATAAAATGACGAATCGGTGATAGATGTAGGATTACTGGCAAGCTACTTGTACGTATGGGTTATCGCTTGGGACTGTATCGGTCATATTGAAACTAATCCTATATCTAGATATTCATGGAAGTCATGTAAACCTCGTCCCCGCCGTGCTGAATCAATTTGATATTTGCTAATGTTCCCGAGATTCCTATATACTTCTTTCTCCCTCCATTCAATTCTATATTCCCTAATTCTCGCCCACAAGGTTCATTCCCTCCCTCAGTCCCTCTACAACAAGATCATGGCCCTCTGCGCGACGGTAAATATCCTTGACATCATCGGTCGTGGTCTCGAAATGGCTTGTGGCATCGTAACTCTTAGAAATGAAAATGTTGTCGTTAACACCGCTTTCCAGAGGCTCGTAGAGCGGGATTGGTTTACCCTGTATTGCTGTTAGGACTGTTGAGATTGGACTCTGGAAAGATCGCTTACCATGAACTTCTCTTCAATTCTCCCAAGGCGCTCAAATCCAGGTGCAAGCTCCAGGTGATGATTTGCAGAGGTTTCAGCAATGGTGGAGACTATAGCAATGTAATAACCCTTGGGGCAGACATTATGGGCACTGGAAACAACTGCAATGTAGATATCTAACCTCGTTAGCGGCGGTTCCCACAAAATCATCCTGCTCGTATACTGACCATTTTTCCGTCCGACTTGCGACTGTGGAATGATTAGCTGTGCGGAGTCGCTGTTATCTGTTCCTGCTACAGGGTGGTTCAGGATGCATATGGCTTTTAAGACATGTCCAACAACCTGGACCTTGCCTGGGAAATAAGAAGGGTCGCCAAGAATCTTCTTTGCCTTGGTAGCGAATTTCATCGGTTCCGAATCTCCTCCCTTGTCATGCATCGTCGCCTTGATCCCAACAGCCTTCGGACCATCATACTCGATCTCATCAATGCTAGTGTTGAGCATATACGTCCCGCCATAGATGGCAGAGAGGCGAGCAAATCCTTGTGGAAGCTCTCCTAAGCCGTAGAGTGGATAGATGTATGGGGACTTTCCGTATCGGGCAACCGAATTACCATAAAGTTTGATTCGCTCGATGGTTTCTGGAGCTGTGCCTGGCTCAGTCTGGTAAGCATCAGTGGTATAGAGAGCCATAGCATGTCCAATGAAATCTCTAGTCGTTGCCTCAAGCCCGAACTTATCGTATACATCCTTCATTGTGCAGCTATTGATATTGAGGCCTAGGGAATGTTAGTTAGAGCTTCAAATACCACGTAATGAAGTATACCTTTATGGCTCGCGGAATCGCTAACGTCGAATGTGCCAATCCACTCAATGAAGCTTTTCATCCGCCTCTTCTCGAAAATGCCCATTAAGGAAGACCTCAAAGCTTCGCCAGCATCCGAAGGCACCTTTGCGACAGTTGCCTTTGGGCCAGAGCCTTGTTGGACATAACTTCCCGCTATGTGTCTGAATTCAAGGTATTTTGTGACATCCGTCGAAATGAGAATGTTTGTGAGCTCTCCGCTCGATATTAGGAGCTTCGGTACGAGGTCAATGTTCCTTTAAAGCGCTTAGCACACTCTTGTCAATGCATAGAAGAGTGGGTGCAAACTTACCAGTCATTGAGTCGGCCGTACTTCTTCCATGGCTCCTCCCCAGCATTGAAGTTGCCATATCTCTTGAATAAAGCCTCGATGTTGACCGAGGCGGCTTCTCCTCCGTAGTGATCGTTTTTATCAATGTGTAGCACCTTCTTACCCTTGACACTCAGGACACTACCCCGGATCAGCACAACTGCCTCAACTCCGACAGCAAGCTCACCTACCCAGAGAGAATACATTCCGTTAGACCTATTAGCTATTAGTTAGCTGCAAATGTCCAATCTTTCACGTATGCTGCGGTCTACGGAGCTTTGCATCTGCTTGCCCCTCCATGCGGGGTTCTGCCAGCTACTTACCTGTACCAAGGACAACAACATCGTACTCGGGGGCGATTTCATCCATGGCTTATTCGATTGCAGAAAAGGATATAATCAATCAAGGTTCAGGGCAGCTTTTTGACAGTCTCAGCAGTACAAGGAGGGAGGGAAAGAGGTTGGAAGGTTCCACTTAGAGTTGAGGCTATCACTATTGGCCTCGCTAAGACGTGACCGCCTCTTTCTGTCTCGAAGCGATTATGCACAACAGTGCCAGAAAGGATGTTGATCTTCTCTTAATTAAATTCTTCTTATATTGCGAGAGAGCAACAGCCAAGACAGATTTCATAGCAATACGAGTGCTAATCCAAAAGATCAAGGAGAAGAATGGACAATGCGAGTTTCGCGTTTGAAATAGCCGCGGCATGTAGCATAAAGTTTCCCGGTATAATTTACATATATATTTCTACAAGAATTCCTCTACGGAACTTGTGCGGCCTTGATGTTATGGTCCCTAGCCAATCCCAAATGCTAATCTACAGACATGCATGCTTATCCACTTCCGCCATATAGCTCAGAGCTGATATACATCTCTGGCTAAAAGCCAGCTCCAATGATTTGCATATCGCGTGCACAAATAGACACATCCAAGTCCATGACAAGTCCTCTATCGATAGACTTCCGTACAGGTCTAAGGATTCGCGGGTTTTTCAAAGCTCGATACTTCGGTGGATTCGGGTTCGAAGGCACGGGGGTTATATGCTGGTCCATTCCCACTGAGATCAATTTCCACATCACTCTTCGCAACTTCTTGTGCATCTTTCCAAGCGTACCATCTTTCAGTCAAGGTATGCTTGATAGCCCGTTGTGTCCGTTTCACCTAAACATAGTCGTGTCAGCTCAATACATCGGAGAACATGAATGGAATTCACCTACCGCTTGCTCTCTCTCCTTACTTTCATGGTCTCCATAGCCTGCCTCTAGTCGATCTCTCTCATATCGTTCTGTGGCAATCCTATTCCGCTCTTTGCAGCACACCCACCATAGCCGGTGTAGATCCTCCCAACTCTTCAAGCGCAGTTCATCCACTGACCAAGGGCGACCAAATTCATTATCTTCTTCTGGAGTATTCATCGGCTTGTCCTTGTTATGAAAAAACTCCCAAAGGCCATGGTCTTCATCAACCTGGACCTTTGCTCGCTTGGAGGCGTCGAGGACGGGTTTTGGGAGATCCAAGCGACTGACGGACAACTTCTGTCGGGGACCAGTGCCACGGACAGTTGAGACGCCTCGATTAGGATTATTATCTCTCGTCCGCCGATTGTAGGATGATGTGCTCGAAAAGGAAGAAGTTTGCGTTACTGATGAGAGCGAAGGTAGAAGAAAGCTAGGTGGCGCATGTAATGATACGTTGCCCGTGCAGGTGCTGGCGCACAACAGCCGTGAGGCCATTGGCCGTAGTGCCTGTGAAGTCGGCATTATCTGGGAAGTTGTGAATAGCCTCCCTCAAAAGACTGACCGAACTTGAAGGAGATCTCCAAAAAATTGGGCGGACGTACTAAACGCCAAGAAAGTGTACGGCAGAGCACTGAGGCCGATACCGTACAGTCACGTGAAAACATGAGTATTCGAACCACCATGATACTTAAATTTTCTATTTTGTTAATGAAAGACAAAACCGCACAAGTGATAGTCCAGCGGCTGTTAATAATAATTTTACAAAATCTTCAGATATTAAACGAACGCTGCATAAATTTTATTTCAATAGATCTTGTCGAATTTGGATGGGAAGGTGCACTGTCTATCGGCCACTTGTTTCTCCGTTCCCAGAGCACTACGAAGTATTCCATGGATAGTAAGATGGGTCTCCAGTAACAACTGCACAACGGCCCAATTTTTCACCTGACTTTGCGTTACACAAACGTGCAGACCCTGATTTCTTCGGGGGCTTGCTTGGAGTGGATTCATCGCATGTCAACGGCATCCACCAGTGCTCGGGAGGGGAGCGCCACCTCGTAGATCGAGCCCCATCGCACCCAATCCCACATCACAAAGGAAAGCTTGATACAACCTCACTCCTGCACCAATACATCTTATGACGGCGAGGACGATGAAATGTTAGGTTCTGCGCTTTCTGCAATTCAGCTTTCACAGTTATCAACCTTGCCCTGCTGTATTGCAGTTGGCCACATTGTGCTTTTAGTTGTCCTGCATGAATTTGCTCTCAGCTTTCTTGCTTTGCTGTTCTTGTTCAAGTTGTAGCACATTGATATTCACTTTGATGAATAATACAACGTTATTGATTGCTCTCCAACCTCCGAAATCTTTCATAGGTAAGTAGTCCGTCTCAAAATGTATGAAAATTGTTCATATGTCCAACCCTCATATCATCAGTCTTGGCATAATACTCAATTGGCCCCAACTTATAATGCTCACATAATTACGAATTACCACATAAGTTTAGACCAAGCATTTACTGATACATTCTAATCTATGTTATCATTACAATGAGCTGCATCTCAGAACAAAGTTTTGCATCAGACGCACGTCCCACGGAGTTATTGTCAGACTCTCAGCGCTATCTATGCGTCACATCCCGAAGTAACTACTCCAAACACTTTCACACATTCATCTAATTGAACTCCTTGATATACCTATACAATCCCTCGGTACTATAAATACTTACAAGAAACTATCAAAAATTGCTGACAGCATGCTGGATCTGGAATAGGGGAGGGGGGGGGCAAATGCTATGACCACAGCACCTTCAAAACTTGTTGAAATTCGAACTCTGGTCTTGCTAGATATAGAAGATGTTACCGTAGAGGAAGTTGATGCGTTAGGGCCTGTTCCATCTTGAGACCTAGTTGTCGTTTCTGTTGGAATTGCTGATTCCGTCGAGTATCTCCGAGATAACTGTAACATCCTGGATACTAGCTTCATAGAGTGAAGTAGACACTACTTGATCATCATAGTTTCCAGAGTAGTAATCGCTGTTATGAAAGAAGAGGCTCGCATTGCAGCTCCGCGGTGTTGTAGCCTGTGAGAAAGCTCGGAGAGTGTATGCCCGTGCCAGGGTATGTGGCACAGCTTTGAACAATTTGTTTAGGTGGTGCTCTGCCACCGCCGCAGTCTATAAAATTGCAAATTTCTCCTGTGTTCGGGACATAATAGAGCAGAATATTCCTTCCAAATGCAATTACTCCAGAGCTACAGCTTGGGGGTTCAGTCTTAGGCGGAAGCAAAGGCGGCTCCGAGAGCTAGGAGAGGAATTGATACAATGCATTGAGAAGCTGGTGTTTTGTGTATACGTTTTGGATTCATTGGTTGGAATGAAAAACTAAATCAGGATAGAAATTGCAGTACAAATGAAAGTATGAGAGATAATGCTACAAGAGAGCCGACATGCTTCACAAAGGGTCAAGAATGGAATTCAATTGATGGAAAGAAGCATAAGCAAGCAGAATCTACCTGCTTACTTGTGGGGAGTCCGTGACCTCCTTGCTGTGAGGGCGATAAAGTGGATAAGGATGTTCCTGAACCATGTGGAGATGCGAAGAAGCATAGAGCATAGTAAACCTTAATTTGCCCATCATTTATATTCAGCCTTCGAATTCACGACAGACTGAACGAGAACAATGTAATTGATTCATCACACATACCAGAGAATTTGGTTCGTTAAATGGCAGATGACCAAATATTGTTTAAGATTAGGTATGATCCGATACGACGTCACGCTTCACAATCAGCTTTGCCTAAGCGAAGCCAAATCTTAGGCCAGAATCAACCGAGGTAAGCTGGTTGTTTAGCAGCTCGTGATGATGAAGAGTACTCTCTATGTTGGGATTCTCGGCCATTACCCCCAAGAATAGATGGCAATGGGTGAAGTCAAACGAGCGATAGAAGTATATCTTCACAAACAACAAAGTTAGTATTGTTGTACCTGTACTACAGTACATACAGTCAGGGATCACTTCAGGCCATGACATAGCTTATTCAGTGGTTCCCCTCCCCCCCCCTCTCTTCGGCCGACCACTTCTCTCCTTTTTTTTATTTTCTAGGCCCCTCGCCATTTCCCCCCACCCTTGGCCGAGATCCACTGACTCGTGCTCTAACACCAAAGGCAAATCTGTCTGTTAAACCAGCACCAGAATGCCCAGCAAAAACCAGCATTACACATGGAATGGCGTCGCGAAGAAAAAGCGGAAATCGCGCGCTTCTGGAAATAAAAATGGCCCAAGGCTTCAAGTTGATCCCTGCGACTGGCGTCCCAGACTCATCTCCCTGGAAGGCTTGTCCTTGACACGGTCCTTGTTAAATGATCAAAGGGTCAGCGCGAGGATGCCGACGAAGCTAAAGTTCACGTCAGCTTGCGCAACAAAAACAGTTTGGGTCGGATAAGACCCTGCGTCTTCAGTCTGTGTCTTGGTCTTCTGGTTAGTAGTCGTCCCCACCCGATCCCTACCGGCCACGAGGCTCTCATCTCTGTGGCACATGGTGCGGATACCTTCAATCTTGCTGGGTCCAGCGAGTCCACGAATCAAGATAGATCCCCTCGAACGCGGGCTGCGGGAGATGTAGTGGAGATTGAGGTTGAGACTGAAAAAAAAACAACCTCGGAAGACCTCAGCTTGGCATGTTTGGGCACCATGCTTGGATGTTGTCTAATGGAACGTAAACAGCTGTTAATGACTTCAACACCAAGCAGCGGTCTGCCGCATCCTCGAGACGCAGACACGCATCTATCGAATTTTCATGAGTATTGACGAGACAGCTAGTCAGGATATTGCCGGGAAAGGGCAAAGCCCATAGCCTACCACTCCCGTACGTTCCTGCCAGCAGATTTTTCTTTGTTGAGCACATGTTTGAGCAGCAGGTTCATGGGCTACCACTGGCTGAGTACGAGAGCCAGCTAGGGCAAACTCGCAACATGTTTCCGAAAAGGGCCTATTTGGGAATAGTGCCGCTTGTCCAGGTCACGTAGCGCCAGCGTCATTGGGTATAGCTCGACTTGGAGAACGGTGACAACAAATTAATCATCATTATGAATCGCGAGACTCGGCTGAACTTCGGCGTTCATTGCCACGAAACTCGCAGTAGGTTACCCATATTAGGGAATTTTCAGATCCCTATGATGCCATTGATGACCAAGAGCAGAGAGGCACGAATAATGTCCTCTGACTTGGAATAATTTGAAGCATTGGCTGGAAAGTTAAAAGCCGAACAGAGCATTGAACTTTGGCCAGCACGACTCAAGGGCTGTTGCCCGAAGATTAATCCGACGTCAGCCAACGCCCTCACCAAGATGCCCCAGGTAGGTTTTCTGCATCGACGTGGCTGGCATGGCCTTGGCTCGTGTTGATTATCGAGGACGCCACAACTTACTTTTCTGGTTTTTGGACTACCTGAGGAATGTGATTAAATTTGATGTGCATAAGATTATTGTGATTATCATTGATTTGACCGTCGACCAACTTTAGGATCCTATCCGAGGCACCGGATGAATCCAATATTGGCTCATTTCAGCAAATCAAAAGGAAAAGAACGCGTATTTGCCAATATTTCGAGCACTTGACGTCCTCGTTTTTAATGGGCTCGATCTTATCGGCAAACTTACCGATAGCCGATGCGGTCAAATCAGGTTGAAATTTGGAGGGACAACATGAACTCAAGATCATCCCAGACGCCTGCTAATCTGAGAGAGCAAATAAAATGAGAAAGGATGGGTGAGCCACGGTGTGGTGCCCTATGGAATTGACATATCATCACCGCGCCGCGAGAAAATGGCTTGATTGGAGGGGGTGCGTGTGCGGCATACAACATAAACCAGAAAATATGTGCTCACTCGAAGGAGATATCCGGGCGTGACATCAAGATTGAAGCCATGCAGCTTGATTTCGCTACTTGATTTTCTTGAGCCTGATCTGACGATACGACGACAGGTGCTCTTTCTTCAACTTGGCGGCATGAGAGAGACAGTCAAAACGGGTGAATGCGCAAAATCTGCCACACAATCTGCATGCAGTCGAGTATAGACAGCGCTTTGTTGGCTGGCGGTACGCACGTTTGTGTGAAGTGAAAGAATGGCACATCAGCATCACGAAGCTGTAGAGCGTCCACGTAAGGAGTGTTTTGGAAGGTATCAGCTAGCAGAACTAGCCCGACAAATCGCCAGGCTCGTGAGGACTAAAGGGTAAGTTGAGCCGGCAAAACCCTTGTGAAGCGAGTTATTTATACCGAATGATTTATGTACTGATGCGCCGATGGCATGATGGAGGAAGCCAACGACAGCAACGACGACGACGACATAACGATAGCGATAATAATAATAAGATGTTAAGGCACAGTTGCAAAGATCCATCATTTTCAACGGTGGCAGGCATGCCTGATTATTATTATTATTATTTACAAGTATTTCTCACGACTGGCCGGGAATAATGATAATTCTTAAAAGGCTAAAGCCGAAAGCCTGGGTATTTTAGCGAGCACAGAAAAACGAACGCATTTGCGCTCCGACAGATGCTTCAAAGCGCTACATCATCTGAGATCGTATGCTCCGGCCGATATTGTCCCAGGTTGCGTAGTTTTACTTGACAGAGGAATTAATCCATACCATGTATCAATAGCAGCAGCGGTGTAGCTAGCTTGAGGCCGTTTCATTACGTTTTTCGTGACTTTTCTTACCGTACAAAGGCATCCAAGCGAGACTACATTGATCCAATCCCGGCCGTTAGGAATGTGCTCTCAATGCTTGCTGATATGACCTTTCCAAGAGAGGCGGGCCGCGCTCACATGAACAAGAATGTCTATTTTAAAGTCTTGGGGGGATTTTTCCCTTCCTGTAATATTTGTTGAAGTGCTCAGTTGGAAGGGGGCAAATAATAATGCTTGTGGCTGCATATTGGACATGACCCTTTTTTGTTTAAAGGTTGGTAGCAGGAAACCTTGTTCAAATAGTTGAACTTTGCGACGGGTTCGTATGCGGATTAGTCAAGCTGGTGTGAGGTCGAGGAACACAAATGGATGATCTGGCCACTCGGATAACCGAGTCGAAAGGAGAATAATATGAATAGAGATTGCAATTAATCATGAACCGGATAGTGGTGCCGATGTCGGTTTTGGAGAAAAATATGAACAAAACCGTTGGCCACGAAAATAGCATTGAGCTGCAGGAAGTGTTTATGCTGCAAACCTTTTTTTTTTTTTTTTTCCTTATGCATTTTATTTTGACTTTTGAGCCACGAATTTAGGATGATGACGATGACGATGATGATTTTGATAATGAATGTATTGCCTGAGGCACTTCAGGCTAGAAGGGGGGGGTAAAGAAAAAAAAAGAGGGAAGTAAGTACCGGTACGTGGGCAAATGGGTAGCTTAAGGCGGCGAGGGCACCAAATCATGGATTCAAGGGTATTGGGATACTAACTATTATGGCCCAAACAACAACCACAACAATAACAATACCCGGTCTATGCCCTTGTGGTCAATTTATTATTATTTTTCTTCCTTTTCCTTTTCCTTTCCCATGCTAGTCCAGACTTTTCTTCCACACTAAACTGTCCCTGGATTGTTATTGTCACTTGGGTACTCTTTTCCCATGTATTGTACCTCTTTCTTACCAACAACTGACACTACCTACAACACTACCTCTATCCTGTCTCCCCCCTCCTCCATCACCATCCTTTTTTTATATTTTAATTGACCCTACCTATCTGTTCCTGCACTTGTGGACCCGGGTGCCTGTTTCTTTCTCCTTGAGAGAGAAGAAGAAGAAGAACATAATAATAAAAAAGAAGGAGAGAAAGAAAGCACTAAAATAAAGCAATCAAGAAAAAGACCGAAGCAGACACAACACACACATCCACGCACACACGGTTTCGTTGTGTACTTTGTACAGGTACATCGTACTTGACTCGCCACCACCACCACCCATTCCACCGTTCCACCATTCCATCATCTCTACCCATCCACTATCACTAAATCACCGCCCACCGCCCACCACCACCATCACCCACCCACCCATCCATCCATCGGCCCCTCTTCGCTCCCTTCTTGGGGATCATCTCATCCTCGCCCATCAAAACCCCCCCTCCCCTCAAAGGCCACCTGCGGGACCCTCTTTCGATTAATTCACCACTTTTTTTTTTTCCCTTCGCCATCCACGGTCACTCCTCTCACCACTCAAACTCTCTCACTCTCCTCCCGATCCAATTATCAAAAAAAAAAAAAGAGTTAGTGGTCAATATTCTTCATCACTCAATCTTACTCTTTCCTCTTTACTACTACTACTACTACTACTACCACTACTACTCCTCCTCCTCCTTATCCGCAACCAAAAAAAAGTACGAAATATTTAGACGCGACCGCAATCGTCTCCACCATCCATTCATCCATCCATCCATCAATTCCGCACTTTTTCCCACCTTTTTTCGCCGCGGCTTGGTTGTTTTGCGCTGACCCTGTAGATCTGCTGCAACCCTCAAAAGTCAAACTCGTGTCAAGGGAACGGTCCCACCGACGCGTTTATTTCAGCCCATCTTTTTTCTCGACGGTTAAAAGTCCTCGACTGGTCCCACTTTGCACCACAAAAATTCAAACAACATCTTGAGCCTCACTGCATCAGCATCAGCATCATCATCATCATCATCATCATCGTCCCCATCATCATCTCCCATCACTACGACCTACTATCAACCATCCTGTGCACGCCGGTGTGCTCTATTGTGGTTGGTGCTTCTAGGTTATTGGCGTGATCAACGCTACTCACAATAACTTCGATAGATACTTGGTGAGCACGCTACCTTGACACTGACTTCACATCGTTCCGCCCCAACTAATTCACCTGCCTGGTAGTCCACCAACAGCCCTATAAAGATTCCACCTAGCCCACTTCGAATTACATTATTGGACCCCGTCGAACATATCAACGTCTCTATCGCCCCTCCAAGAATATGGAAGGCTCGCCATATCATCCGAATGGGATGAACAACAATGGATACAGTCAAAACCCGGCAGGTGTGTCTCCACACCAGCTCCAACATAACAACCTCCCTGCACATACCCTGCCTCCTCTCCAACAACAGCAACATGCCATGACCGGTATGTATAGCAACAATGGAACGCCACGGACACCTGCAACCCCTGGCACACCTGGATCTGGCAGCAACCTGGGCAGCTTCCCTCAGCAGCAGCAACAACAACAACAGCAGATGGGAAACCAGTCGAGACCATATCAACAAATGATCAACAACTATCCGCCACAGAACAATCAGGTCTATCGTGGGTCCATGTTACCCCAGACCTCCGGCGCATTGTCTCATCCACAACCCATTGCACCGGCTCCCATTCAAGGACGCAACATGCCGCAGCCATTGAGACCAATGCCACCAAACGGTATCCACAACGGTATGCAACCAGGTATGCAATCACCATATGGCCAGAACAGCAATTTCATGCAAGCGGGTATGCTGGATCCTTCAGAACCCCCAACTCACGTTGTGGGTTCACAAGGTCGAAGAGGTATATTGCCTAGTGCTCCTGGCAGGCCCGCAGTCACCGCAACCGGTCCTGGATCTGGCAAGAGCACTATTATCCCTCAAAAAGATGCTGATGGAAAATTCCCTTGTCCTCACTGTACAAAGACTTACCTTCATGCAAAGCATCTGAAGCGCCATTTATTAAGACGTAAGTTTGTGCCTTTTTCCATATTATCGGTTTACTCTAACAGGCGCAGACACCGGGGACCGTCCATACATGTGCGTTCTTTGCCGGGACACGTTCTCTCGCAGCGATATCTTGAAGCGCCACTTTCAAAAATGCTCTATACGTCGTGGTAACCCAACAGGTGCCAGCCATCTCTCCGCTCAAGCTCACTTGAAAAAGTCGCATCCCGGTCCTCACAAGAACGCGACATCTATGGGTAATGAGAACGATATGATGGGCCACAATGGGGTAAACAACAATAACAACATGACCGACCCCGCCCTTAGCCACCATCAATTTGGTATCATTCCAGGAGGCAATGTCGCGGATGCTTCCTCTCACATGACCAACCAACAAGTACAAGAGCAAATGCAACAGCAGTCTAACGAGTTGAAGCGTCTTAGTGGTGGTCAAGGAGGTCAGGGATACAATCCCGGTATGGGAAATACCATGCCACCTGGTATGAACCCTTCATTAGCATTCAGTATTCCCAACGGACAGAATGGTCGCTCATACAGTCAGAACTATGAATACGCAGGCAGCGCCCCGAACCTGCAACCGCAACCTTCCGCGACCTATCAAACTAATTCGAATACTCGCAACTTTATGAATACTATCACCACCAACGGCTACGCACCTGCGCCGACCAACTACTACAACACATCTAACCCCAGCACGAGCGTCCCTATCAAGCCAGAGAATGGCCAATACCCCATTAAGTCAGAACCTGACGCAGGTGTAGGCAGTGCTCTTATGAACGGCTTCAATATTGCCGCAGACTTCCCCAATTGGAACTTCCAGAACGATCCTCTACAAGACGTCTCCAATCGGCTCCTGCTTCTATGTACATCGACTAACCATACGACCAACAATCAAAGCAGTCAATTAAGGCAGTATTTGTCCCCCGACAACATCAAACACGCTCTGGAGCAATTTTCTAGCTTTCAAGGTCACTTCCCGACCGTGCACATGCCTTCCTTCCGTATTACAGAGGCGTCTGATAGCATGTTGCTTGGAATGGTCTGCGTGGGGGCGGTTTATTCCGATCGGATGACCGATGTACAGGTCCGAGGATTGATGGATATAGCCAAAACGGCCATCGAGAGTAGCTCGCAATTATACATGCAGCTTTCGAGAGGGTATCCTGCGACGACTGCCGTCACGGGAAATTCTGAAGTGGAACAGCTGTCTGCCATTATTCTAGTGCAAGTTCTCTTTACGTGGCATGGCACTCCGATGCAGCGCGAAGAGGCCCGAAGACAATTCCATACCATTGCTCAGATGGCACGAAAGATAGGCCTCATGGATGTATTGAATACAGGACGCTTTAGTGCTTTGCATCAACCTGGCGCTACCGCGGACACTATCGCAGCTACCGCCTTCGACTGGGACGCCTGGGTACAACAGGAGAAGCGTTCAAGATTGATGTTCATGATTTTCCTGCATGATGCTGCAAGAGCCATGTACTTCAATCTGGAGCCATTGTTTGATCCCTTGGAAATTCGGGTGCCACTTCCAGCAGATGATGCTGCTTGGGATGCTAGTACTTCTGCCGAGTGCGCTCGAGCTCTTGGCCTGAACGGTCCAATCCTTGCGCAAGATATCAATCCAGAAGGAAGTCGCCGGGCGAAGCAACCTGAGATGCATAGCGCAATGAAGGCTCTCTTGCACGACGGCTGGAATCTTCAACCTGGTACTACCAATCTATATTCCAAGTTTGTTCTGGTCCATGCTCTGCACGTACAGTTATGGAAGTCTCAAGGACAGTTGTCGCAGGATGTGGGACGGTCTCTCGGTGGCACAAGCACTCCTATTGGGCAAAATGATTGGGTGATACGGAATCTGGATCCAGCTGCTGGTGGTCGGGCAAGCAATAATTCCAGCGGGCGAGGCACACCTATTGAATCTGTTAATCAATTGCAAGCCACAAGCCATGCTTTTGAGAAGTGGAAAAAGGCATGGGATAGTGACATGGCGACGCAATATCCACCATCGGTGTCTTCCCGTAGATTTCGACGATTTGGATTTTGTCGGGACGCCGTTCATTTTTACTGGCTTGCTAAATGTTTGATGGGCAACAATCGTGGGCTCGATTTACGGGCACCTCCTGACCAACGTTTCAGCCATGTCATCGCTCTCTTGAAATACGTGAAGCAATGGGTGGTTTCGGACAGCGCAAAGCGAGGTGAAGAGTTGGGTTCTGTTGCAGATATCGAGTCTACCTTTGCGATCACAGACCTCACGCTGAACATGCGGGAGCTCTTCAAACCCTTCAACAAGTTGCTCGATTCTCCGGTGGCAGGTGTGCATATGAACCTTGGTGGTAGTGGTGGAATGATTTGAGGTATTCGATGTTATTTGCATTTTTCTAGAAGGCTGGTTGCATCAATTCGGCGCGTTGCTTGCATATTCACAATTCATATGGGCTATGGCGACAAAAGTTACGATTTTTTGAGCTAGACTAACCTTGCATTCGGCGGCGAAGACGGGGGTTTATCTTTTAGATGGGGGCGGCTCGTTGCTTTTTATTTTCTTCTCTTTTGCAAATTGTACCGATTGGCGAAATTCTCATCGCTTCTCAGGAGGCGAGTAGCACTGGATGGTGCTCTAGAAATACGTGTGTGTTATGAATGTATTGGTGAAGTTGCTGGTTTGCTGCATAGGATGATTGCTTTTCCAAACTGGGGCCGGCACTAGGGATCGCCCTTGGCTGGCTGCCAGTTGCAGACATGAATACAGAATAATTGCAGAATAGCCTCCTTTATGAAATTGAACGTGAACATGATTGATTAGACGTGAATAAGATGTATCCCAAAGTAGGCCGAGAAACAGGCAGGTGCCGATCTGGAATGGCCCCCCTTTTTTGGTTAAAACAACAAGTCAGGCACAGCGTTTGATTGAAACTTTCATAGATGGGACAGCACGGAGATCACGCTAAACAAAAAAAATTCGCGGGCATCTGGCAGGCATCTGGAAAGGCATCTCGATTTGTGGTATCATGTTTCTTGCTCTAGGCTCTAGACTCTGGTATAGATTAACCATGGAAAGGAATTCCTCCGCGACAAACGGGGGGTTGTGGCAATTCGACGAGTCCCTCCTTTCCTCCCCCGCGTATGATGCGCTCTCCTTTCTCACCCCTCTCCCCCCCCCCCCCAAAAAACGCCATGAAAATGTGAATGATGCAGTAGCCTCTAGACCATGAACCCTCCCTTCCCTTTGAACGCCACTATGACAATTATCCTCCCCGCGGGTGCCAGGCCTTCGATCCCAAATGCCTTCTAAAGGGGGGAAGAAAAAAAGAAAGGGAAAAAAAATAATTATTTATTACTTGAACAGACTCCTCAGATCCTCTAGGCGCTTGCGGGCGGCTTCGGCTTTATCCATCGACTCCCGTCCTTCCTTGTCCATGCTCAGGCTCGCAAGCTTCTTCTTCTTCTCCTGAAGCTCGAGCATCTTCTCCTCGAAGCTGTCCTCCATGATATAACGCACCGTCTCGACCGCGCGCTTCTGGCCCAGGCGATGGACTCGGTCGACGGCTTGAGCTTCCTGCTGCGGGTTGTACTGCGGCTCCATGACGTATATCTTGTTGGCGGCGGTGAGGTTGAGACCAAGGCCGCCGGCGCCGATAGATACGATGATGATGTGAATAGAGGCATCCGTGCGGAAGGCTTCCATGGCTTCAGACCGAGCCGCTCGACTCATCCTGCCGTCTAGACGGACGAATGAAATCTCATGCGTGATTAATGCACGTTCAATCAGATCAAGATGTGACGTCCAGCCAGAAAACACAACGCTCTTAATGGGAGCTTCATTGTAGTTGAGCTCGGACTCTTGCTTCGATGCAAGGAGATCGGCGATGAGTGCCTTTGTCTTCGTGTGTGGGCCACCATAATTCAAAATCTCCTTACCACGCTTCGCGCTGTCTTTGGTCTTGATTCGAGATTCTTGCTCATCTTCAACGCCTTCTTGTCGCAGCGGGAACAGAGAGAGCTTGATCGATTGCTGGCAAATAGGACAATTAACTTCAGATCGACCCATTGAATATTCATTCAGGTCAGACTTCCACTTGCCCACGCAAGCAGGGCAGAGGATGTGGTAGCAAGGAGTCATGTGGCCAATGATCTCATCCTTTTGCTCTCCATCAGAATCAACAATGTCGCTCGGTCCAATCTTCCTACTGCAGGTGATGCAAACGTCGGCATTTGTTTCCTTCATCAAGTTATACATATCGTACGCCTGTTTCGCAGACAAACCTGAAGGACAATCATCTTCGTCATCAAGGTCGATGGCTGAGTCTTTGCTTAGCCCATCCATCACCTTCAGATCTTCCTCATTAAGCAGATCTTTTCCATGTGCACAGATAAGCCGAAGACGCAAAATAGATTGCAAAATGTGGACGTAGGATTTTCCTCCCAAATTCTTTTCTCTCTGGCCAGTGATGACTTTGATCCTATCCTGGGCATTCTTTGCAAAAATATCATACACCATTCGTTCTTCTGGATTGAACTGCAGCTTGACAAGCTTGTCCTGCCGTGGAGGCAAATCAATTTTATCCTTCAGACGTCGTAAAGTGACACTATCCACAAGCAAGCGCAGTTTGGGTAGGATCTCAGGATCACACAGCTTGAATGGTGCCAGAATGTACTGCGCGAAGCCCCCTCTGTCGTCAAAAGGCTTGATCCGCAGAAAGCACATAAGCGCACCGAGGTCTTCCAGCCGGTTCTGGACAGGTGTTCCCGTGACAGCCCATCTTCGTTGTGCAGATAGTCTGCATATGGCCTTGGATTGCTGAGTAGTGGCCTCTCTGATCATATGTGCTTCGTCAAGAACAACACGAAACCAGTTTATCTCTTCCAAAGGATATGCACCGTCCTTCTGGTTGCTTCGTCTGTTATACTCGCTTGCGACTGAGCCATACGTCGTAATTACAAGATCATATTCAGCAAGCTTCTGAATGTCTTTATGTCGACTAGATCCATGGTATATATGGACTTTCAGCGTGCCGGGCCGGATATGCTGCTTGATTTGTTCCTCCCAATTGACAATAGTGCTCAGAGGAGCAATGAGGAGTGTGGTCTTCACATTTCGGACGAGCTTCGTTGGACCGCATATGGGTAATGGAGGATTTTTGCCTTTCTTTGATGGTCGATGCTCGGGGAGTTGAGGTTCGCAAGGAGATAGCTTAGCCCATTCATAGGATTCATCGAGAGTTTGAACGACGAGAGACAAAATACTGAGTGTTTTCCCCAATCCCATCATATCTGCAAGGATGCCACCCAGTACCTGTGGAGGCTCCTTATGCACAACTTGATCAGTTATAACATTGCGGAAAGATCTCTGCCCGTTGCCACCAATGTCCAGCTTCCACAAAGAGCTATTCAGTTTGTCATCAGCACTGTAAGTCCGCTCCTTTTCTTTATTCGTCATGAAGTAAAGGCCTTGTTTTTGATGCTTAAGCAGCTCAGTTGTAATGCGGGGATCTGGCTGCATCTCTGGAAGGTTCTCAGATCTCTCTAAAGAATCAAACATACCAAGGACGTCATTCCGAATCTCCTCTGTGGTGCGCGCAGGTGCTTGCATGCGGCTAGCGTAAGAAGATCCAATAGATCGAGGAGGGGGTGCTGATTGTTTCATTATCTCCTGGGGATTATATGATTGCACGCCAGCCTCAACTAATAATGCCGTCCTCAGATATATCTGCTTTTGTGAAAGGAATGTCCCAACTTGCACAGCAAATCGTTTTGGGCCGTACAAATTCAGATCAAGATCATACTTGCAAGATATAGGTGATCCTGGTGGTGGATCTCCAGGTTTCTTTGGTCTCGTAAGAATGCGGCAAACTGTCCGAACACGACACTTTGAATCGAGAACAGGAGCAAGGCCTAAGGATGTACTAGCATCTACACACCCAATGATTTGGCGCGTGCTATCAACAGCATGTATGACAGTGGTTCGTCGATCCTCTTCTCGACGTCGCAATATGACCTTAACTTGTGGCCACATCCCGTCTGATATTGCCCGTGTTCCGTCTTTGTGCTTTGGCACCACATGTGCACTTATTTGAGCACCCTGGATACGACCATAGCAAACCTCTTGCTCTTGAGCATCCCCTAGTAGCGTCACTTCATCGTCAACTGTCTCCATTAATGATTGTCCCCCCGTGTATTGAGACAACCTTACCTGCAATGTTCACAACCGTGGAGCTCTTGTTCTCTTTGACACCCTGCTCTCTCTGTGCTCTCATGTAATTTCCAAGAACATTGAAGCCACTTCCGCCTCCAGAAAGACTGTTCTGTCTGTGCTCATCCTCCCGGCTGTCTTCGCGCACCTTCTGCCGTTTCGCCGGCTGAACTAGATCTCGGCTTGATACATTGTGCATGCGTTCTACCATATGTCCCATCCCAGGTCCGTTTGCATATTGGCCAAAGCCGTTGGTTCCGTTCTGCGTGGATAAGGGGGCATGAGAGAACGAACCCGAAGGGCTACTGAAGTGAAATTGGACGTTTTGTGATGTGGTATTGCTTGAGGACAACTGCTGTTTCTGTGGGGATCGTAACGGCTGCTGGAAAGCTGATCTTGGGGTTAAAAGTGCCGCGGGGTTATATTGGGACGTTCGAGAGGCGCCAGAAGCCGAGTCGTTCAAGCTTGGAGAACCGTTTGTAGAGGATCCCCCTAAGGAGTGGCCAGAGTCTTTGTAAATTCTGCCTTGGGGAAACGGTAGAGAGCGCATTTGAGTTGTAGGAGCCTGATCTTGAGGCTCTGGATTTGGGCTTCCAGTTGAAAAGCGAGAGCGCGCGATATTATGGAGGGGCAAACTACCCGTCTGGGCCCAGTTGGCCTTATTTCGACCGTCCATCTTGAGATCCTTAGGTTATGAACGCATGCAGCTCTAAGGTTGTGTGTTGTCTGCACCACTGGGATTTGGTTGGAATAGTGGGAGGCAACGAGGATTCTCGATGATTAAGGGAAGGCATGAGGGTATTCGACGTTCGTCATTTCTTTGATGAAGGTAGCCTTGCGCGGAAAGGTGAAGGTACTCAAGACACAGTGCAAAGGTGAATTGTTGTGACGCGCAAAAGCCGCGATTTTGTCGTTTTTGTAATCAATGAACGGCATCCACTTCGAAGTGGTTTCGCGATGACACCTTGAACGCCTCACTGACTAATCCACAACTTTAGGAACTTCTTTTGTTTATTCCCTCGAAGACATAATATAATGGATCGTGCGTTCTGTGATACCAACTGCTTTTTTAATATTCGAATGCTTTATCGCTGGCTCTAAAGGTCAGATTAAAATAGGTGTTGGTTGGAAGGCAGCCGAGGACCGAAAGTCTGCTCTGTGGTGACAAATACTTTAATGAGCAATTCATCAGTAATAAATACCACGAAAGTAAGAAATGGTCTCCGGACCAAAGAATATGATGCTTATTTTCCTAACGTATTTTACATTCCCAATCTCCGAAACGCCATAGCCTATCTTTTATATAATACATCAAGAATTGCCCCAGGCTGGTTTGCCATCTCTCTATCTAGCACCATGTGAATACAGGATTTTTGGTCTTGACCGTCTCTAATCTTTCTACAATCACCTTTCGTTGATTCCCTTCCATTCCTTCTGCAGCCGCATATCCGAGATCGCCTTCTAGATCATCTCCATCATATAACATAGCACCACGAGTCCTGGAAGAATAAGAGGATCGTCTAGTGTGAGGTAGTGTGTAGGATTGAGATCTTGATGGCTCGTCATAGCTCATTCGGTTCCTTGGATTCCTCGGTGGACGTCGGTCTGCGAATTTGACCTGTCCATTTTTCGTCGGACCATCCAATTGTGAACTAGCGCCGATGCTAATAGTAGGAGATAATGCGTCTTCGCTTGCCCGGGGAGTGCCAAGTTCAAATCTGTTTGGGTTTGGAAGATCTGCCGGAGGGCTGGAGAGTCCCAAAAGATCTGACTGAGGTGGTGCGGAGTTCGCAATGCTAATATCCATTTCCTCGTCCAATACCTTCTTACGTTCTGCATCATTCCGTCTTCGCATTTCCGCTGAGGGTACTCTCAGAGGAACCGCAATTGGAATATCAACCAAATCGTCCCAAACACAAACACGCGCTCTCCTTGTCAGTTCTAACGGCCCGTGGTCCGTAGTCTTCAGGGTTTCAACCACGTTCCACGCCTGACCCTTCATGACCGCAATTTGCCTAGCGAACATGCGTTCTTGGAAGTCAGCATCCTGACTAAAAACCTTTCTCAATTCTAGTTGTGTTTCGCTCCACCACTGTTTTGAGGTCAGGAGCGGAAGAAAGTGATCCCTCGTTTTTTGGGAAAATGGCTGTCCAATAAGAGAAACGGGTAGGAAAAGCCATCCAAAAGGAAAACTCCGCCATGCATCAGGATGCTTCCAGGGCCATGAAAGACTATTATCGATGGCTCCAATAGAAATAGTAGGACCGCCCGCATTAGAAGGAGTACCTGATCTGCTTGTCGCATCCATCGGCTGTTGGAGCCGATATGGATGAGGTGCGGATGTGCCATCTCCTGTTGGTACTATTCGAGGAGAAGGGTTATCTTCTCGTCCATTCATCTTCGGTGGTTCAGATACAATAGAAACATCCTGTTTATCCCAGTCCACCTTTATCATCCAGTTATCTAACCCTCTGTCCGTGTTACGCATGATATAATCCAATATAACCAACTTCTCTAGCTCTTCCCGGAAAGATTGTTGCAACGCATCTGTCCATACAAATCGTCGATTTGGACTACGCTCTCCAGGAGCAAGTGCAATCTGTTCTTCTTCTTCATCCTCATAGTCCCCAATTCCTGGTCTGCAGGTCTCCCTCCACGTTTTAGATTTTCTTTTGGATTCGCTGGGAGTATATGGCCCGCTCCGGTCCGGCCAAGGATGTTCACGCAGGAATATATTTGCGTCTTTGAATCCTTTCAAGAACACCTGAAAGCTTCCAACTTTTGCTGGGAATGGCTTCTTATTTCTGTAGAAATTTCTTCTAGACCAAAAGTCATAATGAAATGACTTTGACGAGAGATGGACGATATCAGTATATGGCACGAGATTGGTGCGTAATCTGCAGTCGAGAGTATAAGCCGCTGCCTCCGAAATATAACTAAGATTCGGAATGAGACAAGCCCGTCCAAAGAAACAGGGAAATAGATTGCGATGTATCCATTTGTTCCACTTGGGATTTCCTGCTGCATAAGGTTCCTCGTCCTTCGGCTTGAACACACCAACCACTTTGCCATCGCTATTCCTGGCAAAGTAGCTTCCCGAACTTCCTTGGGATATCATCTTAGGATGAATTCCTTGCTCGATAGCAACTCTGACACTTTCAACTACCTCGTCGAATTCAGCTTTTGTCATTCGATCACGATCAATTTCAAAACTCAGAGTTTCGGCAGTAGCGGGTCGCACCCCTTCAGGGGCCTGGAAGACCGAGTGGTGGATTTCCAACTTTTCCTCCTCTTCCGTTTTACCCTTTACTTTATGTATTTTGAACTTCGATGCTATCTCATCTGCCCATCTTTGCAGCCTCGCATTGATCGCATCAATATCAACACCCGAGGAACTACTTCGCAGTCGTCTTGTCTTTCGCGATTTGCGCGCTGCATTTGGAGACGTGGATCCTTCCGAGAACATGCCACTATGTGGTCGAGGTTGTGTGATGGACTCATATCGAGGAGCGGATGCCGGCTGTAAGGAGGCATAGCTGTTTGCCAGCTCGTTATCTGACTCCGAGTCTTCGGCTTGGGCAATTCGGGCATAGCCCGTTGTTGCTGGGCGATTTCTAGGCATGCTATAACTGCTAGTTCATGCTTCAAATGTTCGTGATCACCATGACACGAAGATATGTGTTATTGGGTGGCTTGTGAAGTTGTAGATGTAATATCCTAATGCAAGTACGAAGTACAGGTTACGTCCCGGCCAAAGCCTTGGCATCTGTGACGCGTGCTGCAAGGCTATGACTGTGGATCTCAAGGCTGGTATATTAAGACACTTTTATATTGTTGAGTCTTCCGAAAAATTATATCTAGGCAATAGGCAAAATCCAGACTCTTTCCGGTCATGATGGCTTGCGAATGGGCTATTCTGAGGGTAGGAGCTGAGTATACAAGTTTGATTTCTAACCCTTGGTGGGACAAAGCATCACAAATGATGCCTACAATGACAACTCGGACTTTCGCTCTCTGGATGAAACATAGTCCTCCTTAGCATTGCCTAAGCTGGCGAATATATTAACTACTGCGTAGATATCCTATGGCAATTGACCAGAAAGACAGTTCAAGAACTGCACAATGTTCCTAGACCTGCGGCTTGACAGGAGAGCTTATGATTATATTTACATATCTTACATGAAGTATCCTTCTCTTCTTTTTTGCTAGCACAGGAATCTATCAAAGGCCACTAATTCCTTCCACTGATCATGGCTCTGCTAAGATCTGTTTCACAAGAACAGCTACATCCTTCTTTTCCACTGGCTTTCCGCCGAGGTATTCTTCTGAGAATGCTTTCTTCAAAACATCCCCTTGCCTGATTTCAGCTCCTTCGCCCTTCATAGTTTCCACTAAGCTCTTAATAACCGTTCTGATCTCTTCCATGCCCATAACTTCCACGCTCCCGGCATACTCTTCCATAATCTTCAATTGGCTGTCCTCCTTGTCTGCCAGATCCTGCCTCCCAGCATTCTTGAACTCTTCACTCGCTGCGCGACTTGCCGTTGCATTCTTTTTGATGAGACTGAGGACTTGCATGTCGGTGTTTATTGGGCTTGCCGTCTTGGAGGCATTGAGCGATTGAGTGAGAAGATTTTTGAGGACCGAGAGGCGATTGGAATCTTTATTCTGCATGGCAGTTTTCATGTCTTTCCTATAATGATGCAGCAGCTACATTAGTCGCGGGTGTTACGTGCAATGAAGGTAATGTGAGCGGCTTACCTGATCTTAAGAAGAAGGGGCGGAGTTGTGGTGGTGCTAGTCGCATAACAACGATGGCAGAGCCTTGATGCCCTGTTTATTGACCGAGACATCATGTTCAAAGTTTGGAATGAATATCAGAGTGAGCGCGACTGGTGTAAGTGCGCACATGTGTGATATTGCAGACTAGGACAGTTCCGTGTGCAGGCTGGGCAAGTTTCTAGGAAATGGCACAAGGCTGAAAACTCGGTAGAACCCTGACTGAGCAAACAAACTCGTGAATGCATCTCCAGAAAGGTTGTCTTTAGGAGAATGATAAAAACGTTCTTCTGAACAGAAAGATAGACTGATTGTCTTATGTCAAGATGATCAATTCCTTTTTCTGTATCCTACTGTGCACCTTACCCTCATGCGCGATGTTTTAAATGGAAGTGGGATATCTGATTGCTAGACTTCTACCTGAGGTGTTGAGATGGCATAGAAACCCATAAAATTAATGCCAAATGGCATTTATTTTGTACCTGACTTGACTTCCTCCAAAACAGCCCTTATTACTGATCTTACCACGTCTGTTCAACACTTTATTTTTCAAAAACTACAAAATTCGCTTACAGGCTTAAGCGAAGGTCGCTTATCCCTTTCGCCCCTGAAGCTCTGAGCTTAGATAGCTTAATGTTTAGGGGTGGTCTTGCCATCTATCGCAGCTTAATCCATTAATTTCCCCTTGTTAGCCGATCAACTAATATAACGCGTGATAGTATCAACGTACAGGTATGTCTACAAGCTGCATTAATACAAGAACATGTATTGAGACACTAACAATATCTAGAAAACTTAGCAAGATTCTAGTCTAGACCTAGTTCATCTCTCATCTCACTTCATTACTCGACCATTTGTTTTCAAAAGAAACAGCAATAGCAACACCGGCCCCCTCCAATCGTCTTTCTCCAATCAAAAGGGACTGTTCAACTGGCGATTCTTCAGAAAAGCGGGAACGCGAGAGCCGCCGTAGCAGTGCTCACATACTCCGGCCCAAAGGTCCTCTACCAACATTCGGGACCGCGTTCGTCATCGATCCTTAAAGTAGTCCAGCTACAGGAGCGCTTGAGGACAGAGCTTACGCCTACAAATCTATTCACGAGATCCGGTTCAAGCCCCTAACTCCTGAGCTTGCCTCGCACTCTTTGAAGTGGCTGAGTATTGACTTTCAGCCTTTGATATCTACTCATCATTTTCTAAGTTTGTAGATACTTGAGTTTTATATCTATCAATACTCTCGTAAATAGTTCTAACCCCTAAGTCGCAGCGCGGACATTGCTTTGGTTGAAAGCAATAAGAGAGCCCGAACCCGCTCCAGACCTCAAAGCCCAGGGTGAAACGATGGCACCAAGTTAAGACTTTGTCAACGCACTTGGAAGTATACCCGGAAGCCTGATAAAGGTCGAAGCAATGGGAAGAAGTATGGGGCACTGAAGAGTATCAGAATGATGTCCCATAGAGGATGTCGATATGAATTGTATAGCTGAGGCCGGAGTGACACTATCAACAATGCATGTTTACTGTGTCATTTATGGTTTATGGCTATTGCGCTATAGACTAAGCATTGTTGAAACGTTAGAGATTTGCTGCTGGCGGAGACGCTGCAGAGAAGTGTCTGGCGCCCGCTGTTGATATGGTTATGTTCCATAACGTCGAGCCATACATGCCACTGGTTCAGTTTGCTGCAGCTAAATATGAAGAACCAGATATTCGCACTTCCTTCCGGATTCGGATTCAAGTGAGTTTATCTAATCATTCCCCTCATACTTCGCTATGATAGGCTATATGCGGAATCATAATTCTACATATACTCCTCGGTCTCAGAAAAAACCAGCAGGTCATTGGGATATCTAGTTTACATGTTTCTTAGGCTTGTTCTATGTACTAGCATTTGTAAGCATGAGGCTGGGAAGGGTAATTGTCGAGGTTCCCGTTGGCGTTTAGAATCCCCAATGGCTATGCAGGTCGATTAAACCGTTTCCGTCGTGTTGCACAAGCCTCAGTTCTCGAGGCGCTTTTGTAGCGTTATCGAATAGCTCATCCAGCTAAGGTTCTTAATGTTGATCCTTTGGTCATTCGGAAGGTAATATCCTTTGTTTAGAGATTAGACGCCATTCAAGACTCCCCTCTTCTCCAGGGATTCAGCTAGAGTGATGATGCCAGTCAACTCCTGTACAACTTCCTAGAGGATAATCCCACTACAATCGCATATCTAGTAACATATGCGATACCACACCAGTTGTAGCTACCACCGACTACCAATTCGATGTCGAGTCCTGCAGGAAACTTCTAAGGCACTCGAAATGCGTCGTAGTGCATGACAATGTTTCTCACGCCTATTTATAGGATTCGGCTAGAGTTCTGGTGAATTGATCTACTTCAGAGTGCATTACTCGCAGGTGCGGGTGAAGATCCAGGGATCGGTTGTCCGGTTGAAAAGAGAGACAAGTCATGAGACCTCGTCCATCTTGGCGTGTAACCGGATTGAGCCCTTCTCAAGCTACCTCTGTCTCCTTCAGCCCAGAATTAGTTCATGTTTGTTGGCGGGCTGCTCGCGTGCGTGTTCGGTAAGTTCATGCCGCATATAATGAGCTTTGAAATATCGTGCCTAGCAGCATGCATACAGTCTAGGTAGCGCATTGAGCATTGCCTCGAAGCATAGGCAAATACTACACTATGATGTAGGTCAGGATATGCAACAACGCTGCATCAACTAACTAAACACGTAGGTTAAGTATTCCTGCCAAGTAAATCATCGTTCCACGAATTGAGCAGCGAATATAAGCAGACGGTCCCAAAGTTTGGTAAGCCTCCACCCACACACTTCTGCCCGAGCGGGCCGAGGCCGTATCCGTGCCGCATAAGCTTAATCGTTGGGTGAGCAATGATGCCATGCAGTACTTCATTCTCTGCGTACTACCCTAAGCTATATAGGGAGCACCTTCTACAGATGTCAGTTCTTGTTTTGACTTGATCGAGAATAGGTGCGTGGTAAAAGCCACGAAGATATGGCTTAGCGGGGCTGCTACCATTGCAGGAAAAGCACAACATTCTCGCACAATGGAATCCTGTTTGTAGGTTGTGCCATTAGATACCTGAGTCGTGCAAATGGAGAACTGTAAGCTTCTGGACTACTGCTCGCATATGATCTTGCGACGCCACAGCATAGCCCATCTATTACATCGTGCGACAGTGTGGTCCCGAAAACCAAAACTTCGGCTCTTGCCATCGTTCTTGAGTATCATCATCTTGCCTACTTGCGGAACTGAAATCTTCGCTTTGTGGCGGGATAAAATTTCTCTTCAAAACAAGTCTTCCTCGATAGAAGTAGCCTCTCATGTGTTTAAGGGTGGAGTGCGTTGCTTGGTGTGGCCGGCAGCCTTCAGATAATTTTGATTGGACTTCAGAATTGGGGCGTTCTGTCCTAACGTGGTATTGGGCCATATTGGGCTGACAATAGGGTTCCAACATTTTAATGTCTACGAGCTATCTCGGCTTTCAATATATCCTTAATGATGAATCTCCTTCATATATGTTGTATGGAAATAGCAGAGAGGTAGAAGAAAATCATTCACACTCCCGAGTCCTTGCGGGAAAACCTCCCCATTGTTTGTAAGACCATAGCGACTCCGTCTAGTTTCCTTTCCTGGATTTCGGCACGCATGAGCAGTGGCTTCGCAAGGGCCAGATGGCTGATGGGGTTCGCCAGGCTTTTCTTTGGTTGGCAAAGTAGTTGTGGAATTTAGCAGGAAGTTTCGCACATGCGTCGATATTGATGTCTACAACTCCACTAGACGGGTCTCCTTTCCCCATCCTATCAAGCCCGGCAGCGGGTCACTCTGAGCTCCTCCCGTCGTTGTCCTTTCTTCGTCGCCCAGTTTTCAAAAATTCATGAAGGTTGATCGACAATCCGTATGCTCGGTCGATAAGATAAGTCTGGAGAGCAAGCTTGGGCTTTCAGCATTCATTCCAATCCTCAAAGGTATTCCTGAAACTAGTCAACACCTTACCCCTGACCTCAGTCCAGGTATACGTTATCCACTACACGATATGGAATCCGGGTTTGGAAGAGGAACCTGAGCTAACTCTCAACGTTAAAACCTCAAGAACCATAGCCTCTAATATCGAAACTTTTAACACCAGACCCTTCAACATCAGGCACTTTGCCATCTAAGCCTCAAGCAACAAACCCCAAGAGCCAGAACCGCGCAACCCCGTCTCTTGTGTCACAACCTGTCCTGAAAGCAAGATTCTCTCGACTACACGAAGAAAAGCTTCAAATCGTCCAGGGAATATCCACAGAACGGTGAAGGACCTGCATACGAAGAACTTGATCCAGGACAGTTTGATTGCCCAAACTTGCGGTCCTGCATCAAGCAGCAGTTCTGCAAGACGACAACAATGGCTGGGTAAGTAGTGAGCAAAATACTCCTGGTCATCAATATCTATCGTGAGATGAAGCCACGCGCAAGTCAACAACTAACTGGGAAGGAAAAGGAATCCAGACGATGGGACTACAGCTGCGATCGATGAGACATTCCTGACCACAACCATCGTTCACAATAGAATGTATCAAGAGTATGCCATCACAAATCTAGCCTACTTAACTCCAATGGATCAGGTAGAGATACTTCTTGATGCTAGCTAAGAGCAAGTGCTAATGTTGCTAGGATGAGATGCATCGACTGAATCTGGAGCATGAACTCTTTAACCGGGTATTCGACCATCGGCTCATATTCCCACCGATCAATAGACTCAGAAGAGTCCTAGACTGTGGATTTGGGACAGCGCAATGGGCAAGTGCCGTCGCAGAGGAAAATCCTGGATGTGAGGTACGTTTGCAGCATCGGAAAACAGAGCATTCTCTGAAAGTCAGGGATTGCTGACTAACGCACAACTGTACAGGTGATAGCAGTGGACATAAATGCAGCGATGGCTGTTGAGGAACTACCTGGAAACCTGTATCTACAGATCGACGACTTGAATCGAAGGTATGCAAGACTCGCAGTGAAGCCAGGGTATACGAAGACGATACAATATGAAACAATATATCAGAACTCTGCATTCAACTACTGAGAATGAGAAGAGCGACTGATGTACAACCATCAAAGCTGTATCATATACTCGGTTTAACCAGCACAACTTTTTAAGAATTGGGAAATCCCTTGCAGGACTGGTGACTGACCAACATAAGGTTTACATTTCCAGCCCATAATTTCGATATTGTTCATTCTCAAATGATGGCCACTGGCATACATGTCAATAGATGGGCGCAGTATCTCCGAGACATGTACCATGTGACTAGAGGTGGTGGATGGGTAAGTCATCATTATGAAGGCAAGGCCCCGGGATATGGAAATTGTCGCGGGCTATATGCTCTAGAGCTTATGCTTATTACTGCATACATATCTTTTGAAGATATAGCCAAAAACGATAGCATTGCGTCAAATGTTTATAAGCAAACTAACCGAGATGCGAATGTAGGTGCAATTGGTCGAACTGTATTACAATGTACAAAGTGACAATGGGAGCTTATCTGACGGTTAGTGAAGACACAGCATCTGAGAATCCACTGACCGAGATTATTCGTGTAGACCACGCATTGCGGCAATGGAGTGCCAGATACCTGTATGGGTATTATTGCCGTCATCTCAGTAGAGTCTACTGACGTTCTCTTGGTAGTGAGAGTATGGAAGGCCTTAAAGATCTCCGAGTACCCTTGCGTCTTCCTAACTTGATGAGAGACGCAGGGTTTGTCGATGTGGAACATCGCATGATACAATTACCCACCTGCGGATGGTCGACTGGTCCGTCACATCCAAAATTTGGATCACAACACAATGCGTGCTCCTAGTTGCCACAAAGCTAATATGTCCCATAGAAAGAAGAGACCGTGACATTGGAGAAGCCAATAGAGAGAATGTGCAACAGATGCTCTCGTCTTTGGCCATATATCCGTTTGCAGAGAGACTTGGGTAGGCTATCGCTGTTGATTGATACCCCAGGCTGATAAAAGCTCGACAGAATGCCCATCCAAGATGTACATTTACTCATTGCGCAGGCGCGCCTAGAAGCCAACGACCCAGCTTTGAAGGTAGCTTCTCCGGTTCTCAATAAAAAGTCGATGTTACTGACGTTTTATCTAGGCATACTTCCCATTGTATGTGTGTATCGTAAGGCGCCTTCCAATAGTAGTTTCCCACAGCATTGAAAGGGATGAGGAGCTTAAACCTGTCCCAGCGTCCCAGCATAAACGCCAAATTTGTGCTTGGTTAGAAACACAGTTTCGAGATTCTCGCCTTCTTTAGAAAGACCTCTCTGTTATAGCGCTGACTTCGCAACAGGGACGACGGCCAAAATCTCGACGATAATTATTATCCCGGGGAGGTCGAAACAAGGATTCGTAGGGATCTTTGTAGTAACCGGAGTCAAAAGTTAGCCCATGCTTAAATATAACACAGCTTTTGAGAATCAAAAGAGACCCTGAAAGACTTACGATCTCCAGCACATCAGTTGACCAAAAGAACAAAGTTCGTATTATTCAAAATGTGCGATTTAAGCACCTCCTTCTCTGTTCATTAGGATTGTCGTCGGTCGTGGTTGCTGTTGAAAGATGTAAGTCGGTTGAAGATTAGAGTTCCAGACAGGCACATCTACAATGTCTAGTCAGCTATAATGCATATGTCAAATTTTTGTATCAGTCTCCATCACAATGGACATCGTACATTCTATATTTATGCCTTCTCTGTCGGATCACCTCGCGAGTGATCTATTGTTGGAGAGGTCACAAGGTCATCGTTTCCCATGCTGAATGACTGGCAGATATAGTCTCGGAGCCACAAAACCAGACCATGCAACTCTGTGGCTCGCCGGTACTGTAGGAGAATGGAGACATTAGGAACTAATCGTAGACGGCTGGCTGCCAGATCAAGACTCGGAGCCCGCCCCCCTCGTGCGAGCCATGCTACATAGTAGATCGTTGCCACAGCATGGTGGCAGAGATTTTCCATGGCCCAGTATACACGAGTTCCAAAAGTTGGCTATGATTGCTCTAGATATAGAGGTAGCAATATCGATTGCTTTCCAGTGTTGGAGGCATCATGATACAACTGCAAATCCCCTAGAGGTCACTATGCCACGATAAGCGCATTGCTATAGGCATAATGATCGAGAGTTCATGGGGAGGTTGCCATGAAGTAGTATCACGGAATGGCATAGTCTAGCGACTATACAATGGTGAACGCTATGGTGTTGTGAAAATTCGTCCGGCACCGTCCCGTCCACACTCCTCCTTCTCCAGCCATGAACCGTGCTCCTTTCGCGATTGGAATGGTTCATCTAATAATAAGGCAGGCAAAGGCTGGCCATCATTTCAGATGGTATCTCGCATCCACAGATTCCAATCAAATTGTGAGTAGGTTGTGCTGGCACTACTTCTTATATCGTGCTTACTGTTGAGTGATGCGCGGTAGTGCAAAACATCTTCCGGGTTGCCTCGAGCAGAGAACGTTCTATCCTCATGGCAAAGTTATATCGCACACATCGTTGCGGCATATTGTGTCCCGAAGGCTTCACGGGACCAAAGGCACGGAGAGTTTCGGGACACAGAACAAAGATATTTTTTGGGTTCCTGCCAACGCACAGGTGATTGTGTGCTCCAAACTGTATGGTCGAAAAGATCAAGGATTGTCGGCCCAGAACCGTGGTTGGACTCTCTTTAGGCTTAGAATATTCACTTCTTGGGTCCAATCAGAATGCTGAGATCGCATGCCTAGCGTGGGATGTCTCAGAGCGAACGAAGAATGTTAGATCACCATTATGAAACCCAGAAACATGTTTTCACTTATCAAAAGTATGGAGTTGAGGACATCTACGGTTATATCATATGTGCTCAGCTCTACGCGCCTGTTAATGCTTGCACTCCATGCCTTGAGCTGAAAATTAGACGCAAACGGGTATCTAGGACAATCATGGATTTTCTCGAGGTGCCGTTCCCGAGTCTCCTCCACCCCAAACATTTTCAAATGCTTCTTCCGAGACTCCATACTTTGGTTTAAGCACAATTTCAGGCTCCTTTGCCTTTCTCCATTGTCGTGATTCCTCTGACTCTTCCGACTCGTCTTCCTCCTCCTTACCACTGTCTTCTTCACGATCTTGAACAGCAACTAAATCGGGATGCAAATTAGCAGAGCACCATTTACTAGTCTGCCAAAGTCCAGATGAGGGTTTAGTGCAGTAAAATTAGGGGATATTGGACAATGATGTTCAGCTGCGAGGAGTACTTACTTTCGTTGGCTGGCTCGTAGCCTTCCCGGATATCCTCACCTGTATCATCCCCGTAGGTTCGACTTGAGTAATGTCAGCATGTTTTCATATTCTAGCACCGTAAGTTAACTTGCATGAAACGCCTCGGCTCGCTTTTATTCCATCCTGCACTGCCCTCTTTCCTAGCACGAACTCTCTCGGTCTCTTCGGCGGCATCGTCTTCGACTACCAGATCAACTAACTGACTTCGATCTGATTTCACCGAACTCGAACTGGAAGAATGATGTCTCAACATGCCTGTCATAACCGGTGCTCGACCCTATTAATGAATTAGTGATGCCATCTCTGAATTGTCATGAACGGGTGCGCCTTTAGGAGCATCTTCATAGAGCTCAGTAAAGAAAATAACGGCGTGGTATTAATTGATAACGACTCTCAAGCTCCTAGCCCCTATAGACAGTAGTAATAAACTGGATACAAAATAGGCTCACCTCTTCTCCAGTCGCTTCCTCAGGCTCTTCCGGGATTGCAGCTTGTTTCTGTTTGCCTTTAGAACTGCTACTTCTTGATTTTGAGTTGCCCGATCGTGTCTTGTTGTGTCTTTTTTGAGTCTTTTTGGCAACATCTTCAACGGTTTCTCTAATATTGCTTACTCTCCTTATCTTATTATCCTTGGTTGGCTGAAGCAGGTTTCTATTGGCCGATGTAGTAAGCAAGTCTGGTTGCCCAGTAAGCCACCTTTCACGACACGCTTCGTTGGCGGTGATAACGGGATACTATCTTGTCAGGTATCATCCAATCCAATGAACCGAATGAACTTACATTCCAATCACCAAATTCCAATTTTCTAGCCCTTTCGTACAGATTTTCCTCGTCTGGATCTAGGCCCTCGTCATCAACATTACCATACTTCATATGTTGCGGATCGTTTTCCTGGTTTTGTTTTGTAGGCGAAATACTTCCAGATCGACTGGGGCCGTCTTTTTTCCATAAAAGGGGAGTTCTCGAGTTTGCTTCACCAGGTCGAGGTATCCAGTATTTGCCTTTACCACCACGCTCATACCTCATACCCTCCATCAGTCTCGCAGTTCGTGACGACGATCCTTCATGGGCTAAAACATTGTCTCCTGAATCAAAGAGTCGGTATTCGTACTTATCGCCTCTGAAGGTCTCCTTGGTATCTTCGATAAGATCTCGGATGCCAAATGCATCTCGGATTGCATACCACACAGGAAGTCTTGCTGCAGAGATGGTAGCATCCGCATAGTCATGCCAGGAGAAGGCATACCAGTGCCCAATTGCGAAAAGGGGCATCTCGATGCAAATCAATGTATCCTGGATAGCTGCAGCAAGATTATCCGGGGTATATCCATCAACTGTATCTGGAATTGCACCAAGCCATACCAAGATAGAGAGAAAGAAGCCTTGCCAATAGGATGCGAAGATAATAAGCTTGATGCATAAGAACTTTGGTACTGGCCGGAACGGCTGCAGGTCTTTTGACATACATACCCAGAACATTCCCAAAGAGTACAGACTGACAGTAACACTGACGTTGTAGAGTATACCACTCCATAGATATCCAGAATCCAGGCCAAGGTAGCCCTCTTTATATGTGCCAGTAGACTTCATGATGATTGCAGCCAGACCAAGAATAGGCTTCAGCCAAGCATACTGCAAGATGCCGCGCTTGATCGCTAAAAACGTATGCGGATCAGAGATATCAACTTTAGGTAGAAAGTGATTGAGGGGCCATAAGTGGTGAACTGGCTCGCGCCCATGCATCATTATTATCAATGCTCGTTCGCCTCCAATAAAATTGATCAACAATTGGAAAAAAGTATAAATCGTGAAGGCCTGATCTGATCAGCACTAGGTCACCAATTGGGACGTCGACTGACCTCATATATATCACGGACAGGATCCACAAACATAGCAACCTTCAAGGATATTATACTAGACCACGATGAGATCGAGTAGATAGGAACCCTATGTGATATTAGCACAGTCTATAGCCGGCTTGTATAATCGAGAGAGCGCACATAAGCAGGATCCTTATCACATATCTTTGCAGCAGAGGCTTCCTATAGTTTTTTCTGGAATCTGTCAGGAAGAAGCCAAGGTGGAAGGCGAGTAGTTGCCTACGTTTGAAGCCATACTGAGCTATTAAAACTATTAGCAGAGTCTGGAAAGCAGATACTATACACGTACATGATAGACAATAGTGATGCCACCAGAGCTGCTACTCCAGCGACTACTATGCTTGCATGGCCTAGCTTCTCCCCAGTACCTCCTGAGAGGGCTCCCATTGTGAGAGGATCAAGGTCAGACGACTGACGCGTTCAAGAATCAATGATGATGATTCGGCCCTCTCCTGGTGACGGAAGTATCGAGCAAGATACTTAGAATGCAGCAGCATTATCTACAGCTGTGGACCATTAAATGGGAGTGGTCCAGCAAGAGAAATAAGATAGGCATCCAAAGAATGGTGGAGCATGAGGCACGTCACCTAATGCAGAGTCGTACAGTGCTGTATAGGTAGACCCAGTACCAATTCCAGCCCTGTCTATGAGCGGTGGGCAGAATAAATGTGGCGTCGCCTTGTTAGGTTTAGGGTTGCCTTGAGGGTGAGAGAGCTCCAGCCAAGATCCAGTATCCTCGACATCCTCAATTTACGTGGGTAATTGAGCCAGCCTCGTGAATAACTTTTCTTACTAGACTGTCTCGATTGTGACATGGCTTGTTGCTCTTGCGCCACTATGACCAAGGACGTTACATAGAACGGTGTCCCAGAAAATGTCTTCCTCGGGAGGATTGACAGCATCGCCTTTGCGACCAGATTTGGCGTTCAACTGGTAGTTCTGCCACAAATAGAGCTGAATCTACAATAATTGACCTAGAGTTAGGGTTTTTCTCGTTGAGCTACTTGTGTGCGGAATTGTGTAAAAAGAATATTCTGTTACTCTGAGCTCTTGACTGACGGTCTTCAGAACCCTCTTCTTCTTGTTCTATTTCAATCGCGTCTTCGCGACAATAGTCTCTATCCTTCTCCGCTGGTATACATGGAAATGGTATCGGGTATACATAGATATTCAAGCTCTACAGATATCTTTATTAGGGGGACGAATTTTTTTCAAGGGCTTGCGTTATCACGGCAACAACGAGACCATATTGATTCATAGTGGATATGTAACTTGGAGATATTGGCTAAGGACCGTACAAGAGCTGCGACTTGGGCATTCCTCAATAGACAGCCCAAAATCCCGATCTTTGGATTCTCGCAATAGAGGAGATCATGTTGATTCGGGAGAAGCTGCCAAAGTTGAGGAGGGTGGCGCTTCAACTCGCCTTGCCAAACTTCCTTGTCGAATCGATATCACCCTAGAAGGCGCAGAATGGTTTGTCTACAATAGAAGCGCTGCATATGACGCTATCGTAGTGGGCATAACACAGTGGGGAGACGGGTCAGAAAACGCCGATCAAGTACCCGGGGAATTGCCCAAAGAGCGATCTCACATACGTTACAGAAATCGGCCGGGCACCAGTGAGAAATTGTCTTCAAATGGCTCCTCTGTTGAGTCCGGACAGGACAAAATTCGCTTAAAGGAAGAGAATACCCACCCAGTGCATTTGGGAGATCCAGATATGCACAAGTCGTCATTTCAAACCGAAACGAGTGAGAAACAGGGCCCATGCCATCGCGATGAGAGATTGCCTTTGATACTTAGATTTCTTCCAATACACATTGAGTGTAAAAAAGCCGCGGTAGTGCTTGGAAATGAGAATACGAAAAGTGTACTCATCACAAAAGTCGATTCTGCTGTAGGAGAGATCGATGCGACAGCTTCCGGTCCCCTGGACCAATATAAGCAACTATATAACTTCAAGTTTCAGCACCCAGTTATCCAAATGAAACCGAACGACGACTATAAAGAAGATCAAACGGCTGCTGCGGTACGCATTAAGCGGGGAACTTCAGAGCAAACCGAACGTAAAGAATCACATGTGCATACTCATTCTTTTTTTCATCGCCAACGTCGGAGAGCGTGGCACAGGTTGCAGGATATGGTTCCTGCTTTTCGGCGGTCAGTGGAATCGTTTTCCTCAAATGAAACTGGTCCTCCCGGGACCGCTGCTCATGGTGCTGCGGGGACGAACAATTGGCAAGGGCTCTCCCGATATCTTGACGAAAGTGAGCAAGATGATAAGGCTAGATGGTCTTCTATCGAGTATGCCACAGTCTCGACGATTGTGGATTGCCCTGAGGCCACAATGTCATTTTACTGGGATGCTGTAGGGACTGTCCCGACTGAACCAAGTCATGATGCAGACACCAAAGGGACTGTAGATATCAACGGAGCCGTGCCTCCAGAATGGGGCATAAAACTATCTCTTAAAGGTGCTGTGATTAATTATGGTCCATGGGCTGATCGGCAACGTGCCGATATCCAGCGTGTATTCTTTCCGAGCCTCTGCAAAGATGCCATACCTGCAAAGAAGCTGGCTCCTGGCCAAGCTAGAGTTCCTACCGAATTCAAGTTGTATATCGAATTGGAAGATGAGACCATCTTACGAATTCCCATGAAAGAGGAATCCAAGAACTGGAAATGGGCTAAACAAGCTGACACTATGGATGCCCGGCCTGGTCACCAAAAGAGAAATGGTAACAGAAACCGAAAGAGGCTAGCGGACAAAAGCAATGCTGGGCCAGAGATTCGACCATTTGGCTGGATAGATATCAAGGTTGGAGCGAATTCCACCGTGAGATATCATATGGATATGGTTGCTGGACGTCTAGGATTTTCAAATAAGCTTGACCTTGACATACCGAGTATCGAGGTTACGACAAGTGTTAATCACGGAGTTCTTCTAAGATCAGTTAAAAATTCGATATCGTGCGACTTGTCCAATCCCTTGCAATGGAATGGATATCACTTGTGGACATTTGACATAAACGCCAGTGATTTAGAGCTCTTTATTATTCGAGAACATATTTTCCTACTTGTCGACCTTGTGGATGACTGGGCTAGTGGGCCGCCGCCAGAATATTTGACCTTTTCACCATTTAAATATATGGTTAACCTACGCCTGGTGGACTTCAAGCTATATCTCAATATCAATGATTCGAACATCATCAACAATCCTTCCGACCCAGATGATAACACCTGGATAATCATTTTCGGTTCAGTCTTGGAAGCTGAGATATCTATACCTTTGGATAAATATCGACCACATCGCAATGACATTTCCTTTAAAGTTGATGCAAGCAACGGTGGTCTCAATCTGCATGTACCACCTTGGAATACCCAAGCAACCTTCTTAAGCAACCCGGAGATCGCGACCCTCAAAACCCTTGCGATTAAAGGAAAATACCAGTATTGTGCCACCACATCAGCTGATAATACCGATACTCTACTTCTTGACGTGCATGGTCAAGCTCCAACTGCGCAGTTATATGGGTTTGTCATAAGGTATTATCTCAAAGTGAAGGATAATTATTTTGGCGATGACATCCGTTTCAAGACTTTAGAAGAATACCAAGAAGTTCTTCGTGCAACCCAAGAAGGCGCAACTGAAATCCTCTCAGTTCCACCTCACAAGAAGTCTAACGATCTAGACGTCATACTGAGTATCAGCGCTGACAACTCTATGGTCATCCTGCCTGCGAATCTGTATTCTGCTAAAAATAATACACAGATCGAAATAGCAACGCTTGGGGCAGATTTACGTTTTACCAATTATTACATGGATTTGGACGTGACCTTCCATACTTTGGCATTCTCTCACAGCAATGAGAATGATGGGGAAACTACCCCTTTAAGTGCCACATCTAGTACACAGGTCTATATTGATGGAGTCAACATTACTGGAAATCGGCTTTTTGGACTGCCTCCTATAGAACCAACCTATGTCTGTAACTGGGACTTTGCTGTAGGCGATATCAGCGGGGAGTGCACCACCGAGTTTTTCAGTAGGTTGACAAATGCCGTGCAAGCATTAGCTTTTTCATTTGATGATGATGAGAATGCCCTCCCACCAACCTCAAGTCAGGCTATACACGATGTGACATTCCTTCGGGCGTCGGTTGCATCAGTTCGAGTTTGGCTGCATGTGGAAGAAGCAGCATTCTTGCTTTCTACTAGCCGCATAAGCGTCACTTTCAATGATTGGGCTTGTTCACACTACTCAGGAAAACTTGGCGTTCAGATTCCGGATATAAATCTGGCATGTGTTGATGCTGAGTCTGCTTCGAGACACAGGTCGAGACCACAGCATCCTGTTGAGACCTATGCTCTTATTCAGACAACTATATCTATTTCAATGATCCAAAGAAAGCTTGACTTTGTGGAACATCGAAAGTTGCAGCAAGAACACATAAAACGACATGATCAGCGGACACACCGAACTGATTTCTTGCTGCACCCAGAATTGGTAGATGATTCGATGCTGACGCATGTGGATCCTCCCGCTATGTCTATTCCTCCAATGCCTGCACCTGTCACAGAAGGTCAGATTGTGGACATGGAAACATGCTCCATCACCTCTCCGAAGTCATTTCTAGTGGGGAAACCCCGTTTGAACGGGCGCAAATCATCCTTTTTATCGCTATCTAGCTCAAGTCAACACAGCGGTACTAGTATCGTACGCGGTCAATTGTCTCAAAAAGACGGCGAGTGGGCATACACTGACTCCCGCTCTCGCACTCTACACTCTGGGGCAGAACATTTACCTAGAAGACGAGACATTTCTACGTCTACTGCTGGCCGTCCAGCTTCCTTTTACAGTGCTATAGGTGAGCATAGAGCTTCGGCACCATCAAGTGTTACATTTTCGAGTGCATCTATTGCACCATACTTCCCTCTTGAAGGTGTGCAGCCAGATAGAAGAGATCTTCCCACCGCTTCTTTTGAAGGAGATCCACTTGAGTTACATGATCAAATAGACTTGGAGGATATTGACTCATTAGGAATGGACGGCAAAGCTACGCATGTAAGCTTTATTTTGGAATTTCCAACTGGCCTTATTGGGTTCCTAAACCCCAAGGCTATCAACGCTATCGCTGGTTTGATGTCGGTGCTTAACCCAGTAGAACCTGAAGACCTTCTTGATGACCTTCAGATCAAGGCAATGAATGAGATTTTTGGCTTGAATAAACAGAAAATCAAAGCTGGAAGCATAACAGACTTCAGTGTCCGGGCTCCAAGCATAAATTTGCGACTTATAAGCTCCGGTCTGTCAGAGCCTACGACAGTCCCTCGACGAGACGTGCATGATCAGTATGATCTATCATTATCACAGCTCTCAGCTGCAATTCGATCAAAGTCAATATCAACGAAAGCCGGTATAGAGGATGGGCTCCAAGAGTCGTCGGCACTACAGTTCACGCTCAATTCAGCAACTCTTTCAGCCAAGGAGCGTGTCAATGATACGAGCAATGCTCAAGCTGCTGTCAACACTATGGTTGACGGTGTTCTTTGTTGGGCAGCTCTGGGGGAAGAGAATTCGGGGAGCATTGTGGTCAAGGCTATAGAGGTTGCAACTGCTAGCAGTAAGATAGAATATCTTGCAACGCTAGTCCACCGTACGACTGTCCTAGCCGATACCATGGGGCATATGTTCTCTGATCTGAATGCAAAACAAAGGAATCGTCTGCAATTATTTACGTATCTGGTAGCAACAACTGGACAAAAAGCGCCAGATCCACTTTTCCTGACAAGACCGTCCTACGTTCTGCGCTCAGCAAGTGATCATCTACGAACTAAAGACTCTTGGAAAATCATCGCACGCTTTCATCATATGTATGCTAGTCTAGACCAAATGGCCAAAAGTAAAATAGCTATGCGCTGCCTAGACAATACAGAAATTCCTCCGGAAGATGCAAAACAACGCATGCATGCAAGTTTTACTAGATGGAGAGGCTGGGACTTGAATAACATTCATGCCTGCCTCATACTGGCAAGAATTTACGGATCAGATGAGAAGTCTTTTGTGCCAACAACGATGTCACAACCACATCCAATAAAGCTGTCCTTTCGAACTGAGCTGGCTCGGCTTATACTTGACCCTGGTCCTAAGCAGAACGAAATATCACTTACTATATTGGCGGTCACCATAGAAAGTAAGGCAGCTGCTTCAGGGGCCCAAAGCACTATCTTAGAAACGTTCTGTTCGGATCTTGCTATTAGCCTCAACTGGGAATTGTGTGAATTGGTAAAGGATATCGTTAAACTCTACGAACGGGCAGAATCATCATCCAAGCCACCTGAGTTGCCTTTGATAGCACCTACAAGCCACACAAACCAAGAGTCAACACACACATTACACATCATAATTGCAACTGAGAAAGGTTCCATAACTTTGGACACCATCAACATCAAGGTTGTGTCTATTAGCAAAGGATTGAAGGCGTCAGGTGTGATGGTAAGGGAAAGCAATAGCAAGAACATGGTAACCATTATGCTTGCTGCTGAAGCTGTTACCTCAAAATTCAAGAGCCGTGCACTAGAGTTGAGTTTATACCAATTGCGGTATCCGAGTATTTATGCTTCTTATGAGATGCAAGATCTACCAGACGCACCTAATAAAGTTGTTAAAGTCGCTGCAAACTGCCAAGAATTGTCATTCGTGGTGCTGCAGGATATATTGGCGCTTTTCGAAGTGTTAGATCTGATAATTGGCGACGAGGTTGCGCAGCTCTATACCTTGACAAAGAATATTCCAGCAAAAGCCTCTTCCGCGCAGCCCAAACAATCCACTTCAAAACCACGCCACATCAACCGAGTCAATGTGGCACTCTTCTTAGACAAGTATCGTATTAGTTTGCCAATACTTCAGACCCTGGTCTACAATGTTTCTGGGGGGGTGGCGCGAGCTTCAGTTGCAGCTCAGTTAGATTCGGAGGTTGTGTTTGATTTCGATATCAAGGAACATTCTCATGACATTCAGACGAATATCAATGATAAGACACAAAGCATATCTCTCCTCCAGATGCCTCCGACTAATGGCCGAGTCACAACTCACTTATCGAATGACGAGACTTCCGTAGCCGTCTTCGCCTCTGTAGAGCCGATCGAGCTGGACGCTGCTGCGATTCACAGCCTTTTTACTGCAATCAACAGGCCGGAAATTTCCGGTGTGGTTCAAGACATACAAGAAGACATCAAAGGCGTTCAAAGACAATTGAAGGAAATATTCAGTCAAGAAGATGAGCACGTGCCACGGCCCTCGCCAAATGAAGTGAAGCAATTTATCTATGAAGTTAATTTGACACTAGCCGGCTTTGGCATATTTGCAAGTGCAAAGAGCGCACAAGCCCATCAGAACACGCGGCTCGATTTCAACCTTGGTTGTGTACAACTAGTACTAGCTAATCGTTTAGACCAGCATGGCCCCGTGCTTGATTTTCCGGAGATGCGAGTTGAGCTTCGACAGATTATGTTTGAACTAGCTCGTTGGCATAATAATTCTATGGAAAGCTGTGGCAATCTGACCTTTGCGGCATTTCTGACCGCTACCTCTAAAATCAACGATTCTGGAGATGTGGTCAGATCTTTCCATTTGAAGAGTGATACATTAGAAATCAACGTATTTGCGGAGACGGCATCATCAGTTGTGGATGTTATCAGCCACTTACAGGACAAGATCAAGGATCTCGATTTGTCCAGGGAGAAGAACTACTTCCGTAAGCTACGCAGAACGAAACCACGGATTGCGATCAACGATGGGCAGATAACGCCATCCGAGAGCATGCATAGTTCTTCAGTCATGTTCGCATCGATGTATTCACTAGAACTTTTGAATATTCAAATTAGTTGGCTCATCAGTAGGTCCGAGGTCGATGACAATTCTGGGCTAGAAGCAGAGGACCTGGTACTTTCCTTCAAGAGAATTGATCTTTCGACCAGGAAAGAAAACTCTGCCCGATTGACAATAGAGGATTTTCAGCTGCAAATGGTTCCATACTCTCACGATAAGCATCAGAGATCTTTGAATTCTGCCTTACTGCCCGAAATGATATTCAATGTTGGATATGTTTCGACTACAGATGCTCGCCGATTCGCGTTCCAAGCTGCAGGGAAGTCCCTAGACCTGCGCTTGACATCTCAGTTCATCATACCAGCTGCGGAACTTCAAAAGTCCATTGGCTCGGCTGTTGACAAAGTTCGAGTTGCAACAGCTTCTTGGATATTGCCTGCAAACACCTCCGTCGCTACAAATACGCGACGGAAACCATTCTTCGGCAAAAAGCGCATGGAATCTCTGTTGGTCGATGCTGACTTTGCTGGTGCCGTGGTCTATTTGTCCGGCAAGATGACGGATCCTATGCGGGATAAAGGAGGCAGATCGCCACAGGTTGGAAGATATGGGCAATTTACGCATAGTGATGCCAGCAACAATACTGTTCTACGAGCTCCAGGCCTTGCATGGAAGGTAGAATATAAGGACGGTGGTATTGATGAGCCATCCTTAAATGCGGAAGTGAAGGTTGATGCCTCGTCCAATACTTTATATCCTGCCGTTGTTCCACTTATCATGGAAATATCTTCTGCTGTTAAGGAAATGGTCAGCGACGACGATGAGAACAGAAATTTGGAACAGGCAAAGCTCGCACCCCAGAAGTTCATGAGTGTAGATGAGGACAACATTTTAACGGCAGATCCCAGTACGGTTCTTGGCAAAACACGACTAAACCTGGGACTTCGTATTTGTAGACAAGAATTCAGTCTAAGTTGCCAGCCCATTGCACGGGTCACTGCAACAGCACGGTTTGACGACATATATCTTACAGTTAATACTGTCAGGTCAACAGAGCATGGCCATTTCTTTGCTTTGTCTGCAGCCATTACAAAGCTGCAGGCCTCTGTCCAACATGTTTATTCTAGGGGTTCAACTGGGAGCTTTGATGTGGATTCTGTTTTTCTGTCCCTGATGAATAGCAAGCACGTCAGTGGTATCAGCGGGGTTTCAGCTATTCTTAAAATCAGTCCAATGAAGGCCTTAGTCAATGCTAAACAGATCCAGGACTTCTTGCTGTTCAGGGAAATTTGGGTGCCTGCGGATATTCGACAAAGCCCTCCTACAACGATGCCTGCGTCATCCCCTATTCCATCACAGAAACTTCTTGTACAAAGATATCAACAAGTTGCCGCAACTGGAGCGTTCCCTTGGAATGCAACGGTTTCTATCGCGGAACTAGACGTCCAATTGGACCTAGGCCAGGCGCTAGGCAAATCATCCTTTATGATTTCAAACTTCTGGATATCATCAAAGAAGAATTCTGATTGGGAGCAGAACCTGTGTCTAGGCTTTGATCAAGTTGGGATTGATAGCACTGGAAGAATGAGTGGATTCGTCACCTTGCAGGATTTTAAGCTTCGTACATCCATACAATGGCCAGCACGAGAGATGGCCTTGAACCAGACCCCTCTTGTACAAGGATCTTTAGCTTTCAGTCAGCTACGCATCAAAGCAGCGTTTGATTATCAAGCATTCCTCGTTGCTGATATCACATCATTCAGGTTCTTGATGTATAATGTACGAAATGCAGCCAACGCCAAGGGTGATCGACTTGTTGCCATATTAGACGGGGAGTCGGTTCAAGTTTTCTGCACCACTACAACGGCCGCTCAGTCACTCGCACTTTACCAGGCTTTCTTACGGCTAGCTCAGGAAAAAAAGTCTAACTATGAAGCTTCGCTTCGTGAGATAGAGAAGTTTATGAAACGGAGATCAGTCTCCCAGCCAGCTCCATCTCCTCAACGGAAAACTTCTCAATCAAGTTCCGAAGATAAGCCGGCAAAGTCACCAATCTCTCTCCATACTGATGTCATCGTCACATTGAAAGCCGTCAATATTGGCGCATTCCCAAACACATTTTCAGATCACCAAGTGTTTAAGCTTGAGGCTCTGGACGCGCAGGCTAGATTTGCTGTTAATATGCAGAATGGTAGGATTCACAGTATTCTCGGCCTCACCTTAGGCCAGCTACGTATTGGGCTTGCCGGAGTCAAACGAAGCAATATGCCCACATCAGTTGGCGAGATATCGGTGGAAGATGTTGTTAGTAATGCAACTGGTTCACGAGGAGGCACTATTCTAAAGGTTCCTAAAGTTGAGGCCACTATGCAGACCTGGCAGGCCCCAGACTCCAACAGTATAGACTATATTTTCAAGAGCTCCTTTGAGGGCAAGGTTGAGGTTGGATGGAATTATTCTCGGATCAGCTACATTCGTAGTATGTGGGCTTCACACACAAACGCCCTCGCCGAACGACTTGGCAAGCCTCTCCCTCCTTCAGCTGTTAAAATCACTGGAGTGCCTGACGAGCAAAGTGGAAACCGAAAAGATGGGGAGCAACAAAAGATTACGGCCGAGGTCAACGTACCACAGTCAAAATACAACTATATAGCTGTAGAGCCTCCCATCATTGAAACGCCACAACTGAGAGACATGGGTGAAGCAGTAAGTTTTGCAGAATTCTCCTTTCATCCCCCATCAGTCTCCTTCCCTGAGCCTATACCTGACACATCCGCAGACACCACCCCTAGAATGGATCGGACTGCATCGGGAAAAGCTTCCCAACCTTACACATCAGATCGTAATTGTTACGCTGTTGGAGCTCGCAAGCGAAGTAGAAGATGCCTACGCCAAAATCCTAGGATCGTCATAATGAAATGGCTGTAAAAATATATTCAATGCAAGGAAGAATTTGGCATAGCGAGGCGTTGAGGCGAACGATTATGACAATGGCTTCGAGCTCTTCTTAGACGGAACCAAATTATTTTAGATTTGCATCACATAGCAATGTAGCATAGTATATATGTAATGATTATAATTCTGGGGATTACCAAAACTGCCTTCACGGATGCATTATAGGTTCCAAACCAACGACTAGTGGCTGCGCAAGATGGCAAGTTTTTTAAAGCCAAAGGTACTGGAGTCATCAACGCTGGCCGAATGAGTAAGCGGGTGGGTAGGTTTAGTTACACACGTGACTTTTGATTACATCATTCTAGATGCCTCGAGCCACTCAAGCAAAGGTATAGCTATTAGATTTCCTTATGCCGGGCTGGCTGCTTGACATGGCAATGAAAAGACACATTTGACTGGGGAGGGGCGACCAAATTGAGCATCTGGTAAGATGAGGGGGATCTCCTAAGCTAGAAATGGCTTATAAACCAGATACTGGATCATTGATGATTTTGGCGTGCCACCTCAGCGATGATTTGATTACAGAGCGGACTCGTGGATGTCTGTTGTTAGTGGTAGACGATGAAAATACAGTAAATGATTTTCAACAGAGTAAATATATTGTGTTGTGCTATACTGTAACAGTAGTATACTGAGTATTGAATGAATGAATGAATAAATAAATAAATATAAAATGGATTTTTCATGTTTTTGTGGGCGATAAGCATCGGCGCTAAACCACTCCGGGACAAATCAACCCCTCCTTCCCTCGCCTGCTGTGGGCACTTACCTGCACTTAAAAGTCTTCTTCCAAAACTGAAAACTCCCCCCCCCGCCACAACCGGGTCACTTCTCTTTACCCTGCCTCTCCCTCTACCTTAACTTTCAACCTCACCCATCGAAAACAAATACCCTCAATCTCTCATCGTGTATCTTGTAATATCTCAGCTGCTGTGGCCAGTCCAAGCAGCTCTAGATATTATCATAACTTACTCGGTGGAAGTTACCCCACCCTCAAATATCCTGCACACAGTAACCAGCTTTACCAAGCACAACCGTCAAGATGGTCAAGTATGTTTTCTTATATGTCCTCAACCTCATCCACCAGCGGCGGCAGTAGCATACGCCCGATACCATTGCAATGAGTGAGCGCAAGCGCCAACCTGGAACTACTCGCAACTTTAACAACAGCATGGCTGCCACGCTCCTCTTGCTTCGGATTTAACACAATAGAAATTTGCTAACCATTTGTGCGAAATGTAGTTTTACCGTCGAAGAGGTTCGCGCCTTGATGGACAAGGCTACGAACGTTCGTAACATGTCCGTCATTGCCCACGTCGATCACGGTAAATCAACCCTTACCGATTCCCTCCTCTCAAAGGCCGGTATTATCTCCGCCGCAAAGGCTGGTGATGCGCGAGCCACAGACACTCGTGCAGATGAGCAGGAGCGTGGCATTACAATCAAGTCTACCGCCATCTCCCTATACGGAAATCTGACAGATCCTGAGGATCTCAAGGACGTTACACAAAAGACTGATGGTCCCGATTTCCTCATCAACTTGATCGATTCTCCCGGTCACGTTGATTTCTCCTCTGAGGTTACGGCCGCCCTCCGTGTCACTGATGGTGCTTTGGTGGTTGTGGATACTATTGAAGGTGTGTGTGTGCAGACTGAGACTGTGCTCCGACAGGCTCTTGGTGAGCGTATCAAGCCCGTTGTTATCATTAACAAGGTCGACCGAGCTCTCCTTGAACTCCAGGTCTCAAAGGAGGACCTTTACCAGTCTTTCTCGAGAACCATTGAGTCCGTCAACGTTGTTATCTCTACCTACTTCGACAAGACTCTTGGTGACTGCCAAGTTTATCCATATAAGGGAACTGTTGCATTTGGTTCAGGTCTCCACGGCTGGGCTTTTACCGTGAGACAATTTGCTCAGCGTTATGCCAAGAAGTTTGGTGTTGACAGAAAGAAGATGATGGAGCGTCTTTGGGTAAGTTCCTTCTAACCATGAAGGATTATTTTTTGCACTTTTCTGATTTCCTTAGGGCGACAACTACTTCAACCCCCACACCAAGAAGTGGACAAACAAGAGTACACATGAGGGTAAGGATTTAGAGCGTGCTTTCAACCAATTTATCCTTGATCCAATTTTCCGAATCTTCGCTGCAGTCATGAACTTCAAGAAGGATGAGATCTCGACTCTCCTTGAGAAGCTTGCTATCAAGCTCTCTTCCGAGGACAAAGAGAAGGAGGGCAAGGCACTTCTTAAGATCATCATGCGAACTTTCCTTCCCGCTGCTGATGCGCTTTTGGAGATGTTGATTCTCCACTTGCCATCTCCAGTCACTGCCCAAAAGTACCGTGCCGAGACATTGTACGAAGGACCTCCAGATGATGAGGCTTGCATTGGTATCCGCGATTGCGACCCCAAGGCTCCTCTCATGTTGTACGTCTCAAAGATGGTGCCCACTTCTGATAAGGGTCGGTTCTATGCTTTCGGTCGTGTCTTTGCTGGTACAGTCCGCTCAGGATTGAAGGTTCGCATCCAGGGTCCTAACTATACCCCTGGTAAGAAGGATGATCTTTTTATCAAGGCAATTCAGCGCACTGTTCTCATGATGGGAGGCAAGGTTGATCCCATCGATGATGTCCCTGCTGGAAACATTCTCGGTTTGGTTGGTATCGATCAGTTCTTGTTGAAGTCCGGAACTCTCACCACCTCCGAGACTGCCCACAACTTGAAGGTCATGAAATTCTCCGTCTCCCCTGTCGTTCAGCGTTCAGTCGAAGTTAAGAATGCCCAGGATCTTCCTAAGCTTGTCGAGGGCCTCAAGCGTCTGTCAAAGTCCGATCCTTGCGTATTAACTCTCATCAACGAATCCGGCGAGCACGTCGTTGCTGGTGCTGGTGAGTTGCACTTGGAGATCTGTCTTAAGGATCTCGAGGAGGATCACGCCGGTGTCCCACTCCGTATCTCCGACCCAGTCGTCTCCTACCGTGAGACTATCACTGCTAAGTCTAGCATTACCGCCCTTTCGAAATCTCCTAACAAGCACAATCGTCTGTACATGATCGCTGAGCCACTTGACGAGGAGGTTTCCAAAGAGATCGAGGCTGGAAAGATCAGCCCCCGTGATGATTTCAAGGCTCGTGCCCGTATCTTGGCTGATGACCACGGATGGGATGTCACCGATGCTCGTAAGATTTGGTGCTTCGGACCCGATACCAGCGGCGCCAACTTGTTGGTTGATCAAACAAAGGCTGTTCAATACTTGAATGAAATCAAGGACTCTGTTGTTTCTGGTTTCCAGTGGGCTTCACGTGAAGGACCAATCGCTGAGGAGCCAATGCGATCGTGTAGATTCAACATCATGGATGTGACTCTCCACGCCGATGCCATTCATCGTGGTGGTGGACAAGTTATTCCAACTGCTCGTCGTGTATTGTACGCTGCTGCTCTTCTTGCCGAGCCAGCCCTACAGGAGCCTGTCTTCTTGGTCGAGATTCAAGTTCCCGAGAGTGCTATGGGAGGTGTCTATGGTGTTCTCACTCGCCGCAGAGGTCACGTCTTCAACGAAGAGCAAAGACCAGGAACCCCTCTCTTCACCATTAAGGCCTACCTCCCCGTCATGGAATCGTTCGGTTTCAACGCAGCTCTCCGCCAAGGTACTGGTGGTCAAGCATTCCCACAATCCGTTTTTGATCACTGGCAAATCCTCCCTGGTGGATCTCCTCTCGATGGAACTTCGCTGGTTGGTAAGATTGTACAGGAGATGCGTAAGCGCAAGGGAATTAAGGTTGAGGTTCCAGGTGTTGAAAACGTAAGCTATTGTTCCTACTAATTAACGTATCACGCTAACATCATTCCAAGTACTATGATAAGCTTTAAAAGCACCATATCCTTGAAAGATTCCCTCAACTCCATTACTGCGTTGCATCTCGTCCCCCTAAGACTGTCGCCAGCGAACTCAAGATTTCTCGGATTTTGATGAGACAAATGGCGTCATTTTCCGGTTGATAGATGACTGGCGCGAGAATATACCGAACACCTTGTGAGGCAATCTCACGAAAATGTCATTTTTCCTTTCCTGTTTGCTATGGATTTATCTCAATTCGAGTGTATTTAGCCGCATGAGAATTGAAAAAAAAAGAACTGTGAACAAATATCTGCTGCCTGCCTGTGATTTTCATGCTCTCATTGCCTGTTAACAAGTGGAAAGATCAAGAATGCGTGATTCATCTGGTATATTCAAAAGTTACTCGGGGACTAAATTTCATCTTGCCAATTTTCACAACATATAGAGGCTTTAGAAGGTTAGGATGATACAAAACGAAGTTGCCCAAAAATGGTATCATTGTAGACTCGTAACCTGCGTCCTATTTTACAATAAAGTACAACTCCCTCCCAAGCTTTTGAGACGACCCATGCTATATTCCCGAATCCCACTACCGTCCCTACAGCAAACGCCTACTGATTCGCCCAATCGCTGTCATCCGCAACGTCGTAGTCGAAATTCTCGGCCGCATGCTCGTATCGTGTGGGTGTTGGCGCCGAAGCCATCGCATCGCCTTCGTCCATCGCGGAGTCTTCGATGGTCTTTGGTTTCACAGGCGCCAGGGGCGTTTGAACCCAGGAGAGCTCAACTTTGCCAACGGGTAGGAGATCGCCGGCTGGCGCACTGCCCATGAACTTCTCGGCGGTGTAGCGGTCTTTGAAGAGGACGGTGGTGAGGTCCGGAGATATGTCAATCTCGGCCGTACTGTCGATTGTCTTTGTTTATTAGCTTTTTGTCAGTGGAATTGGAGGAGAAGATTGGAGACTTACGAAGAGATGTTCACGCAGCGATTCTTGCTTCTCCGTAACTGTGAAATCTACACCCTTGATGCCCACTTTCTTAGTCCGGTTATCGAGTTTGTAGGCCCCTCCGCCTCCAAATGGAGCGCCGCCACGGCCTCGAAAGCCGCCTCTGAAACCTCGTGGTGCAAACGTGCCTCGACCTCTAAAGTCACCCCGTCCACGGCCCCGTCCTCGACCTCGACTTGCCCAAGGCTCGCTAGCGGTGAGTGTTGTATCAAGACCTAATGACTGGGCCTCGGCTTCCAGTTTCGCAAGCAGCTTAGCAGCCTCACTCATGCCTTCTGATGCTTTTGGTGCCGTGCCATTTGCGGCAACTGGAGCAGGACTTGCTGATTTCTTGGCGCTCATCGCAGCTATCTTGGCCATGAGCTGTCTCTTTTCTTCAGCCTGACTTTCCAAACGCTTCTCAAGATCTAGTCGTGCAGCATCCACTTCCTGTTTCTTTTTCATCTTCTCTTCGTGAGCCTTCTGGGCTTCTTCTTGCTTCTTGGCAAACTCAACTGGATCAATCGCCGGTTCTGACGGTTGTCTTGGAACTAGAGTTACATCTTCTGCCTTTGTTCCATTCGATGGTTTTGGTGCTCCATTTCCAAGCTGTTGTGGCAAAGATTCCAGATTTATATACCAGTATACCTTGACAAACCTGTTATCAAATATAACCTTGGGAGAGTCATATGCATTCTTTGCTCCCTGATAGTCATCATATTTGACAATAGCCAGCCTCTTGTATGGCCGCATTGTAACTTCAACAATGTTACCAAACTGGGAGAAAAATTCCTTAACATGTGCCTCTTCAAACTTCTCTTCTGGAATCTGCTCAACCACAATTGTTGTTCTCGTTTTATCAAAGTTCGGTCTGTCTGAAGAGAACTCAGCCCGACCTCCACGTCTGCTTAGCGTATGTCCCCCGCGATCAGAACCTCTGCCACGTGGAAATCCGCCTCTGCCTCTTCCTCTATCACCGCCTTGCAATGCGTTGGAGCCAGCTGTCTGGCTATTGCTTTCTATTCCTGTCATTAGACTTGAATTGCTTGGATCATATTCATCCATGGGAGTAGTAGGCGGCACAAAAACGGAATCCTGGCCATGCTCAAATTTACAGGAGCTTCCTCGAACACAATATCCCTTCTGGTCATAATCTCTGCATCGTGGTTTCGAAGATTGAGCCGGACCTTTATTCATAGGAGATATTGGTGGCAAGCCCATGGCTTGTTGTAATTGCTGCATGGCTAGTAAGGCTGCGAGAGGATTGTTTGGGTCTAATGGAGGCATTCCTGGTGGTGGGCTAGGCATCGGAGGCATACCAGCAAAGTTCGGTGGAGGCAAGCCTTGGGGATTTACGGGAGCCCCTCTACCCATGTAACCCCCTCGATCATTTATATTGTTGAAGCCTCCACGACCCGTATTACCTCCTGTTGGACCTCCTCTCCGTGGCTGCTTGTACGCCCTTCCATTTAGGTCCCCTCCGGGCTGATATCCCCTATCCTGTGCGTCTCCGTCTCCGCGATCATTGAACGAGCGTTTTTTGGAACCATTCTGTGGTCCCAACGGCGCGCCGGGCACACCTACTGGCATACCACCAAATGCAGGAAGAGCAGGTCCAGTGGGAGGCGCAAACGGTGCCGAAGCTTTGCGAGATGGGGCTGGCGGAGCGCCAGGCAAGTATGATTTGTAGTGGAGGGCATCGAAGACGTCTTGCACGAAGGCGGAAGAGCCGTCCTCCAGAAAATTGCCGATTTCATGTTCGCAGAGAGCTCGAACAGCCTCGACGCTTCCTTCATGGCGTAAAAGCGCAAGCATATAATCTGCGAGAACATCTGGATCTGCATCGGAGCTGCGAAAGTCATCTGTTAGCTGTTTACTGCGGTCAAATTTGGTTCTCCGGTGTGCACTCACGTATCCTTCAGCCTGGTAATAATCCAGTTCTTCAGATGATCTGCATCGCTTTCTGGAAATAACATGGCGAGAACTATTATTCAAGAAGATGGGTGGACTTCGAAATAGATTAATTTATCATTGCAGTTGCAAATAAGCTGTATGAGTTTGTATTTGTTTGCGCTTGATAATATTCCAGTTATCTGAGGTCGCGAGTTTACGCTGGAAATCGTGTCTGCCAAAAGTGGGTCTGCAACACTTTATAATGCCAAGCTGCGACTGGTCGGTGGGAACCTACACTGTAGTGAATGGAGTTTAGAATTACTAGGGCTAGTATAACCATTTCAATCACTCTTGAAGAATCACAGTGTTCATTAGAGTCATGTTTGACACCACCCCATCAAGAAGTGTATTCGGACAGCGATGAACTTCCCTCTCTGCGCTAAGGCAAAAAGAATGCACAATAATTTCTATGACCACCTTCACTTTGACTTTCATTCAGGAGACCCTAAAAAATATCAAACACAATATGATCGTGCGCCATGCAATTCATTGCTGTGGGTATACATGCTTTAAACACAGAACCCGACCCCCCTTACCCATACCAGCCTCCCCTTCGGTTTTTTGGTCACATTTTTGTTCATGTGGTCATGTTTAAAATACAAAGAATCCTTATATACACAAGTCGATCCTTACGTGCCTTTCATCATTTATTCGTTAAACTGGTGACTCAATTAATTGGATCATGATGGCTGGCCACCGATCAGCCCAATGCAGTTCGTAAGTAGAGTTGCGGCCTCATGCAACAGTTCCCATCTTGTCTTCTCAAATACACTGCGGAGGACCATGAGCAATCCGGTGCAGCCATTGAAACCTCGCATCGATTTAAGCTCTTCTGGAGAACGTACGCCACCAAGCCGGCGAAGATAGGCACGCATGTCGCGGACTTGTTCATTAAAGTTTCCTGGAGGAAGTTGCGAGGTATTCGGTCCCTCCAACGCGTACCCGTAAGACCAGACTATCAGAGCTGCAAAATACAACACCCATGGTCGATTGAGCAGGCCGTCGTCTCGAGCCGAGTAGTCAAATGGCGCGTCATCATAATGCATGTTTGATGTTGAAGACTCCTCTGGAAGGAGAACAGTGCAAAGAAAGCGCAGAGCATACCATGTTGCATCGCGAGCCTTGGCTGTTGGTGCCCAATTGTCTTTCATGCGGCGCTGCGCGCTGTTCAAGTCCTGGGCGCCGATGGTGCGGCCCAGGAGTCGTTTTGCTCGGGCAAATATCTGGCAATCTACGATGTCGACGTGCATTGCCATGTGTGCCAAGTGATGAAGTACTGTCCTTCCTTGGAATACCAGATTGTCCTCCTTTCTGTCAGAATGGACATACGGTGTAGGCACACTGTCAACAGTTTTGTGCAAGGATCGATCAAAATCAAGTTTCCAAAGATCAAATGCCTTAGTGAGAGATCCCCTCCACTTATCACGCCCACCCAGAGCCTGTGAAACCCCAAGAGAATTGACTTGTAAGTCCCTTTGATTCATATGCCAGCTCACACTCAAAAGCCCAGCCATCAGTATAGTCCGTCCGAAAGAATTGGTCCTGACTTCCTGCGCATTGAGTGTTCGCTTTAGGCCTTCCAGAAATGAGATGGGCTTTACACCATTCGCATGTAAAGTGGCTTCGATCCTTCCAACCTCGGCACTATTAGTAGCATTCCAAAGTGCTTCGTCACATGGGAGTGGAAGCCTCATTTCGTGTGCAACCATTACTGTAGAATGACCAAACATGGTAGCGTGGGTAGAATCAATAACGAAAGCAGCGAAAGCAGCACGTCTCGTTGCCTCATTGGTGATCCAGTGATTCCACCATTCATCTGGTGTGTTTGCGCCGGAGGCAGACGACTGCCGAGAGCCATTCAGGCCTTGTTTGTCATCCCTGACGCTAGGAGGGGAATCCAAGGCAGATCTACCAATGAGTGAACTTCCACGACGCATCAATGTTATAGTGGTTGCGTGATGGATGTGAGCTCTCTCATGTAACGCTCTCGTTGAATACATCTTCTCATACAGCTCTAGCAAAAGCAAGGCCTGGAACACCCAAAGCTTCGCAGGTGGCCGGAAATGATAATCACTAAAGATTTCCCATCGAAGATGCCTGTGAAGTGTAGAAAGTTAGCCTTCGTCTACATTGATTTTAAGAAGCGTCACATACCAGGCTAAAAAGTTAGACAGCTCTGCACCGGCCTGAGTAACTTCATACCCATGCATCTTATCTAGCGAGGCTGCGCCAATGGCCATCATGGCAATCAAGAGAAGATTCGGTGTCTTATCAGGCGAGAATGTGGGCTTGTGTACTGTTCCTCATGTTAGCACCTCCTCCATGTATATGACAGCGCCGATTCTAGGTTGTGAACTGGTGCCGGAATAGCACATTCATGAACTTACAAATCGGCACTTGCTCGCTGAAATGATACCAGTAACTCCCTATATAAGTTTGCATCATCTTGCGGCTCATCATATGACCGTCGTCACTGCGGTCACCCTCGAGAAGGGCCTCCTTTTGTCTTGCGACAGGTGCATGATCAGTTTCGTTGAAGCGATCCTTGATCAGATCGATGATCGCCTGACTCTTTTCTTCAGAAAGCACAGTTTCCGGTAGACTTGTATCAAGCAGGCTTGTCACCGCCATTGGGTGGAGTGGTTGTTGGTTAGCAGGGAAAAAGCCACCAAGACTCATATCATTGGAGAAGTATGGAGCATAGTACTGATTCTGCGCATCGGGATAATTTGCGTATCCAGGCTGGCTCATTTGACCCATGGGCGAGGTGGTATCCACATGTTGCCCGCTGAACAGATATGCTACAAAGTCCTCAGGGATAGCAAACGGCGATCTATTATAGCCCTCGCCACCAAAGACTGGCATCGTATTTGGTGCAGCCATTTGATCTAGGTGCATCAGCTCGACCCCTGATTGCTGATGTTGAATGCCTTCGCTAGAATAATCTGTTGACATTGGTGTTGCGTATGCAGGTTCAGATTCATGCTTAGGCGCAGTGGAAGCAGCCGAGTTGAAGCTCGGGGGTGGAAGACTAAAAGGCGGAAAGTTTTGTTGGCTCACATAGCTTTGCGGACTTGGTTGGTTATTATGGTAACTGTGATTCCCGGATCCTGATGAGAGCACTCCGTAAGGTCCGACATGTGTTTGCAGGGGAGGTCCACCAGGACGCACAAACTCAACAGGCTTTGCATCAGAGACCCCAAAACTTGAATGACGTTGAGTCCGCATATCAGGTGTGTTGTGCGAGGACTCGTGATTTCTAGGGATATGATCACTATTGGAGCGCTTGAATGTGAAATTGTCACCTCCATTGGTTGATGAGCCTGAGTATGTTCCCGATGATGGATTCGTTGTTGGCGAATATGAGCTTGCGTGCATCTCTACCGGAGACTGATACTGAAGTTGATTGGTCCTAGACTTGACAAGATTCGATCTTATAACTTCAGGAGAGTGTGACCCATGCAACATAGGCGGCTTAGTATCCGTCACTAGCGAATTGTGACCCAACATAGAATCCTTTCTATGTAGTTGAGATCCTTTGGCGGTATGGCGGTCTCGATGCCTGTTACAAAGATCCTGCCGAACAAAGGTGCGGTTGCAGTCTGGAAAATCACAGTTGTAGATTTGCTTTGGGGTATGGTTCAACTGGTGACGATATCTATAGGAACGAGTCAGCAGGACTTTCTGATTGAGCGTGCAGCGGTACATACAAATGCTCGGCTCTAGAGTAGCTTTTACCACATCCTTCTTGTGGGCATTCAAACTTTTTGTCCAGGCCTTTGCGACTCCTTCGCCGCTTTCGAGTTGGTCCATCGGTCCCAGAAGAGTGACCATCTACTACCTCAACCTCATCCTCAACGGGTGAAGTCTCTTCTACAGCCCCTTCTTTGTCCTTGCTGATGCGACTCTTGCGCCGTCCTCGATTCTTATCTTGAGGGTCCATCTCCGGTCTGCGTTGTAGGCTAGGATCATTGACCTGGGGTATTGGAGGATTGTCGAGTTGTGATTTAATTCTAGGGAACTTAATGGATTGGGCGGGCAGAATCGAAGTCATAGTCTTAGTCTCGCCGCCGTTCGATGCGTATAGGAGGTATTCAGCATTGATATATTGCAGACGGGTGGTTGCACACCACGTTCGAGGGAGGCTTGGTGCAGAGTTGTTTCGTCTTGCGGTGCTCTGGAAGGTGATTTACATCTGCTAAAAATTGCAAGCGCGTCAGGTCATGCTAAATGTTACAAGTCACTCGCGATGCTCCCCGCATAGCATGGGCGCACAGGATAGCATACCGCCAGATCAAGCTCATGAACTTACTACAGACGTGTGTACAGGATTCAGTTCCTGCGACTGCGAACCCTCCCAGTCAATTGGCTCGGGACTCGACTAGATCATGCCGATGTCCGGGTCCAAAAATCGCTTTCCTTGGTGCCCCTCACGTCGCAATACACAGTGAACGTGCACCCAAAATAAGAATGAACCGGACGAGGGTGAATTCAAGCTTCGAGTAGTGTAATGGAAGAAATAGATGGGACGTGATGTTCCGTGGGGATAGAAAAGGTTGAAGTGGAAAGGTGGAATGGAGAGGTCCCCCCACTGGTAGTGGATGGATGCTGGGTTTCTTCACTTAAATACTGGGCTGACCAGGATGATTACTCCTTCAAAGTGGCTCCTCTCGGCTCTAGTGGGCATCAAGCCTAAGCCCGTGCGGAATAATTGAGCCAGGTTGCACAGAACTAGGTCCGTAAAAGGTAGCATATGCTCCCCCTCCAGGCATGCGGACGGTATGGGCGGGCTGGCTTGCGGGCTTGCTGGGTTGGGCTACAGTAGTTTACTTACTGTACAGTAGTTGTAGCCAGTTCCAGGCTCAGGGAACCATAGGTGATGATTATAAACCCACCTTCTTTTTTTTTTTTTTTTTTTTTTTTTTTGCCATCAAAAAGGTCATCATGAATGGTTTGATTTTTACAGGTCTGAGAGAAGGAGGCTCAGGGAGATCCCCAGAGCTTACCTCCCCCTCCCCTCCCCCCCCCCCCCAGGGGCCCAAATAAACAAGACTGACTCTACACAGGACAGTACTGTGTAAAACCCATCCCCATGATGATTAAAGGCTAGTCCCAGTGCTCTGGACTTATTTAGTACAGGACAATAAATTAAGGCCATACCCGCCCTAACCCCACCTAGGCTCAATCGCTAAAACGAAGGGCCAACCACCCTAAATTCGCCCTCAGCTCCGAGCCCACATACTCAGAACCCTCGCTTGACGCTAAAATAGCTTGTTAGACATAGCAAAAGAAACGCTGAAGTTGTGTGGTATAGATCAACTGGCCGATGCGCCTTCTAGAAGGCACAAATGGATTATAAATGGGCATCAGTTGTAGCCCCTTGGGAGCTGCACCTCATCTCGATGTTTGGCTGGATAAAAAAAAAAAGAAGAAAGGCTCTAGGCGTCACCTGCTTCGCTCCCTGCCGTTTGTCTCAAATCACACGCGACGATCCGGGCTACCATGGCCCATGGCATGCACCAATGTCTGCAGTTGGTAAAGAGGCTTTTTGGTGTCTGACTTTTACCATGGTAACATTGATAACGAACACCCAAGTACAGTATACGCTGTGTACAGCATTGGTTATGAGCTTTGGTAAGATCCTAGAAGTATCATTTGGCTAGACAAATATGTCAGTACATCAAAGCTCCAACGGTAGACTTTTGGACGTAGATCCGCCACAGAGCATATATAGGTATAGACAAGGTACACAACGTGGATGTTCAACACATGTTACACGCTCTAGCACTCTGTCCCACCGAAAATCTGTGGCTGGAGAAAAGTGAGGGTTAATGGTCTGCATCGCATGTGGCACATCTTTTGATCTTGAACACTAGAAGGGAAGGATGTTACCAGTGATTAACATAAAGTGTGCAATGTAATAGCTATACCACCAGCATTGAATATACAGTTATACACAACTTGGACCAACAACATGTCCATGAGATGTACGATCTGCGAGCGGAAGCTCCCCATCTATGTTTCGCGGGCATGTTTTCTCTGCTTTACGTTTACCACGTCAGCTTGTTGTGGTTAAAGCTAGGCATGCAGGAGCACATTGCTGGATGACATAAATACATGCAACTGGCATGGACTCGAGCAAGGATCAAAGCAGCACACGGAAACAAAGCAAGAGTATTCAATGATGAATGCAATTTGCCATTTGGGTTACTGGTGTACCAACTCTTGGGCCGTACAAGGCATGAAAATTGCAAGGAAGATAGATGGGATTGCAAGGTCCGACCATCGGAAAGATATTATTATTATTATTGCACGTAGCCCAGCGAACAGGTACAAAAATACTTCTGCCGGACTTCATGCAAAGCGTTGCTTTTTTCGAAGGGATTTTCTCCTCGGCCTAGGCGCACCAGAGGGCTTGGTTTGTCGCCTGATGAGGGTGGGTTTGGGGAGAGACGGCGAGACACGAGACAAACGAGTTTGATGGGAATGGTAACCCCCCCCCCCTTCTAGGAGTGAGATGGGGGGCAGGGGGGGGGGGGGGGGGGGGCAAAAAGCGTGTGCAGCAAACATTCAGTAACACACTCCCCCTCCCCCCAAAAAAGTAACCAATCCCCCCCAACCCAGTGACAATCTGGGGCGGCGCGCAGCAGCCGATGGGACGGCGCCGAAACTGGGGTAAAAAAAAAATCTTCAAGCTTTTCCGAGTCGATGACCTTCCAGCATCCCTTCTGATTTGCTGCACCTGCTTTTGGTGTGTCAGGGCCGGAGAGTAGATGGCGCATAGATAGCGCCTTGGTTTGCACTCCAAAATCTGCATCATGGTTTGTTTGCGGAAATCCCAATCGGTGATATGTTGAATCAACTATTGTTCCCATGGTCTATCGGCGAGGCGTCCTTTTGTGGAAATAAGGAATTGATGATAATGATAAAGACGAGTTGTCGGGATTCAAGGCTGCAGCCTCCAGAACCTCGCCGGTCGCGCTACCACCAGCCCAGCCAAAGGACCTTCCCATATACAGTAAAAGTCGTGGGCATATGCCACGTCTCAGTGAACGAAAACTCTTCCCTCATGTGGTAACGGCCTGATCTCTTTCTTCTACTGAAGCATACTTTGTAGAAGAATGACTCTGCACAAATATTGGAAGGATTGATGACTTTTTATCTTCCATTTCAAAAGTGACAAGACCTTGCTTGTATGACGTTACCGCATTAGGTTTATGCTCAAGACTTCCTGGTATCAGCCTTCAATAAACCACAGACGTTGGCATATGCTCACAGAGCTCGCTCAGACCACTCCCATAATTCCCACGCCAGCTTCGGGCTCCTGGAATCAACATCCAAGTCGGAATTGCTTTCAAGCCACGTCTCGGCATATAGAACATACCATTGACCGGATCTCTCCGACTACAGCCCAGGTCTAATTCATGGTGGCCTGTTTCAAAAGCTATTCTGCGGCCTATACTAGCGGCAAAAGACGGATATCTTGCGCCAGAACGGTAAATTTATTATTAATCTCGTGCTAATAATCCCAGAAACAGCTGATACAAAGGTAGTCTTTGGATGGAAACGCTGTGGCTCTTCCTCAGAGATAATACGGCTAGCTTGCTTTGCCCATATCGTCCCTGCCTCCCCGAGGTGATATAGTCTTGTAAGATTGTAATCTACGGAAGTGAATGCCGCTACTTAGATGGCCTCTAAAATTTATAGAAATATTCAGCACTATATGTTTTTCTAGTTGTACATATTACGGGCAGCTTGGAAGCTAGATTCAGAGGTCCTCAGCGAAGACCAAGTATCAGAAATACTTTAAGCATCCCTTCCGCCTTTGCTACTATTCCGAATTTATTTGCACTGGAAATTGTAAGCAAGGCGTGCACTATTCTTTAGAGCTTTCCTTTGCTGGGCCGTTAGCCTTAGATTGGGCAGGGACAATTCGCACGATGAAGAGCAAGGAAACAACGGTAATGCTAAAATCTCATGCCACTCTTTGCCGAGGCGATTATTCCCATTTGAGGAGTTAACTAAAACTGATCATTGTCACGGGGCTTCGACGGAGACAGATGACTGGACAGACTTGACGGTTTGAAAAGCAAGGAGGCAAGAGTAGAATCGTTTTTTGAACACGAGTGCTTTCAGTACGTCATTTCATCTTGCTCACTCCTTGACAGGTGCCTTGGTCGTTACAGTCCATTAGTAGCCAAATATCATGATCATCTATGAGAATTACCTGCTTATCATCTATGGGAAAACTAGCTTTAATTGTCTAGCTTTTTTTTTCCTTGCAAGAAAATCTCTCGCCTGGATTTCAAAATGATTGAAATAATTTAGGAAGAAGGGAGACCCTGGACGCATAATTAACTTTTAAGGATCCATTCATAAGGGGAGTCTGATCCCATTCATTCTGATCGATGCTCATCACTATCTAAGATACCAATTCTTGTACTAGACTCCTCCTACTCTTCAGTGGATCATGAGCGGCACCAATGATATTTCCTCTACCGCTAGATCATCACTTCACACCATTACAGTACAATATCCTTTACGCTTACTTCAAGAACGCGCTTGCTTCACGAACGTGTCTCTTGTCTCTTCTACCCATCGTGCCTCGAGAATGCTCCAGTATGCTCCAGCACGATTCTCCCATTCACCGACTCCACTGCCACTCACTTAGACCAACTGCGTTATTAGTTAATACTCCACACGCTGGATGTATTGATATTCTCCCATATTCGAAATGCGGGACAATACCCTACCATCTTGTGGTCCATTTGATGAAGATGAATTGTGCAGGTATTTGGCTGGAGGGTTGTTTGATGGCTTCAATGATCTAGATGAGAAAGGAATTCTAGCCTGGAATAATCTCTGGCGATGTCAGTGGATGGGGAATCACAAAGAGGTTTACGAAGAAATGGGCCTGTCGGCCTGAAGATCATCTAGAGGTAGTTAGAGCTAGGAACAAGTTGATTCTTGAGGGTTGAGCCGCCAGGCAGAGGCTCAGAAGGGTTCCTGTCATTCATTTAATGATTACCCTCACCTTGTGTTGTATGTTATACTCATGGTGTGGGCATTGTCAGCCAATTTAATGAGCAACTCGTAAATAAGATTGAAGCTAAGAAGTTTACCCAAATCAGTGGTCTACTCGCTCGTGATACACAACCTTGAGATGTACCTTCGCATGCACATAATCGTAGATCTGGCTTACAGCTAACATTTAAAGCAACAACAATAAATGAAACTTTAACCTTTGTAGGCTAATAACTTAATTTTCGACCTAATATTGTACTCAATCTTAAGAACAACGCTTTAACATAGGTGAAAGAAAACTTAACAGTAAAGGTACCATTAGCTGACTGCTCTAATAGTAAAGCAGCATGTCCTTTTTTCTTCTGACAACGCGAGCCACCTATTTTCGGAGACAATAAAAAATAGTCTTAATAGTTCTTCCCCCCCCCCCCCTTTACGGTAGATGAATAAGCAGCCGGCCAAATACTTATAACCAACACTTAACACTTTTGCTACGATGTATGTCTTAGAAACCAACCTAGCTTCTCAATGATAAGTCTATGAAGTTGCTTCACATTTAAAATTTTAAAAATTAACGAACATATGATAGAGTGAGGTAGGTAATACTGGTGTCAAACGTCAGGCTCTTATTTTTTTACCATAGGCCCCCTTTTTGCTTTAAGCGAAACTAGGAAAAAGGGTTCGGCCAAAAAGCGAGCCAGCAAATATCCGTGGGCGGCTAATCCCGCCCCGACTCTCAGCCTTCCCGTGAGGCTACCAAAGGTTGCTGCAGAAATTTCTCTTAATATGGCTGAATTGCCACTCCAAATGCTTCAAGTTTCGTTCTAAGTTTTGGTCCAGAATTTGAGAATGCGTAGTGTCTCTCACAACTAACTTACTAAACAAATGGCCTAGAGGTTGTCGAGAAAGTGGCCATTTTCGCACGCAGCCTTGTTAACCCCATCTTCATGGTCCAAAATACGCGATGCGACCTTCCAACCTCAAAACTACCAAGTCTTCGAGCTCGTTTTGCAACATAGTGTAATTAAAGATTGTTACTCTAGCGGAACTAGGCCGACCCTCATCTTCCAAAATCATTCTAAATAATGCCTCCTCCGCGATCTCGGCCCCCACCAGAAGACTCGAGATCTGAAGCCTCGAGCACCAAAGAGAAGGTTGGCACAAGCACTAGCAATGGGAAGAGACGAGCTGGTGGGAACCCTACTCCTGGAAGTTTGCTGCGTGATGCAGTTACTGCAGGTCAAACGAGTATTACGGGACCTGCTGCGACCGGGACTGAGTCAGCTCCAGGTGTAAGTATAGATTCTCAGTTCCGCCATTTGATGGACGGGTTTTAATATGCATCTCAACAGATCCAATGGTCGACCCTCGACTCGTCAATATTGCATGGCTACCGATACGATTACCGTCTTAACACACCTTCTGCGTTTAAAGAGCCTGGGAATCAGCTTGTGCTTTCTCAGTCCTCCATCGGACGAATGTCGCCGACAATGGCACGGTATAAGGGACAACGTCGGCAGAGTAAGGAGCAGCTCGCCAATGCTGTCCGGAAACACTTCAATAGCATGGGAATAAGTGAGAATGACACAGTTGTGGACTTTTTGTATAAAGTTCGTTGGCAAGGTATGTGGTTGTGCTATTGGAATTTTAGCAATGAGGAAAATGCTGAAGACCGTACAGATAAGAACTTCAGGATGCGGTTTTCGCCTCCAAGACACAGCAGGGAAAAGCATCAATAGCTGAGGGGGTCCTGCTTGGTGATGTTAAGTCAGCGTAGAGCGTTCTGGCGTCGAGGTATCTAGGAGTTCAGGTCTAAACAGGGTTCAACATGTATAGCATACATAATGTCTTTAGCCATTACATATCAGAGGCATGGGATTCATGGGATATACTATTTTTGGAAGACTACTTTTATTACATTACAACAATATTGTTCTTACCCTCTTGAGTTTCGACTACAATATCTTTGTTCTTGTAGTGCCTCTGCTGCTCTTGGCGTATGATGCTCTCAGCGTGAAATTCAACATGCAATATAACAGTAACATATATTTGATATAGTCCCACAATATCTTGGTTGCGGCAGATTATTGTTTCTTAGGTGCAATTCTCGACGATTCTATCACGGGTCTGTCATGGAAATGTGGAGCCTTGTGACGTCGAAATCCAATCAACGCTTAGAAAATGAAAGCTCTCCAAAAAAAAAAAAGGTTACCACTTCAACTCCATAGGAACTACTTACTCTCTTCCAAAAACATCCTGCATTTTCCGAAGAGTAACACGACTCGCCTAGAAGTGTATGTTATATGGTTATTAAGCTTGCGCAGATGTATTATAGCCAAATATCGAGATGAAGTCCGGGACAACAGGTCTTTTGACGAAGGCTGCCACTGCACGAATTGTATGCCCTGCACAAGCAAGCCGGCAACGAAGTCTTCAGACTCGTGCGCATACATCCTCGCAGACGCGGGCCTTTGTATCAACTTCTCAAAATAGTCTGCAAAGGCCAAAATCCTTAGGTCGACTAAAAGTTCGTTTTCATAATCCTATTCAAAGAAGAGTAAGTATTATGGACAGCATCCTGACCTTCCTTGTAAAAGGCTGACCTCTACTAGACATTTCATGCGACGGCGAAACTCGATGCGACCAAGGATCCCTATCAAGTTCTGGGGGTAAGTAAAGGTGCAGCTGCCTCTGATATCAAGAAAGCATATTATGGATTGGCAAAGAAGTACCACCCAGACACGAACAAGGATCCGTCAGCCAAGGACAAGTTTGCAGAAGCGCAATCTGCCTACGAACTTTTAACAGATCCACAGAAGAAAGCGGCATGGGACCAGTTTGGAGCGGCAGCGTTTGATCAAGGGGCAGGACCTGGATCCGGAGCTGGAGATCCATTCGGGGGAGGCAACCCATTTGGAGGCGGAAACCCATTTGGCGGCGCTGGCGGATTTGGTGGTGCGGGTTTCGGAGCGGACTTCAATTTCGAGGACCTGTTCAAGACCTTCACCGGTGGCGGTCGCCGAACTCGTGGTCGCGGTGGCACAAATTCTCAGGAGATTTTGGTAGGAGACAGCATTGAAGTACAAACCAACATCACATTTATGGAAGCTGCGAAAGGAACGAGTAAAAACATTACCATTACTCCACTGACAACTTGTAAGACATGCACCGGGAAAGGGCTGAAACCAGGTACTAAACGAACCGAGTGTAAATCTTGTGGGGGTACTGGAACTAGAGTGCAATTCATGTCCGGAGGCTTTCAGATGGCTTCCACATGTGGTGCATGTGGTGGAAATGGAGTCACGATACCGAAAGGAGGAGAGTGTCGGACTTGTTCTGGAAATGGAGTCGTGAGAGAACGGAAAACGATAAGTGTCGATATACCAGGAGGCATCGAGGACGGACTACGGCTACGTTTGCATGGAGAAGGTGATGCCGCAGTTACTGGTGCTTCAGCAAATCCAGACGCGAGGTCCGTTCCAGGAGATCTCTATGTTCTTGTAAGAGTGGGGACCGACCCCAAGTTCAGCCGTTCGGGATCAAATATTTTATACACTGCTTCTATTCCTCTCACCACCGCTTTACTAGGAGGTGAGGTTCAAATCCCTACATTGGATGGAGAAGTAAAAGTGAAGGTTGCGACTGGTACTGCCACTGGAGACAAGATCACGCTCAGTGGCATGGGAATGAAGAAATTGGAAGGAAGACGTGGTGGAGTAGGCGATTTGAAAGTCGAGTTCAAAGTCCAGATGCCAAAGTATCTGAGTGCCAACCAACGTACAATCGCGGAGATGCTTGCCGATGAACTAGGCGACAAAACAGCTAAGAGGATTATGAACGTGGGACGCCAGTCGTGAGCTTGCCCCTACCTGATTCTCCATTCGATATGCTGAATGTATTCTTTAGTTCCAGCGCCAACTCAGATCCAACCGATTCAGCAGACTCCCACAAGAATGAAGGATTTCTTAAATCTGTTTGGCATAAATTGACTGATCACCCAGCTCACAAGGAAGGAGCTTCCGAAACATCAAAAACGACCGAAGGCGGTTCGTCAGATGGGAAAGAGGACGGCACCAGTAGTTCCGACAACAAAGAGAAGAAAGAGAAGTAGATGATGACGGTTGTATATTATTGTCGATAGATCACGTTGGTCTTTTTTTTGCTGCATAAACGAGCCCTTAGACTGTGGAAGTATGGATCAGGCGTCTGCATTTTCAAGAGGATTTGGGTACTTGTAACAATATATTTTGCACTCATGCAGTATGTATCTTAGATCGAGTTGGACTTGGGGGGAATGATAGCCATACTCAACTCAACAAATACCATATTTTTCAATGTGCTCCGAAATTTTCTCATGGTTGCGGGATAAGCTGTTTCTATGTTAGTCCCTGGAGACTTGGTGAGTCTGATAACTGCCTGGTAAATATTCTTAATTATATTTTAGACCCTCCTGTCGCTGAAGGATATCTAGGGGTATGGGAGCAAGTGTACCTTATTCTATCCCACTTCAGCTCTTAGCCCCGGCTTGTAGGATACAAGGGTTAGGTGATTCGGCACATTTTTATGTATTTCTGCCAATTAAGCTTGAGAATGCCATGAAGCTATCATGATTGGTTCCCTCCTGCATACTAGCTGCCTCGTGTGAACTAGAAAATGGTGAGGCTACCGGATCTGATCGTTAATGATCCGCAGTTAGACTTCACATAAGCGCTTACTGTAGAATAAGTCAATATCACGTCCTGGAGAGTCAATTATGATAGTGATAGAAGTACATAGCCGCCCACGAGCCCGGGGCTTGAGATATGTGAGATAAGGATCAATACCATGTTTCTCATTCAATAAGTCATATCAATAGTATAGAAACACAAAATTGCCCTCATAATGTGCGGTAGAGTGGCTTCGACGCTTGACTTTTGTACGACTAGCCTCGGGAGCTTTGAATATTGAGTTTGGCGAAAGCAGCTACCACGTATGAAAGATTTGGTGCACATATATTCTCATCGTGCCTATTCAGCGTCAGGCACAATAAAATCATCGTAACGCACTAACAGAAGAATGTAATATGGACCCAGAAGGCCAGGAAATAATTCCCCGCTAAAATAAAGTGACGCGCTGTGCGACCCCTCCACATCCTTCAACACATACTTGAACACCACGTCAGATATCGCCTCATTACCTCACAATCAACAATCATAGCGAGACCAGGTCACCAAGCCTTTCGAAATACCTTGCGCCTATAATTTTCCCTCACTACCAGACGGCTTACAAACAAGAGAGCCGAGCTTCTGCTCGGAGGGTTGAAGATGCAGGCACCGATGATCTCGGCGCCTTTGAAGGCTACGAACGAGATAGACTGGATACAGCCTCTAAAAGCCTACATCCGACAGACATATGGCGATGATCCGGAGCGATATGCAGAGGAATGTGCGACGCTGAATCGTTTGCGACAGGATATGCGAGGCGCTAGTAAAGACAGCGCAGCTGGGAGGGATCTACTATACAGATACTATGGCCAGTTGGAGTTGTTAGACCTACGCTTCCCTGTTGATGAGAACCATATCAAAATATCTTTCACATGGTAAGGTCTGCACGCCACATTTGTATACGAGTGATTAACCTGTCCAGGTTCGATGCCTTTACGCACAAGCCTACATCTCAGTATTCTCTAGCATATGAGAAAGCCTCCATAATATTTAACATATCCGCTGTGCTATCATGCCATGCCGCTTTCCAAACCCGCTCCGAAGACTCTGGACTCAAGACTGCCTACCACTCTTTTCAAGCTTCTGCTGGCATGTTCACATACATCAACGAAAACTTCCTCCATGCACCATCTACAGACCTTAGTCGCGACACGGTCAAGACCCTAATACAAATTATGCTTGCGCAGGGTCAGGAGGTCTTCCTGGAAAAGCAAATTTCAGACGGTAAGAAGGTTGGATTACTCGCAAAACTTGCCAGCCAAGCGGGATATCTGTATGCTCAAGCTGTGGAAGGAACGCAGGAGAATGTGAACAAAGCTATATTCGAGAAAGTTTGGCTATTAGTTGTGCAAGTAAGTTTGGGCCTCCTTGAGCTATCTCTCAAACAACATGTTCCAGAAACTGGTGCAGTACATTAAAAATCGGTCATTGAAATTTGATACTGTGGGAGGTGTATAATCTATGGGTCCTTGCTAATACGCCTTGTAGATCAAATCAAACTATATGACTTCTTTAGCTCAGTACTACCAGGCTCTGGCAGATGATGATGCTAACTCCCACGGCATTGCCATCGCACGTTTACAGGTCGCAGAGGCCGCTGCAAAGGATGCCCACAAGACAGCCAGCAGCTTCCCAGGGACCATTCCTGCTAATTCTAATCTGACGGCGGAAACTGGGACGATGCTCAGTGAAATCACAAAGCGTCATCTGACCAACGTTCAAGAGAAACTGGCTGAGCTCATTAAAGACAATGATTATATTTACCACCAGACTGTGCCAGCAGCTGCAAGCCTTGCTGTCATTCCAAAGCTTCCGGCAGCGAAAGCAATTCCCGTGAGTGAGCTCTATGCTGGGCAGGATATTCAGCGAATCACTGGGCCCGATATTTTCCAAAAGATTGTGCCCATGTCTGTTACCGAATCGGCAAGTCTGTACGACGAGGAGAAAGCAAAGTTGGTTCGTGCAGAAACAGAGCGTGTAGAAACGGCGAATAGTGAAATGGCTGCAAGCCTTGACTACTTGCGGTTGCCGGGAGCTTTGCAGGTCCTCAAGGGTGGGTTTGATCAGGAGTTGACTGCAGACGATGAATTTAGAAGCTGGTGTGATATTGTATCCAACAGAGATACTCCGGCCGCTACTTTCAACTATCTCAATTCGAGCAAGGAGTCGATCATTAATGTCTTGGATAAAAGTAGCAAGCAATTGGATATGGAAGAGAGTGTTTGCGAGAAAATGAGGTCAAAATATGAAGGAGATTGGACACAACAACCTAGTTCAAGGTTGACTTCTACCCTGAGAAATGACATTCGGAATTATCGAGAAGCTCTTGAAGAAGCAGCACATAGCGACGGACAATTGTATGCAAAAATGCGCCAACATCAATCTGATTTTGACGAAATGAGACATGCGGGCGAGACCAGTGAAGCAGATGTACTCTTCCAGAAAGCCTTGATTCAGCTAGGGGGAGCCAAGAACGGGGCAAGTCCAGTCACCGGGCAAGGAAATTTGCTTGATGATGATTTTCAGGAAGGCAGTTTGACGGTGCAGGAGCAGGTCGCTAAGGTAGAGGATATTCTTAAGAAGCTTAATCTTATCAAAAGGGAACGGGCACAGGTCCTGAAGGACCTGAAAGAGAAGGTATATTATAATGTGTTCACATGAGACCACAGAACATTTATTGATCAATCTATAGGTTCACCAAGACGATATTTCTCAGGTATTGATTCTCAACAAGAAATCAATATCCAATTACGAGAACCAGCTCTTCCAAGCAGAACTCAAAAAATTCCAACCGCATCAAAGCCGACTTCTATCAGCAAATCATAAACAATCATCTCTTATGAAGGAGTTGACTTCCACATTCAACACACTTCTTCAGGACAAGAGAGTCAGAGGCGAACAAAGCAGATACGAAAGTATTACCCGGTCTCGCTCCTCAGTTAATAACAAGTACAAGCGAATATACCAAGAGTTCTTAGATCTTGAGGCTGGACTTGACAGCGCCAAGAAATGGTACAGTGAAATGAAAGACACGGTAGATAGTCTTGAGAAAAATGTTGAGACATTTGTCAACAATCGGAGATCGGAAGGTGCTCAGCTTTTAAGTCAGATCGAGCAAGAGAGATCTAGTAATGCTAGCGGCCAAGCTGATAGAGAGCGAGAGCGTCTCAAGGGTCTTATGGAGCGAATGTCTATGGATCCAACGCCATCTCCATCCAAAACTCGAGCACCATCATTATCACAGAACTCAACGTCTCCATCTACTCGATATCCGCCTACAACTATCACTGGACAGTACCAAGTTTCCACTTCGCCACCGCCGTTGTCAAATCATCCTCAATCTGCCCACCCTGCATTTTCCCCATCTCAAAACGGTTCCTTTTATCCAACATCATCCCAAACAAGGCTAGGATCTTATGATACTGAGAGCACTGCTCAACAGGCGAGTTACAATCCTGGTACATATCAGTCGCATGGTGGACTTTCCTCTCCGCCACCAGACCAAACACAATTCTCGCAACATCAGTATTTGAGGCGGGACTCTGGCCAACCATCGTCCGCTCCACCAACTCAAACACAATTTGCTCACAATCAATACGCACGTACTAATCAACTCGTAATATCACCACCCCCTCAAACACAGTTCTCTCAGAACCATTACGCGCGACCTAACCAACCAACTTCTCCGCCGCCAAATCAAACACAATTCGCACAGTATGGGCGGCAAACGCAACAACAGCAATATGTTCCTCACGGATATGTTCCACCGCCACCACCGCCTGGTCCACCACCGCTAGGGCCACAACAAACTTTCCAACAACCAGGAGCTGCGCCTGTACCGGGGCAGGGGGAATATGGGTATGGAAATCCTCCTCAGCAGCAACGGGCGCAACAGCCAGGAGATCCGTGGGCGGGGCTGAATGCATGGAAATGATTGTTTTTCTCAGGCTGACATACAGATGCCCTCTACGCGAACAATCAATAATTCTACTCCAGATTTATCTAATGGTTGACAATTATCTAACCAATCCAGAGCAATATACTTTCCTGTAATAATTCTTCTATGGCTGTCGGCGCATGAAACGGCTGGTTTCAAGGCTGCTCATGAGTTCAAACATCTGGTAATGAACTGCAAACTTCTAGCTAGGGAATTTTCTCTGATAAAGGAAACTTCTTTGATAGTATTGGCTTACTCAAAATGAAAACTAGAGATATCGGGAATGACTCGCAAAAGTGCTTCTGGAGCAAGTAATAGTGAATTCTGCCAGTTCCCTATGGTAATCGTGATAATGCATGAACAATAATAAACACATAATCTTATCTGATTGGGGTAAACCTCATGTTTACAAATAAGGGAGGCGAATCGAGCTTTACCAAATCAGGTAAGGCTTGGTTTTCAAGGAAGCTAGCGGGTCGGTGTTAATGTTCAAAAGCACCGAATTGTTAAGCAGCTCATGACAATAAGATATTTTCGATCATTCTTCCTTCTGTGATAGATATTTCGTTAATTTTTCTTGTGCAATCTTTCCGTCCTGATTGCACATTTCTCTGAGACAAGTAAACATAATCTGCAAAACTTCAACACTTAACAGCCTCAGAAGGACATCGAAACAATAAGAAGACATGGTATACGGTGGAAGCTTACCATGGCGTGTCGCTCTCCAAAATGTCAGCAGATCGTGTGTTAGGCAGGGCTCATATCCTGCACTTCGAGCGTATAGTACATCTCGTCAACGGCAGCTTGCGGCGGTGCGGCTCCGGACATTACCGACGTCACTATCATCAATAGCCACATCAAGCCGATCTTCGAATTTTTCTACATCTCCCGCGCGGCGGAAGGAGGCAATTGATCCAGAAGAGCCTGCCCTCGAGGAAACCACGGAAGAGAAAGCACAAAAGAAAGCAGATAAGACGAAGGATGGAGGGGCTGAGGAGGTCGTGGAAGGGAAGGCCAAGAGTTCCGAATCAACACCTGCAGGCTCCGCATCGTCCGGCGCGGTGAGCGATGGGAGGGGCGCCAGCGGAGCTTCAGGAGGCGGTGGTGATTCAGGAAGCGGGGATGGTGGCAAAAAAGGGCGAAAACCGGTCACAGAAAAGGGTCTACAGAAGCCAGTGATCCCGGATATATATCCGCAGGTTCTGGCGATTCCGATCACCAAACGACCGCTGTTCCCAGGATTTTACAAGGCAATTACTATAAAGGATCCGAATGTGGTTGCTGCGATGCAGGAGATGATCAAGCGAGGACAACCATATGTGGGAGCTTTCCTGTTCAAAGACGAAAATGTGGAAGGAGATGTAATTCACGATGTTAATGATGTTTATGAGACGGGTGTATTTGCACAGATTACTAGTGCCTTCCCGGTTCATGGCGTTGAGAATGCGCTAACAGCGGTACTTTACCCGCATCGCCGAATCAAGATCTCTAGCCTTATTTCTCCAATAAAAGGATCTGAAGGAAAGGAGGACGGAGAAGCAGATGCAGTTCCCGATGCTATCCCGTCCAAAGCTTCAAAGGAAGAGGCTGTACAGGAGAAGAAGGGCGATGTGGTTGCCAGTTTCGAAGAAGGAAGTACAGTTTTACCCCGAGCTTCAGAAGTATACGAGCCAGCAGCTTTTCTACGAAAATACCCTGTTAGCCTTGTCAATGTAGAGAATATGGTGGATGAGGCGCATGACCCGAAAAGTGCAGTGATCCGAGCCCTCACCAACGAGATTGTCAATGTATTTAAGCAAGTGGCAACATTGAACGCCCTCTTCCGAGACCAGATCTCTACTTTCTCGATAAGCCAGTCTGCCGGAAATGTTGTGCAAGAGCCAGCGAAGCTTGCTGATTTCGCTGCAGCAGTCTCATCTGGCGAAGTCAACGAGTTGCAGGAGGTGCTCGAGACGCTAAACGTCGAGGCTCGATTACACAAATCACTAGAGGTTCTGAAAAAGGAACTTATGAATGCGCAATTGCAATCTAAGATTTCGAAAGACGTTGAGAGCAAAATCCAGAAGCGTCAGCGCGAGTACTGGTTAATGGAGCAGATGAAGGGAATCAAGAGAGAGCTTGGTATCGAGTCGGATGGAAAAGACAAACTTGTCGAAAAGTTCAAGGAAAAGGCTTCGAAACTTGCAATGCCAGAGGCAGTGACAAAAGTGTTCGAGGAAGAACTCAACAAACTAGCTCACTTGGAGCCTGCTGCCTCTGAATTTAATGTCACCAGGAACTACCTAGATTGGCTGACACAAGTCCCTTGGGGTCAGCGCAGTGCAGAAAATTTCGGCATTCAAAATGCTCAGACTGTTCTTGATGAAGATCATCATGGATTAAAGGATGTGAAGGATCGCATCCTAGAATTCATCGCTGTAGGAAAGCTTCGAGGAACTGTGGAAGGCAAGATCTTATGTTTTGTTGGGCCACCAGGTGTTGGTAAAACTAGCATTGGTAAGAGTATTGCCAGAGCTCTTAATCGCCAATATTACAGATTCAGTGTTGGCGGTCTCACAGATGTTGCCGAGATCAAAGGTCACCGAAGAACATACGTTGGAGCATTACCTGGGCGAATCATACAAGCATTGAAAAAGTGTCAAACTGAGAATCCTCTGATATTAATTGATGAGATTGACAAAATTGGCAGAGGGCATCAAGGCGATCCAGCCTCGGCACTATTGGAGCTGCTAGACCCGGAGCAAAACAACTCATTTCTTGACCACTACCTTGATGTTCCTGTTGACCTATCGAAGGTCCTCTTTGTCTGTACAGCTAACATGACGGACACAATACCTCGGCCACTACTAGATCGGATGGAGATGATTGAGCTCTCTGGCTATGTTGCGGATGAAAAAATGGCGATTGCTGATAGATACCTTGGTCCTGCCGCGAAGGAGCTCGCTGGGCTGAAGAATGTTGATGTCAATCTCGACAAGAGCGCTATCGAGGAACTAATCAAGTCGTACTGTCGAGAATCTGGAGTTCGAAACCTGAAGAAGCAGATTGAAAAAGTTTATCGGAAATCTGCCCTGAAGATTGTGCAGGACCTCGGTGAAAGTGCTCTTCCTGAGGAGGAGGCATTAACTGATGAGGGAAAGGCTGCTTTGGAGGAGTCTAAAAAGGACGAATCTGACGTGAAGGAGACATCCGAGAATATCGAGAACGAGACTACGGAAACTCCACGAGTCAGCCTAAATGTCCCAGATTCGGTGCATGTTACCATCGATAAAGATAATCTCAAGGATTATGTTGGCCCTCCTGTGTTCACTTCTGATCGTTTGTACGATATAACCCCTCCGGGAGTTGCGATGGGTCTCGCTTGGACACAGATGGGAGGAGCTGCGCTATATGTTGAGTCGATACTAGAGAGCGCGTTGACACGGTCCTCACGCCCTAGTTTGACAACGACTGGAAATCTCAAGGCAGTTATGAAAGAATCTACATCCATCGCCTATTCCTTTGCGAAGTCTGTGGTGGCCAAGGACTTTCCTGGTAATCAGTTTTTCAACAAAGCGAAAATCCATCTCCATTGCCCAGAAGGTGCAGTCCAGAAAGATGGACCTTCTGCTGGCATTACAATGGCAACTTCGCTGTTATCGTTAGCATTTGACCAGCCACTTGACCCAACAATTGCCATGACTGGTGAGCTTACTGTCACTGGAAAGGTGTTGAGAATTGGTGGACTTCGTGAAAAGACAGTAGCTGCACGGCGCGCAGGATCAAAAACAATCATTTTTCCTCATGACAATCTCTCGGATTGGCTCGAACTCCCCGATGTAAGTTAACATAATTCGTTTAGAGAAAGATGAAGACAAGCTAATCTGCAGCAGAATATCAAGAAAGGTATCGAAGGCCGTCCGGCAAAGTGGTACTCGGAAGTGTTTGATCTGGTTTTCCCAGATCTAGACAAGGAGCATGCCAATAACGTATGGAAAGAGCGTCTCTCGAAGAAAAAGGACGAGGATGATGACGAGGATGACGATTGAATAGATGGCACACCTACGAGGTTTCAAGCCTAATTAGAATCATTCATTGGTGGTGCAATTGGGGAAATGGGGAAGCATTGCATGGGCGTTCATCTTCTGATACTATAGAGGGAGATCTGTGCGACATCTCCGCTCTAGTGTAAGGTATATGCATATGTACAGATCAACATGGGAAGCTTCGGAGTATAACGAAGTGTTTAGATATCCTGATCGACCATATTCCATGGTTTGTATACTAGCTAAAGTAATCTGATTCGCTTCAGATATTCTACGAGAGACCCGTCATCTCCTTTGAGGGACGGATGCCATACATTTCTGTGATGCTTTTCAAACGTTTGAGCTGCTCAAGGCCGATGTTCCCGCTGTAGGGAGGCCCGATCTAACGGAAAACAAGTGTGGGGTGCTCTGTTCCAGCTGCTGTAAACATGAACCACTGAATTAACAGGGCGCATAGTCCCCACTGCCCACTGCGTTGATTTTGGTTGGGCTGTCGAATGGACCTAACGGGCAGCCGGGACGAGCCTCGAGCCATGGCTCTGCGACCGCATTCTACAGGGTATAGTAGAAGGAGTGCATTTGTTAGGTGCATGCGAACATGCAGCGTCCACAGGGCACCAACCCCGAAGCCCTTACCACTGCATACGTGTAACCGTTTCGACCATTAGAACATAGGGGCTACTACAGCCTCGCGTTGAGACCTGATTGAGGCCCGATATTTGTCCACCAGCACTCGTGATACATCGGCAGAATGTGGGATGGGGGTGGCCTACGGTACCTGTAAATTGCTGATTGAGAAATGTTGGGCATAATGCGGGATGCTTTCAAAACACACCTCATCCTCCTCTGGATGAAACTATTTGGAAGCCCCACGTCTAATATTGGCTGAGAGAGCAGCGAGAGAAGATGGAGAGGAGGGCGGAGGAAGGGAAAGAATCGAGGTCAACACCGAAGTCTATTGGAAATTTCGCGTGGAGGTACAGCAGACTTAATTCCCAAGTAGGTTTCGTTACATGCGAACATGAACCGTTGGTAAAATATACATGCAAGACGGAGTAAGCTGTGTAACACATTATAGGTCCGGCCGTCAAATGATAGCTATACTTTGTCACCAGTTGTGGCTCGTCCTTCGTAAATGTGATATGTCAATACCTTAGTTGTTTCCCAAACCTTGAGTGATTACATGTAAATATCAGGCTGATTGGTCTGTTGGTACCATTTCGGACAGCACTTGTCCACTCAAAAGCGCCATCTCTTTCATTCAATCCACATTTTCATGTGTGGTAAAAGTAGGGCAGCCATACAAAGGCATATCCAACACCCAGACAGCACAGCACGCACAGGTACAGTATGATTATAATGCTGCTTAGCGTGATTTAGTTGCTGTAGCTAGAGAGATACCTTGGGCTGGGTGGGACTGTGTCTGAAGTTTGTGAATCCTCTTCGTGTCTGCCCTGCGCCACAACCAAACCTCTCACGGCCGGCGGTCAGGCTACCGAAAGAAACATAAGCCCACCACTTCTGCGACCAAATCTTTTCGCATCTCGCATGCCAGCGATGCAGCACCAATTAGGATAAATAATAGTGCAACTTTTCTCCTTGGTTCCTTTTATAAACCCTACTCAATTGAGGGCCACCAATTCCACGTCCGCCTCATACATCAACAATGACATCCTTTCTCAATGCATCCTCGACCCAATGATACCCTCTAACAAGAAGGGGAGAGCTTCCTTACTCTCCATATTAATACCATCGGATAGCTGCATGACACGAGAGCTTGGTGTTGCGGAGAATTTCATCAGGACTCGTCGTTGCTGTCCATCGTGTTCTTCAGACCGCTGCGTCCCTTGAGGAGGAGTGTCGTTGTATTGTGGCCAAACTGTATGCAAGACCTCCCCACTCTCAATTACACTTCTGGGGTTCCTGACTAAAGCGAAAGTAGACAACAACTAACCTCAGGGGTCACCCTGACAGACAATGGCACAAACGGAGCATGCTCATGAGAGGACAGCATCCACCGATCAGAGAACGTCGTGGTCATGGAGAAAATTGTTTGGGAATGCGGCGCCTCCTGCGGCACCAGACGCAGACACAGCGCGGCCGGGTCTTGCTCGTCGATTATCCAGGAAAGTTGTCCCAGAGCTCCGTCGGCCGGGGACTTTCAAGAGGCAGCAGTCCGAATTAAGACATAGGTTGGAGCCAACAAAACCCAATACTGAGGAACGGCGGACCGTGTCCATGGACAGGAGATGTGCGACTTCTGTGCGGGATGCATCTGTGGTTGGACCACCAAGATTAAGTGCACCAGAGCTACTGGAAAAGCTGGATGCCATTGAACCAGACCTGAATCAATCGAAGACTAGTGTCACGAATACACAAAAGGATGATGCTCAAGGCTTTGTGGAGGTCACCAAGGAGGCGTCTAACATGGACACGGCATCTATCGCCACAGACGACTTCGATGAGCTGATACTTGAAGAACTAGAGACCCGATGGATTCTGAACCTGAGCATGCACTTTAGGGATAAATCACAACGGGAAAAGTTTTTCGTAACATTTGCAGAAACACCTACTCACTGGCGGCGTGTCACGATCTCGCTTGACTATAGGAACGCTCCTCCAGGTTCACTAGAGGAAGAATTACAGCGTACTCGCTTTCAGCGAGACAAGAGTGCTCGTATATATGAAGCCATCCGCGAATCACTCCCCGATATTCAGTTCTATGATACAGTGACCAACTTAAAGCTCCAAACAGAACATGACAGATTACATGTGCACGTGGTGGAAGACCTTTCAGAAATAATATCTTATCCACCGGTCAGATCAATAAGCCATCTCAAATGCCGGCGGGTACGCGAGGACGAGCTGGTGTTTGATTCCCACTTATCCGGATTTGTCTACAAGGTTAGTGTGAACAATGAGGTCTTCATTAAGAAAGAGATCCCAGGTCCAGACACAGTAGACGAATTTCTGTATGAGATCAACGCATTGCACCAACTTACTGGGTCGCACAGCGTTATTCAATTTGGTGGTGTTGTGCTCGACAACAATGGAGAATATGTCAAGGGACTTCTGATCAGTTTTGCAGAGAAGGGTGCTCTAATTGACGTTATCTATGATGGAGAAGGCAGTATTCCATGGCACCGCCGTGAGCGATGGGCAAAGCAGATAGTGCAAGGTCTTTCTGAAATCCACGAAGCAGGTTTTGTACAAGGAGATTTTACGCTATCAAACATTGTCATTGACGGCGATGACAATGCGAAGATCATTGATATCAACCGTCGAGGATGTCCAGTCGGGTGGGAGCCTCCAGAAGTGACTGCCCTCATCGACAGTAGTCAGCGAATTTCAATGTATATTGGAGTCAAATCTGATCTTTACCAACTGGGAATGGTCCTATATGCTCTTGCCACACAACAGGATGAACCCGAAGCGCATCGCCCTTTCATCCTGGACTGCTTTCCACCAGAAATCCCCAATTATTATTTAGATCTTTGCCATCGGTGCCTGAACGACGATCCTCGTCGTCGATCTCAAGCTGAAGTTCTACTAACTTTGTTCCCGGAAATTGAGGAGCAGATCACTCAAAAGTATGAACATCCCATTCCAATTGTGGTAGATGCGCGGCACATTGACGAGACACGGTACGACGAGACAATACTTCCACATGAGGCCAATTACAATTCTAGGAAACTCAGCTCCTTGTATAGTCCAGGATCTGCTCCTCGTATATACGCCGAGACGGATGTCACAGATGAATCTGAGTATTTTCCAAGGCGAGGAAGATCCCCTCCAGCACCTAGAAGATTAGAGATGGACCCTTGGGATGTTCCGTTGCCACATTCTAATGGCGATTCCGATCATTTGAATAATTCACATGATATCTTAGTAGTGGAAGATGAGGGCCCGGTATCAGTGCTAGCCATGGGCGATGGTCATATACCACCATACTTTGATGATGTGTGCAATGAGGCGGAATATATACAGCCTATAGACCTACAAAAACAAATGCTACATCAGCAGGCCCAGATTGAAGCATCAACCATACCTGAAGAGCAACGGAAATTAGTCTTGAATGCATCCAAGATTCCACAAATTCCAGAGAAATTTCCGGACGTAAATATCTTGGAACATGTACCACATTCTAGCTTACCCTTACAGCCTGCGGGAGGAGAATACAAAGAACCACAAATCATAGCATCGGCAGATCGGGAACCAGACCCAACATCAATCAGGATTCCTCCAGATAATTTTTTGGCCGGCGTTGGAGGCGCATATAGCACAGATATTGAAAAGCATCCCGCAAACTTGGAGGCTGAATTTACGACACTTATGACAGAAGCGGAAGGGTAGGAGTTCTTTTATTTCGGCATAGCGTAAAGGTATTGAGTGCGAGCTTAATAAAGAGCGGATCGGATACTTAACAACAGATAGCCACCGCAGGTTATATTGGCGTAAGGTATGGGCGGTTGTATAAAATATCGGTGAATTTAATCATATCTTGATAGAGCTGAGAATAAACTCTGCTCTAGGTCTTCTAGTACTCGTTTGCGATTTGTGTCTGGTTAATTTTCCATTTCTCCCTATTTTCAGCTTGCTTTCGCAGCAGCAAGTTCTGTCCCTTTCATTCTGTATGGAGATACTTTGATTTGAAGTTGAACCAATTGCCTACACTAACAACTTCTGATTTGGTATGACAGTCACATGGCTTGACCACAGAGTAAACCAATAGCAGCCCTTGCAAAGGCACGGCGACGCGCCCAATTATGGACGAGGGCCGGTTTCTGAGTCATTACTCAAACAACGACACTCCATGATCTTACCTGGTGGTTCAGCTCAACTATACTACGCCTATAATGCTTTTTTCTTCTCTATTAAACTGCAATAAACCAGCAGTCCTCGTCTATTTGAAATTTCCACATTCACACATAACGAAAGAGCGTGGGTAATAACCACTACAGTTTTGGAAAAACTTCCTATAATGTCTCGTCCAGAGCCTATCACCACCGCCAGGGAATTCGTCGCAGAACGCTTCCCAAACGCGCTTCAAGCATGGCTCGGCGGGTCAGCCGCTGCCGGACGAACGACCATAACGTCCGACCTAGACGTCACGGTCCTGATAGCCAAAGGAGAAGTTCACCGGGAGTCACAAACCTTCAAAGGCTGGCCAGTTGAGGTTTTTGTGCACACCGAATTCTCCGTCCGCTACTGGGTAGATTTGGAGGAGAAAGAGCGATGCCCGACAACGTGTCGTCTCGTAGGCCTCGGTATTCCGTAATTGTCTGGCGATGGAGGAACGGAGATCCAGCAGCTGTGTCAACGGGTGTTTGAAGCTGGACCACAACCATTCTCTGAGACTGAGCTCAATATGGTGCGCTATGCTATAAGCGACCTCCTAGATGACCTTGCCGGTGGGGGCTCACCAGCTGAAATGTCTGCCGTTGTCTTAGAGGTCTGGCAGCGTACTGCCGCGCTGCTTCTTATGTCCAGGAGGAGGTGGCTGGGCACGGGGAAATGGCTAGCGCGTGAGTTGAAGGAGATTGACGTCGAAGATGGAACCCGCATTGCTGAGGAATTTCAAGAGTCTCTTATGCAAGCAGTAAGCGGTCAGCCAGATCAACTCATTGCGCTGGCAAGGAAAGTTCTTGAGCCGCTGGGTGGTCGTCTCTGGGATGGATACTATTTAAAAGGCCCACCAGAGACGCAGACCTAGATAACTAAGCAGTTTCAGGTAGGAAACAGTAGAACGAGATTGAGAGAGTTAGCATTTCATGTTCGAAAGTGCGTCCTACACCATTGACAATGGCAATTAATACAGCATTCCCGGTACGTGTAGTCATGATTGAATACGGAAAAGTAGAAGTAAGATGATAACTACAGTTAAGACTACCAAGTCATGGAAGATTCGCTAATATGCTCAATATGACTCTCAAATGGCATCGGCGTGGAGTCGCAGGACGAATGTAGTCTAGCTACCTTCTAGAAAAATGACAATAGCGATTACCAATTGCTAGCTCGCGAATGGTGGCACCTGCCTAATCGGTCCACTAGCACGTGTCTAATACGGTGAGTCACCTTTCTAGGTCGTGCTATACATAAAGCTTGCGAACCTAAATCTGCACATTTTGTCATCAAATAAGCAAGAATGAGTAAGTATGCTGCCGAGTCAGAGCGCCTATGGCTCCAACCTCTCAGTGTTGAGGAGCATCTGGACGATTACCATATAATCACGACAAGCGAGCGTGCAATGTCATGGTCGTAAGTCCTTCTCATGATTCACTTCTTTTCTCGGAAATGTTAATGGCTGTATTAGGACGAGGCAGCCATCGACAAGCCTGGAGCAAACCAAGTCTATGATATTAGCCAGATTACCGTCGCCAGAGAAGCCATGGATCGAGAACTATGCAATCCTACTAAGGTCTTCCGTTCCTGCCGATGGACAGGGGAAGCCGAGGGTGATTGGGATAGTTGGGGCGCCACGAAATCACCCTGCTGGTGCCGAGATTGGATACGGACTCCATGAGGATTTCTGGGGAGTGGGGTATGCTTCGGAAGCCTTGAGGCTATTCATTGAGTTGTATTGGGGACCGGGAAGTATGTTTCTCTACATAGTTCGTGGTCACGCATATTAGCAACTCCCTGATGTGTTTTAAAGGAGAAAATGCGAGAGATCAGTTGATCGCTGAAATCGATCCGGAAAATACCGCAAGTCAAAGGGTCGTGGAAAAGCTTGGGTTCAAAAGAGGTGAATTGTTGAAAGATGTGTATCAAAGAGGCATCGAAGTACGAGCTGGAAAAGAGATTAAAAGAGGTAAGCTAGCTTTATGGAGCAGATCTCCTGCCTTTAGGTTTCATGACTTTGTTCTACCTTGGAGACAAGTGTAGACTTCCACATATATTTCCAGAGTAGAAGGATCTTGAAAGAATGTATGCAATCCATGAGATAGCTAGGACAAGGAAACTAACTCAGGTACTCTAATTTGTAGACCAGATGAGGTGGTACCTTCCTAGACCTACAAAATCTAGCCAGCCGTGAGATAGGGTACATCCAAATACCACCATTTACTACCGCCATCTACTTATGTTACATTGTATTCAGGTTCTATCTTGAGTCTTGAAATGGCGCCGTTCTTTCATATTCTTGCCCAACAACCACTTGGTGTATTATTATTGTTGACTCTATCGAGTCTCAATACTTTGTGAAAAACTGGCCAAGTCTTGCATTAACCTAATCTGGCTTCTCGATTTGGATCCAGTGACCAGCGTCAATCTTCTCAGTCGTCTAGTTAGGCACATACGATTTCATCTGGGAAAGCATATCAGCGGAGGCGGTGATGAAATTCGTTGAACTGAGCATAATCGTAGGTTGGTTCGGGGTGTGACTTTCCTTTAGAATCTCTATGGACTCATATTAACATTTTTGAACTGGCATGTTTCTTGAAGTATAAGCCATACGTTTGTCATCTTCCTCGGTGAAGAGTAAGAAGTACTTGAACACTGAAAAGCCTATATGCTCTTGGACAGCAGCGTTGACATATTTAATGGTTTCCAATGAAAGACCTTGACCAGGAGCCTGATAGCTGACATCTATGAAAGCAAGCTTAGTAAAGAGTTCTGGGTGGTAATTTGCAAGGTGAGAGAGAAGGTATGAGCCCTGATTTGACTATTAGAAATCTCAAGATATGCAATCGTCGGAGGAGGATACCACTGACTCAGTCATGAGCAACGCCAATAACCTTAGATATATTCTCATGCTCTGGTATCTCAAAAGTTTCTTCAGCCATCCCTTTGGCCTTGTATGCCTGAACATCGAGGGTTTGGATGTTCCTGCATAACCGAGGAGATCAGGTACTACGAGCCATAGCCTCTCTTGAAGAAATACCCGATCTGATACCGCCGGTCATATGAGGAGCTTGGAAATCCGTGTAAGAACAAAATGTAGTTTTCCTCATTTCCAGATGTCGGCTTGAGATGTACATAGTCATAGTGGAAGCCTCGCCATGTTGTGTGCCGTGAGATGGGAAAGCTCATAATCCTAAGTTTTGGCGTCGAAGTGCACAAATTACCGCGGGTATCTAAATGTGTGTTTGGATGAAGTACGTAACTGAAAGAAAAATACGAAGTTCATATAGACATAAGCTAGGAGACTTTTCGGACAGTTTTGAGAGTAGAGTTGCACCTTTTTGCGTTAGGGTGCATATGGGTCATGGACTCTGGCGATGGACGGAAGTCCGGGAATCTTCCAAGTCAGAAAATAGCTAGGCATGGCTTATAGATCTAAACTCTAGCTTTGCTATTGAATTTTGAAGAAGAGACTCTATAGTCCGTGCGGCCATACTAAATGTACCTTCACGCGCCATTGACTAAGCTGCCAAGGACCTAGAGCAAGAGAGCCAAGGTACGTCACCTTAGTTGGATGATCAGAAAACACGCCGCGAGCATGGAGATTCTCGCTGATTGTTTTTGACAGCTTTTGAGAGGGCTAGAAGGAAGTGGAAGAAGGAATCGTAGGAATGCTTGCTGTCAAGATATTTAGGGTTTGAGCAAATCAAGCGAGCTTATTTTTAGAACCCAAAACCAACGTCATTCGGACGCATTTTGTTTCTTAACTCTAGCCTAATACTGCTTGATCTCAGCAGACCTCATATCACTCGTTCAGATGTGGTCACTGAGAAATATATTGTCAAGGCCGACGCGCCTTCTGGTATACGAGCCCGTCGTGCAGGATGAAAAAGATGGACGAAGCGCGGATGTGAGCCATGGATCAGTCAATAATGGGCAACGGAACCAGCGCGAGAGAACCATTACAATTCTCAGGTCTTTGTGCTGGCTGATTTCCATTTACTGTGCCGTGTTTTATATAGTCCTATCTTTGGGACAGGAAACAAGGAGTTTCTCTGGAGCGGTTGATCATACCATTGCGAGAATCTATCGCACGGCCACAGAGACTTGGGACGAATTTCGACACCCGGGAAACCCACAGGAAGTCGCAGATTTAATGACGGAGTTCTATGGGATGCTCTCACGCATGGGCTACTACGAACCTTCCATGATTTTACGCCCACCACACAAGAACCCTAGTCTCAACAGAACACATGCCATAGAAGTTGGATACTCAGAGAGAGCAATCAAAATGATGGAGATGCTGCCATACTTGGGACCACAGGCCAGCGATCGCGATCGATTCGCTTGGAGTCATGGCATTGGCGACGATCAGTTTATTCTTTATGGCACATTCGTCGATTATACACTGGACTTCATGTTGGATGATGTTGATCCGCTTTATGCGGTGGAAACAGATAAAGATGGAAAAAAGAAGGACTTCAACGAGCCAGGAGGAAAATATATGAAGCCGGACTACATATTACTGATGAACTTAGGAAGTGAAGGGGATGGAGCTATGATGGTGCTGAATACTAAAAATTGTAGGCAAAAAAGTCAAATCACAGCGTTACGGCCAATATTAACATCTCCCAGATAAAATATGGACCATAGATAAATTGTATGCATCGACTTATACGTTAAATTCTGAAGCACAGCCAGTACTAACCGTATATTAGTAATGGAAATGCAGACCCTGCCACTAAAGACATTGATTCTGAGTTTGCAGATAGAAAGGAATATCCATCCCTCGACAACTACCCAAATCGTTCAGCGAGAAAGGTCCTTCGAGACTATATGAACAAATTCGTTGCCCTTGAGTGGATGCCTGGCGGATTATCCAATGGCAGCTGGGAAGGCGACGAGTATGCGCGGCTCTATCGCCAACACGGCTGGCCGGAAAATTTTGATAGAAGTGCGTTCTTAGCTGATCGTGCTAACTGGGAGGAAGAGGAGGAAAAGCGTTATGAGGCTGAAGAACCTCTGCGCAAAGTAGATCAACTGGAGAACCAATTGACCAGACTCCTCGAGGCTATAAACCGGGAGCAAATAAAGATCAAAGAAATTGATCAAGATAAAGAGTTACCGGAAAACCAAACGGATAGAGAACAGTGGAGGCAGGAACACGTTGACGCGGCTCAAAAATGGACAGACGATATAGTTATAACTCAGGAAAAATTGGAGGCTGCAAGACAAGCTGCCAAGGAGGTCGACCGAGAAGTTCGGATACTCAAAGAAGAGCGAGTTGCGAAGTATGGATACTGAGCACGCTGACAATGGGTGAAGTGTAGAAATAATGTAAGTTATGTTAATACATGTATATATGATTGTCACGAGACAAATCTTGTAAAGTATGGTCTCTTACATCTAGCGATGATAAGTTATAGTGCTTGACTTATGATTAGTGGATATGCTATTCCCTAACAAGTGAGATATTTGAGATTCTGTCCAATAAGACAATTGAATGGATTATAAATTTTGGCCACATGAAAGTGGATCACTAAGAACAAATTTCCCGATTAAGATATCGAAGATCACGTGAGTATGAGCCTTGTGTGAAGTCACTGGTCTATACATATTTGTGTATATATATGTGCAAGTTCAAGCCTTCGAAAAGACCCATACAATCAACTGCTCAAGATATCTTTTGACTACCAAAGCACAGGACTTTTTTTCTTTTGGGCAAAATGACAACCCATTCAGCCGTCGTTACAGCTTCGGTAAGAGGACCGCTTGAGATCCTGCAAGTTCCAACTCCAGATCCCGGTGAAGGAGAAGTCCAGGTCCGAGTCGAATGGACAGCATCTACTCCCCTAGATCTACATCAGAATGATGGTGGCTTGCTTGTGAATCATCCACAAATACTCGGTGACGGTGTTGCTGGTATTGTTGTCAGGACTGGACCAGGGGTCAAAAACCTCACAGTTGGCGACAAGGTAAATGATAGTGCCGTTCGATAGAAATTTGAGTCTGAGAGTTTACAATAGGTTTTCGGCTTTACGTGGAGGACTCAAAAGGAGAAGGCTCATCAAGAATTCTGCACGGCGCCAGAATATCTTCTAGGAAAAGTAGGTGTTTCATGATGCGTGAATCACGGCATTGATGCTGACAATGTAACATATCCCTGACGGATTCAGGCCAGAGGAAGCGGTGACGTTAGGGAACAACTTCGTGACGGTTTTTCACACCGTTACAGTCGACCTAGAGCTCCCTCTCCCGTGGCCGGTGCCTTCCGCGCCGCCTAAACATGCCAATGATGCGATTCTCATCTGGGGCGGCTCGTCCTCTGTTGGCCAATTCGCGCTCCAGATATTAAGACATTGGGGGTACACGAATCTGCTGGCCACCGCTTCGCCTCAGCACCATGAGCTCTTGAAATCCTATGGTGCTACCCATGTTTTTGACTACAAGAATTCCAACGTCGTGTTGGATATCTTGAATGTATCACCGCAGATCCCTTTCATCATTGACTGCATTGGTTCAAAATCAAACAGCTTGGCTCCTCTGGCAAAAATCGCTTGGAAAGGAGCGAGGGTTGCGGTGCTTTTGCCGGTTATTGCCGTTGATGCCAGCGAAACAACGGCGCCGGTGTACGAGATGGACGTAAAGGCATCAGCAGACTGGGCTGAAGGAGTTGACGCGAGGGGCGTGAGAACACATTTTTATCTCCAGGTATGTTTTTTGTAATTCTAGTGCAAGACCAAAGTACTGATATCCGCAGAACGAGTTCTTCAAAAATCATCTACAACCAAAGATTATGCCAGAGCTTCTGCGCTCTGGAGCAGTGAAACCGAATAGGTATCGCATTATCGAAGGGAAGACCCTACTCGAAAGGGCTCAAGCAGCTATGGATGCGTTAAGGAGAAAAGAGGCCAGCGGCGAGCGACTCGTGTGGCGGGTTTCAGAATAAGAAATCGTATCCTCAAATATAGTTTTTTTTTAAAAAAAAATAACATACAGGAAAGCGTTAAACTGGGAGGTTAGGTAATGACGTATTCTTCATAATCCAAAGGTGCAAGGCTTGACTACACCCCCTATACAATTTGGCCCAGCTCGCTTAAGCCCAGAACGAAGTCCGCCAAGGAGCAACCCCTGAATCTCACACCGAATACGCAAGACTGTTTATAAACGGTTGGCAAATTCGAGCAATAGGCATCCGCGCTATGTTTTGCCTCCCAACACAGTTTGCACGGAAGGATTAGATCCCCGTTTGGCAATTGGTAGCGTATCCTTTCCGTTTCGCTGGGTAATGCCAGCATTGCGTTGCAAGCTTCCTTTTTGGGCCCAAGTCGCTGGGCAGCATGCAACACATATGCCGGGAGATATAGGCGCGTTTGCAGCCGCAACATATAACGCCCGTCGAATATATTCTCCATTTCTGACCTTCGTTCGCTCGAACCTGCTGAGGCTGTTACTTTTGCATGTGCTCGCGCGCTTCCTTTTTGTTCCTTCCTCGATAAGTCGTCGAATTTATACACGTGACGATATATACTCACCAAGCTCTATGAACTACTAGAGCTCACGATATTTATCACTCTAGTACTTCTTGCCACCCGGCCCAGTTTATGAAGCCTTCATACTTTAAACTGCACGCACCCAAACCTTAAACAATCTTATCCATACACCAAGATATACAAGTCACCATGAGACAATCACTCACCTCCCTGCTTCTCTGCATCACACCCCTCGCCATATCCGTAAGAACCACCGAAATAAGTATCAAATTACATCACCATGTCTAACCACGCCTTCCAGGTCTTGGCATCCCCAGCACAATTCTCAGCAGCAGGGGGTTTTGGCACATACAACGATATATCCAAGCTCACCTTCGAGACCATGAAATACATCGGTCCCACGACCCCGGGCGGCCCCGACGTAGAGCTTTACGGTACCGCCGAAGCATGTCCCCCACGTCCCGATCCCGCCTTGTTTAGCCTTCGGTATTGACTAGATTGCAGGAGGTTTACCACCAAATCCTGGCCATCAATCCCGACTTCCGCATCGAAGACTTTCCGCCGCCGGAGCATAGACCCCTGGGCAAGCGGTACCGGGTATGTATTTTCGTTTCCCCGGTGGCGGTTGGAACACTGGAGGAGATGGCTGATGAGGAGATAGTTGGAACCTCGCTGCAACATTTATTCTCTCGCGAACTATGGCCGCATCGGCGACGGGATATACTACCTTAAGCGTCTCCCGGGTGCGTGCTCTGTTGGAGCGGGATGGGGAACCTGTGAGTGATTCTCTCCGGTTAACGAACCCCACGGCTTGATAGCGAAAATGCTGAACCTGCCGTCCCAACAGGCACCCGTCTAAGTTGCTCCTACAGCTCCGGAAGTAAGTGATGCGAAATTCTTGATCCCTGGTGCACGGCTCGCTTTAGCGAACTGCCTCGCCTGAAAATTACTTCCAAGCAATTGCTAACCAGCTGCTTATAGTCTATCTCTGCAACGACGTACGTTCCATTTCAAGTTCTTCGCCCTTCACACCTCAGCTAACACACATAGAACACCTTCCCAATAGCACCAACATGCAGCTACATGGCTCTCTATGCCGAAGATATCTTGCGTGGTTGCCCGCAAGACATTTCAACTGGCACTGGCCGAATCAGAGGGCAGGAATTCGATACCGATAACTATAACATTATCGTGAGCGCCCCTTCGTACTTTGGGCAAAGTTGTTAGATGGTATGCTAGGCGTATGAGAGGCTGCGTTGCGTTTTCTTTGCCAAGGGAATCGGGTTGGATGATAGCCGAACTTTGCAGAGGATTTGCAAATTCTGCGGTAGTTATGGAATATATCACGTATGCGTGTTTGGAGCCAGCACGATTCCATGAGTACGAAATTATTAGGGACTGCCACTTAAGCTCTAAAGGCTAAAGTGAGCTCAATGGTCCTCAGTGAGTGATGTCTTGGTCAGACCCACAATTATCCATTTATACAAGTCACATCTAGGCTCAACCCAAGCGACATATCTCATCACCTCGTACCGCATTTTTATATATACAAATAAGGATTAATTTTAACCCATCATTCCCCCTCCTCCTAGCATCTCTCTTATTATCACCCGGTTAGACACAGCCATCCATATCTAGAAAACGGTGCCTTTGACTTGCTTGAAGTCCTTGACTCTGATATCCCTCCATACTGCAACAGACACAATAGCAAGGGAAAGAATCGCAGTGGAAGCAACAATCATCCATTTCTGAGCTTCACCATAAGCATTGTTGATGGCGATCCGGGCCGGTGACCCCGCTGGATATGACATTTGAACGGTGATGTCTCCGTAGATTGTAGTGAGGTTACCCTGCTCCTCAGCTGGGAGGTACTCAGCAAGCTTTTCTGGGAAGACACCAGTCCAGATGGCAGTCGCGATAGAAGAACCAATACCGCCTCCAATGTTTGCAAACATGCCCTCGATAGCCAGGACCACGGCGATATATTGGTGGCTGGTCGCCGCCATGGCGGCCATTTGCTCGCAGATAACAAGGGTTCCACCTGAGAAGGCAATGAAGATCTGGCACATGATGATATAGCCAATGGGGGAGTCTGGCTGTCTGAACTTGATCATGAGACCAACTCCGAGGATCGTCAATGGAACGCCAAAATAAAGAGCGAGGCCCTTGAAGCGCCCCGTCCATCGGATGAAGATACCAACTAGCAGAGAGAAAAAGCATGAGCCGATGGAATAGATATTTCCGATATAGGTTGTCTGTGTGATGTTGAGTCCGTTGACGACCTGCAGGAAAGAAAAGAAGAAGCCATTCCAGATATAGAACTGAACAAACAACACTGCAGACAGAATGCAGGCACCGATGACAGTGCGGTCTAAGAGGAGATGGAATGGGATAAAAGTGACCGGCGCAAAGTATTTCTCGTAGAGAGCAAACGCGATGCAGAGAAGGAAGCCGAAGACTATCATGCAGATGATCATGGGAGATTTCCAGCCCTCAGCCTGATAAGACCAAATGTTGAAAGGTAGCAAGAACAAGGATAGACCAGCGCAGAGGATTACAATACCTGCGAGATCGAAGTCAATGATGTAGTGCTTGATGGATTGCCAAGTAGTACGGCCGCTGTTCCGGACTGGCATCAAACCCGCTTTCTTAGCCTTCACGTAGTTCAAATAGAACAGACAGAATAGAGGAATGGTGACGATGAGTGTCACTATCGCGAAAACGCCAAAGCCCCATCGAAACCCAGCTCCATTGATGAATCTGGTCGCAGTTGGTCCTCCCATCCAGACGGTTATAATGTAGGGCGAGGAAACGAAGGCAAATGCGAATGCTCGGTTCTTCAGCTGAGACGTATCCGCAACGAAAACGCTGAGAACGAAACCCATGCCATTGTATCTGCGCAATCGTCAGTTTCTGCTCGTAGTAGCGAAGAGCATTGAATACTACATACCCAATCCAGTAAAATACTTGTGCGGCAGCATAGGTTTTCACATTGTTACAACCCGCCATCATGACTAAGCCTAATAGCATGAACCCAACCATTACTGCAAAACCTTGAGGACGGCCCCAGATATCGATAATCTTTGCGAGAGGGACCTTGGTGAGACCTCCCACAATGGCGGACACAACTCCAGTGGTAGCAGTCAATGAGTGCAATCGAAATTCGCTCGTCACATACACAGTGAAGGCGCCTGTGGTTGACTGCTGCCACGCATCAACAAAATAGATGAACCAGATACTACAATGATATTAGCTTGTTAAATTACGTATAAGGGAACCTAAAATATGACCTACAGAACATATGCAATGTACAAGTCCCGTTTACTCCATTGAATGGTGATAGCTTCGGCGCCTTGGACACCATGTTGGAAGTCGAGTTCGACTTTGCGATCACTAGATGTGTCGGAATGAGAGTCATTGACAACTGCGCCAGCTTCCTTGTTGGCTTCCTTGTCAGCGGAAACATCGTTGTCGGCTACGACGGGGTGCTGAAGGGAAGTAGCCTCGGCGGCTGCAAAGTTTCGATTCATATTGACTGTAGCAAGTGCGCACGCACTGGCGTTGTCGATAGTTGAGAGGCTGTAAACTGGAAGGTGCGGTTGTCCTTGGAGGTGACAGAGAGTAGCACAGGCTGGGATAAAACGACGGGGACTCTCTCAGCCTTTTATTATAGATGGTGGTCACCAGCCAGAGTATGCCCGAGATTGGGTAACAGCGAAGATCTATCGAATGCGCCTCATGCTGTGCGAAAGTCCCCCACGCCTCTTGACAACGGGGTTTCTCTGGCCCATCGCGGAAGTCCGTGAATCACAGGGTAGTATGGAGTTGCAGAAGTGGAGGCTTGGGAATTTGCTGGGATGGAAACAATGGAGGGTGGGATTCCGACTAGGAGGAGCTCTACTGTACTTGGAAGAAGTCAATTGACTTGGCATACAGTGCTATGGTACAGTAACCGCGAAGGAATATGTGACAGGATGGGTAAAGATGGACCATGTGGTGGAGATGCTTTTTCATGTTTGTCTGATGTTTTTTCATCATAGAGGGAAAGTGGAGCGAGAGCCAAGCACACGCCAAGTACCAGCCAAGCGAATGAGAAGGACAGACCAGGAAACTCTTTTTTATCAGATCCAACTGGTGCCCCGCATCCCAACCTTTCGATCCCCGTGATTGGCGAATTGTGGGAACTCCAAGTCCCTGGGAATTATCTGATCGTGCTAACGGCAGATGCCGTTGATTCAAAAAAGCCTCCCCTGGTGATGGAAAAAGAGGCTTTCAGGATTTCACACGCTGGTCAACCAAACCACAACAAAGATCGATAAGTGGCTCCAAAAACGGTTGTTTAGCTCGTCTCTGGCTTGTCTATTACGTGCTTCTATCAGTTTGCCAATGCTGTTATGCTGCTGAGCATCCACCGGCCAATATCGAATGAAAATTTCTGTGATCCAGTGATAGGCAAGCGTCAAGCGTGAAAGCTATCATACGGCGGGAGCACATGAGATCCTTTCTTTGTGAACGTTTCCTGAAGAATCGTGAAGAATTGTGCTGGCTCTGAGGATTCCTCCATATGCTATAATACCCACTACTCCTTGTCGTGTGTGCATATCCGTGTGCGTAGAGTATCAGTACTGTATCTGGGAACGTACATTAAGCCTGATCGCCATAACGAAGTGGATATTGCATTCAGCTAAGAATAAGCAATTCTGCAAGCTGCGGACTCAAGTCGGGAGTCGCAAGCCACGAACAGTGCGGGAAAAGGCTAGAGGGAGAATGGATCATAGCTTGCGAGGTGGGACCACAGCAGCGGATCTGATAAAGTATGGACCCGTCGTTGGATTCCAGGATCGGGAGCTACCTGCTATAAGTAGCTTGCTCTCAAACAGTAGCCACTACGAGGAAAGATACCTGAGCAATACATGTTTTTAATGAAGAGGTGGCAAAAAAAGCTTGAGGCAATTATTGTTAGAGCAGCTAATGTGCACTTGCGCAGTGGAAATATTTTCCTTAAGGAAGTTAAACTCCTTGCGGTGTGGAAGAGATAGGTGAACCAAACAGACAAGGCTCAAGTTCAGTACTTGCTGTATACGTGCCGGGAATCGGATCATCAGAAATGTAGCTCTAGGGTCATCTAGTCGTCTCTAGGTTTTGCCCCGTTCAGGTTTAGATGCAGGCGATCATGCATGCCAATATTTCGACTCTTCATTGGTTCATGGTCCTGGTTCTAGTCAAGCTGTGGAACACTGTCAAAAACGCCCTTTTCCCATTTCTGTTCGAGGCCATCCTACCTCCAACTGTAGTGCGAACGAGTAGATTCAAACTGAATGCTGATCACCCTCTCCAATTCTTGTCTCTAGTTTTTTCAATTCTGCCCCGAGCGTTTAGTGGCGCACATTCTGACTCTAGGCTTCTAAGTCCGCACTAATTCTCCATATGGTGATATATTGCTCGGGGGTGCCGTCCAAACGCAAGGATCGTCCGCTCGATAGCATAAGTGGCTAAAACTATGCAAGTCCGTGCTACCTAGCAATCTAGAGGTGTGACTTCTCAAAGTCCTAACTTGCAATATAAATGGAGAAGGCTAAGATCTTAATTGAACCTCATCCCAAAATCCTTATCTTGAGGAGCGCAGGATTACTAAAGTGCCATGAATATTGAGACGATAGAGGCATGCTGTATAATATCATCCTGAAGGGCATCTTCGAGAAGCCTCTCCTTAAACTAAAGCTTCTTTTGTAGATACATTGATAATGAGTTGTCCTGGTAAGTGGACATGTCACGAGTCTCAAGCTCCAGCCAATTCTTGAGAGTTGCATTGGTATATGTAGAGGCCATGGTCTTCATGACCCATACGGTACAGATAAACAGACCGACCAAGTGGCCCGCACCTCGAATCAGAGCCATCATGTGTCTAGACCAGCCGCATTGTAGAATTCTATCTGCGCACTTAGTTTACTCCTGGGAGCTGGACCTCATCGTATCAAACCAAGATGCCAGCAAACATCTCCTAAATTCGGAGACTAAAAGCTGCATTGTATCCATGAAGCGCACGGTCGGAGCTATTTTTCTCTATAGATATCTCTCGAGGCTCGCATAGCATGTTATATCACAATACGGCAGCACTTGCTGAATATAGATAGTATAAATACCGCTTTGCGGTTGTATACAAGACGAAAATAAAAGCGAGGAAAGTCATCTAGTACCAAGTATTAACTAGAAGCTAGCAACACCTTGCTGGCTTATGTTTAGTTTAGACTTCAACATTACCAATACGTAGCCACTGGTAGGTTTGCGGAACAAAAGAGAGAGCAATAAGGCGTAGGAATGGGTCGCACCTGTCCACTGGGACTATACGATGCCGAAGATTAGAATATGTACATCCCACAGGCATGATAATAAGTCTATAGCTTCGCAATATACAATACCGCCTTCTAGCCGTACACCATTGACTTTCTCCCCCTATCAGTATTATCGTATACCATTTTCCCTATATCACACCACGAGCGTTCTCCGTCCAGGTCTCTTCCATCTCGGGTATCATACCTGGCCAGCGCTCTCCTTCGCGACGCGCGCCTCCATCTGCCTCCGCGCCTTCAAAATCATCTCGTCTCGCCTCTTCTGCAGCAAAGCTTGTCTTTCCGCCTTATTCTGGCTCCAAGCCTGCTTCTTCTTCTTCGCCGCCGCCTCATCCTCATCCTCCTCGTCCTCTCCGTACTCAAGCTTGTTCTTCAGGTTATACCTCGTGATTAGGTCCGGCGTCGCGGCTTTCGGCTGGCCCGTGGTCTCTGCAGGCGTCGCAGAGGACGTGGGCGCTGGCAGAGGCGGCTGGAAGCTCTGCGGTGGCTATAATCACAAAAAACGTCAGCACGCCCGTCATCCGACTACGACAAAACCCTTATCCGAAGAGGGAGGGCAAGAAAGAGCAAACACTCACTACCTCAAGGCCCCTGCCGCTCAATATCCGCTCTGTCGTCGCAGGAAGGTTACCCCCGTTCCTCTGCAGATCCCACATGATGCTTCTCCGGTCCGCCTGAGGAAACATCTGCATGATGCGCTCGACATCCGCCTCTCTAGCCCTGGCATTATTGGCGTTCCGTGTTTCCGGCGTGCTGCTGCTGGGCGTATAAAAGAAGTATCGGTAGGCGAGGCCGCCGATTATGAGCACGAGGACAAGCTGTGGCAGGTTGATTGTTTGGTCGCTGGTGGACATCTTTGTGTGTAGTGCAGGATGTGGAGGTTTTTAGTTGCCTTCGCACGGAACGGAGGGAGATAAGCAGCAAACCCTCTCAATTAAGCTAGATTAAAATGGGGCGATGAAGGGAATATCAGCAAAATAATTATCGCTTCAGCGAGTGTTGAATGCTGAGCTACAAATTAATTTTATGCCCTACGGATTAGGAATGACGATGTTGCGCATGGGTCAGAGTTAGCCTTCCTTCGGCAGCCGTTGGTGAATTTATCAATAGTGGATGGTTTCCTGGGAACTTCTTTAAGAGACCAACGCGCTGAGGAGTCGTCCATTGAATATAATTGTAGAATAGTCACATCATAAATTATACTTGGTTCAGAAGGATGCGCCACACTGTTTCATTCGTTTTACGAGCAATCAAGTCCTTGATAGCCCATACCGAGGCTGATAGAACCTCAACCCAAGGCTGATATCCCTTGAGCCTCCATAATATACTCCTCATTGCAAGGCAATACCAGCGTCGCTATACATACATTCGTGTTTTCTCATCTTATTTCCCGCCAGGCTCATGATTCGAATTTCTTCCTTCAATGCCAGTCCAAACAAAAGCATAAACCGAAGAATCCACCTACGCAAGCGGCCGAGGCCCATTTGGAAGGCTCTCTAGCTCATCATAAACAAGAGTGAATTCCCGCTGCACCAGTTCATCAGCTCTGAAGGTGGTTCAAAGTGAATCTTTCAACTTACACGTGAGCGTTCCCAATGGTGGATATCAAAAAACAAGTAGTATCCTCGCTCTGAGCCACTGCCCAAAGGTTGGGGTACCATCATGTCGTCCTTGGTCAGCCAAAGCTGCAGTTTCTTATGATAGCGCCAGTTACGACTGTGACTATTCGAATTTGTTAGTATTTCTACTCCTCGTGCTTAGAAGAAAAAAGACAGCTTACAGCTCTTGTGCCGCCATTGCTTGCTGAATATCACCAGGATTGCTGTAAAACATAAACATCAAAGCCTCTTCATTGAAGTTGGAGATCTTGTTCTCGAGCGCAGCAACATTGTGCACAGTGTAACACTCAGGTAATTCGTACTTAGAGACTACAGGTCTGGCAGGATCGCTGTCAAATAACGAGTATTGCATTGTAGTCAAAGGTCTGAGACATAAGTTAGTAGGTGAATGTGCCAAAATTAACATCACTTACTCGGACGAGTTGAGATCGAAACCCATATTCGAGACATCACGCCCAACAACGAGAGCTGCGTAGCTGGGGTAATTCGACATTAAGGTAGAGAATCCTTTGAGTCCCCATCTGTCAAGCTCGCTCATGCCAGCCAAAGGATCAAAGAATTCAGGATCAGCCTCCTCTCCAGGGCCTTGAAGCGAGGCGATTCCTGAGTCAGCAGTTTGAGAACGGGGAACGGAATTTTCTGCCTGCTGTGTAGAAGCATCAGTTCGCGTGCCCGTTGCTGGTGTCATGTTTGGTAGTCCGGTCGCGTCTTCTCGTGAGTTTGTATTGGAAAGATAGGACTGGGACGCATATCGCTTAGCGCATGTATATCCTAACAAGGCTGGAAATTAATACGCAAAATTAACTTACTGGGTCTAAGTCGATAGAGCTTTCACCTTGCCTGCTAGCATTTTCGACCGGGGGTCTAATACCTGAAATATTCTTTAGACATCTTCCGCTGACATATTTTCTTGTGCAACTAACCAGATATATTCCCTGGTGAAGTTACACGATTTCCTGCACCTATCCGACTGCTGCCAGATACGGCGCTTAACAAACCATTTGCGCCCCGATTAGGCTGTGCAGGAGCAGTTGATCCAAAGCCCATGCTGTTCGAAGAGGCTCCGAAACCGACGCTTTGTACACCAGTAGGCCGGTCTCCGATGTCTCCATTACCATTGCGATTCAGAGGAGGAAATTCATCAACGTTATTGGTCTGTGAAGGTTGGCCAACAGCATTTTGACTACCATATCGGAAACCGCTTTGGTTACTCGCGAGCTGTGGGGAAGCACCAAATACGTCTTCCTGGTGTGCTTGATTTCGTAAGTTTGCAGAAGAGCTTAAATTTCTGGCATTTGAGGTAGACCATATTGGTTGACTCGGCTGAGATTGATTATTAGATAATGATGGGAACTCACTATGAGAACATGTTAGCAAACGTGATTATTTTAAAGCGTCATATGCGAGATGTAAATGATAGAACGCCCCAAGAAGGTTGCGAATGATTCTCTGAGACTACCACCTCTGATAAAAAGTTGTCGATGTGAGAGGTATTCGAGATCCGTCAGTACCTTGAGAGACATATAGCAGACTATAGCCAACTCCTAGAGTTTAACATCAGGTTTTGGCATTGCCTGAACTACGCTTGCAGCCCAAGATCATTTTTTCTACTTCCAATCTCCAGTATCAATAATCCCCACGTTTGCCATTATTAACCGTCCATTTCTAACCACTCTGCGGATACATACTAACATGTAGGATGTAGGGTTGGAAGAGAAAAGACTCACGAAAGATCTAAAGGTGTAGCGGGTTGGGACGAGCCTCCTCCAATTGTCTGAGCGAAACTTGTCATAGAGCTTGGATTTTGTCGAGTAGCGTTCAACCCAGCACTTCCCATCTAAGCATATTCCCAATTAGCATATTGGAGTTTAAAATGAAGTTGGACAGTCTCATACTGGGACACCCCCACCAAATGCCCACGTTGAATTGTTTCCTACTATATCATGGCCACCGCGATCAGTCCAATTGCCTCTCGTTAGGAGCTCCTATCATCATACCGATCTTCCCCGGTTGGGGTATCCTGTTCGACACTCCTCTATTTTGCTGTACTTGTTGTTGGTTTCCAAATCCGTTTGGAAGGCCGCGTAAATGTTGAGGTCCAACTCCTAGGATTGAAATTTTGTCAGCCGCGATTCTCCTAGAACCAAGATCGACCCAAACCAGCTCAGACTGATTGGCAGAGCATAGGTACGCAGGAAATGACAGCCGAGATTCAAGTATATTCTGACACCGTGTCGGCGCTTTCCCAGGAACTACTAGAGAAGCCCGCCTCTGTCTGCATGATTATGTGTTTTCAGGATGTACAAGATTGACACCAAGCAGTCCCGAGGACTAGCATGCTAACCGAAGATGCGCAATGTAGAGCTAATATGCTACAGCATCGAATCGCGATTATAACGATATTCTCACAAGGAGAATGACACTTTGCGCCGGGGACAAACGTATTCTAAAGGTGTGCTGTTGCGGGGAAGCGCGATTGGCACAATTCGAGATGTCTATACCTTGTCGGTTCATGGTCGTATTATTTATTTGTAATTGCTAAGTCTTTAGCCGTCTAGTAATGTGTCAAGAATCGTAGGTTGTGTACTGTATGGCGTTGTTGGTAGCTTAGGTCTTGATTGCGTGCAAAGCTACAGGGCTTCCAGAGCTTGACGTCGAAGTATTCCTAATTAGGACTACGGCCATGCAAAGAGACCAGTTCGGCCAGTCTTACAAAATTTCATCAAAGCAGAAAAGCTGCGGCAACAGTTCACAAAAGTAGATTCTAAGACAACACTGGCATTTGCATTTTTCTCAGTTCTTGTTCTATAGAAACCCATCTTTATCAGATGAATTCGCCTACCTAATCAATACTATCTCTATCAGTCGTGTTACACTCCAATCGAGTCTTATCAAGGCTGTAGGAGGATCTTGTTCTCAGAATCACTAGATTACTCGTGAAGTAGAAAGGTTTCAAGGCTGCTCCAAATAGTCACGCATCGTGATGGTGGCTAGATTTGCACTTCTCCGCTAATCCTAGCGATGGCATCTTATCACATGCGCCTTCAATGCAGCTCCCACAAATCGGGCTGATATAGTTAGGCGTCAGTGGTCATAGCCATTGATTGTCGTTATTACAAGAATGGTAACCCCTATGTAGCCCTCCAAGTCATGTTGTTTGGAAATGGCGTGTGGTCTTGAACACAAGCCTACGCCCATAGGTCACAACTCTCGGTACATATGAAGTAAACAAGCTTCTGACCCTGGTTTTGAGGTTGTGAACCAGAGCGGGCGGGCGGCATGAGTTCGATCATAATCCATTGAATAAGAGCCACTTCCACGGAATTCCTCCATCTGGTCCTAGTCCACGGGTGCAGCCATCCAATGTTCTTGTTCACCCACCACGGTCACGCCTCCTTCTCGGTCTTTCCCTTTCGCTAAAGTCTGCGGTAACGCGGCTTTCCCATCATCGAGCTTCAGAGATGAAAAAATTGCTTTCATGTCCCTCAAATCCTTCCCGGCAACACCCACAGCGGGAGCTGTGCGTTCTTCTACAAACTTTCGGATGGACCGTATTATTGGCGGATAGCCTTCATCATTGGGTAGCCACCAATGCATGCAGGAACGGTCGCGAAATAGATCCGACATCTTCGTTCTAAAAGTATAAGGATATATATATCTGCTTCATTTGTTAGCAAAGCTTCTGCGCCTACTCCTTTTTCCATTTTGCTCACCCCTGAGACTCAATAGCAGCCAACTTTCGCCGACCCCACATAGCATGCGTCTGATCCCTAGGCAGAAAAAGACATGCAATTCCGAGACTTGCTTGTAATGCCAATATCGTACCTGGAGGACTTTCGGAGAAGAATTCAATGGTTTCAAACAACTGACAGCTAGCATAAGCTTGGAGCGCTAGTTCTGCAGTGGGCAGAGCTTTCAGTGTAAGAGCTGTCTGATATTTGTGCATCATGTCAATCGCATACCAGTCAATATGAGCAATATTCATTAGCCAGAGAGGTCCACGATATATAGTCCTCGGAATATATGGGTCTACTATGTCGTCTGGATCAAGTGGCCGACGGGTAGGATAATCGATGACAAGGAATCGTTCATCTTGTAAAGCCGGATCCATCTCATCCTTCCACGCTTTAATCATACGTCCAACAGCCTTGTTTTCTTCAACAAATTGGTGAATTGTGATTTCACCTTTACCAATTTTTGCGAAAACTGTCGACATATCCATGGCAATGCGACGAATATTGGCGAATGAGAGTTCAATTTTCCAATTTAGATCCATAGGATTGTTGGCCACTTGTTCTTGTAGGTATTGTTCAGAGGATACAAACCACTCCCGTGATAAGACCATTTCGAAGCCACCCATCAATCCCGCAAAGACATCAAAACGCATATACCAGGCTAGGATAATTCGTGACATTGAGCTTTGCATCACCGTTTGTGGTGTATGTAACTCGGTTAGTATCCGGTATGCCGCCTTCTGATGGCCAAGCAAATTAATCCAGTCTCCGAGGAATTCCTGGGATTGTTAGCAATTGGAGACACCAAGTCAGATCCTTCTCACCTCAATAGTTGCCAGTTGTAGAATTGCGAGGATGGTCGCATTACTGTGCCGTTCACCCCGTTTTAATGATCGTAGAAGAAGAGATACAGCTTTGTTGTAATATTGCAGAAAGTCCTGCACTCTGCCATTCGGCTTGTGCAGTGTATACTGAAAGGCGGAAAATCCCACAATAGCATATAAGAGAGCCTCGTTTTGAAGTGCAGCCTCAATGAATTCGGTTTTCAAGACGTTCGCAGGGTCGCATTTTATAGAGTAGTGCAGATAGGTTAGATGCTCGTTAAAATATTGTAGGTAAAATTGTAGGTCCTGAGGGAGATGTGACCAATTAGATTTGAGATTGTCGAGCGAGAAGCTTTGCTTTCTTATTTGCGATCCAATATTTTGGTATGGTGAGTACCCAATAGAGCCTTCAGTAGAGGGTGTTGGAGAAGAGCCTTTGTCGTATACTAGTGATGGCGTCTCGGAACTCTGCCTGTCCCTTACTTGCTCGTCATTAATACCTTGTCGACCAGCATATTGCAACCTATTCGCAGACTGGGTAGATTCATACCCGGTTTCGTCGCCATCCAGTATTGACTCAAGCTGTGAAGGCTCGGCAATTTCATCGTCTTCTTCATCGGAAGACGATCCAGGCCGTTCAGGACCTGTGCTCTGGTTGCTTCGCGTGGATTTATTGGCCGAAGACTTCGAAGATGTTGAAGGGTCTGGGTAGACACACTCTCGGCCACCTTTTTTACACCCTAAATAAAATTTAGCACTCCGTCATAAGCATTACCAAGCGGAAGCCATACGCTCGCAGATAGGATGAACCTCGTCACACTATGGAAGTAAGCTGATAGTTCTAGGGATGAGTAAGAGCTCGTTACTTTAACTCGCCTACTTCTACACGTATAGCATCCAGACCTGGTACGGCGATGCTTCGTATGATCTGAGCCTCTATCTGACCTCCTTCGATTGCGGCCTGTAGTTGGCGCAAACATTGTTTGATCTTGAGCCCCAAACAGATAATTAAGTTCAGAGTATGAACGTGCCGAGCTCAGTTGAAAAGGTACGGATTCAGGCAAGCCTTGATATACTACGTGTTCACCACCATAGGATACAGGTTGACGACTTGGGTGAATATTGTAATCAGTCATGCTGTTCCGGGGTCCAAACGGGCCGGCACAACCAGCAACGTGATATTTCAATGGAAGCTGGCCTCTATGTGGAGCAAGAGGATTTGTAGTGAAAATCGATTGGCACTAACCAAAATCAGGAAGCCCTAGGCAACGTGCTAGCCTTACAGATCTGATCAAACTTTACAATCCGAATGCGTGGAGTGTGCAGTGATAAAGCAGCCTGTTAAGTGCCGTCTGATTTGAACGCTGTTGCAAGGGGTACGGCTCCGGGCACGGCGGTACTTTACTCGAAATAATATTGATGAGGGGAATTTGTACTAAGGGAAGGCGATGGTTTTTAGCCCGCATGAATCCAAGGATAGCTGGTGATTATAGCCAAGACCGTAAAATCGATAAAGAGAACCATGGAACTGTTGGAATTCTGAGATAGCAGTGGTACCATTCGAAAGCATAGGAATTGACCGAGCACAAGGCGTTAATCGAAACAGGAGAGATTTCCTGAGCACTGTATGATTCTCGATTGGGACATTAGGAGGTAATATCTGAAGCGCCGGTAGATGGAATCGAGGGCATCTGTGCATTAACAGATTCTCGAGGGGATTTCCTGGAGCTTCATCCCAATATCAACCGCTGACAGCCCTTTCACAACTCTCACTAGCAAAATTTAGACCCGCGCCACTTGGTGCCCAGTTACTGATGCTGTACTGGAAGGGGATCTGGCCCCGTGGGATGTAGCAATGCCACCAGGAACGATAAGAGGCAGCGTGATATAGGCAGTGATAAATTTGGAGGGCGGAAAGGTCCGAAGCGGTGTTGGGCAGCCAGATCTGTACAGCGCTGGATGTTGGTGGGAGAGAGGATGGTCGTCAATGACAGAAAAGATGGTTAATACTAATGGTGTAACTAGAAACCAGAGTGGAGACAGGGGCGTTGTTTATTGTACAGTAGGGTGCCAAATTCTTGGTCGGAAAAGGGTGATTGTGGGTCGTGGATAGTGGAAGGGGATCGGAGGAGGATCTACCCCAGTATAATTCAAACCTTCAGCACCTCAACTTCCTTCTGGAACGCCTCTCCTTGAATTGTGCTACAGCAGACAAGCGGATTTGTTCAAGATTTTCTCAAGGCCAAGACCCAAGCCATGTCAATGCTCAACCATCGTAAGAGCCATTTTTTTTGGCAAGGAAATGAAGGCCACACAAAGTCGTGAGAATGGCTTTTTCATAAAGGAGTGATAGGCTCAAAAGACTTCGTCATACCCGGCCTCTGGTTTTGTGTCCTTTGTTGCATTTCCGGCGCTGCAGGCTGCATGCTCACGGCGGCCCAGAAAAAAGGATACTTACCTATCAGGTATGGCTGCACAGTAGGTCGACGCCGAAATAAGCCTAGATCAGCGCCTTAGACCTTAAGACATGGAATATAGGCTCAAGCCGGTTGGTGGGACCTTTCTGGTGGGTTTGCATTCCTCGCTCTGTCATTTTGGAAAGCTTGGGCCAGGCGGGTTCTGATCTCAAAGTCTATGGTGTCCTTATCAACTTCCTGCTATCGGAGAAGTTTCTTCAAAAGTATATTAATAATATCAATATCAGCACGCTTATAGGCCGCCATTCTATTCCTTCTAAAGAAGTAGAAATTTGCGAGCCCATCAAAAGACAAGTCGAATGTCTGGAGCAGACTGGGATCTGACCACGTCAAGACTGTGCCGTAAGATGCTTACTGCGTTGGAGAGCTCCAACATGTGTGGCTTTTGGTGGGCATGTGAGATGTGATTCTCCTCATAAAGCTAGCTGCCATTCGAAGAGTCTGAATCCGCATCTCCAATCTTCCAGTAAAGTGAATGCTTATGTTACTTTGCAGATTTTTATTCTAGCAGGCACCCCTGAAGTCGAGAAACCGCCTTAATTGCCTTTCCCGCTGTTGACAGGACTAAGTGCCTTTATATATAAGCCAGTCAAAAGATGATTTGGATAAAAGCCCGATGATTCCCGCCCAACCCTAATTTTCAAGACAGAACTATTAGCCAAAAATGCAAGAACGGCCTAGCTCATCTTGTTCAAGGTGATAATATTTCACGGCTGGTGCTATATCACTTTCCCACCTAGGTAGATCCTTGAAGTAGGAAGATATCTGATTGTGCATGAGCTTGAGCAGAACCATGTACCGGGAGCAGGCGCTTTGAATACCGGTACCAGAAACCGCTTGTTCCTTAGTTTATAGGACAACGAATTGCATCACCATAATCGATGTCTCAACCTGTGTATAGTGCAAACTCAAAGATGTAACAGCCTTGCCTCCCCACCACTCGTAAACATTATCTGCATCTGTGAGCACCAAGGGTCCGGATTTCTTGTAGATGATCTACCCAGTCCCCGTGAGTTCACGCCCTAAGCAGGCGCAGTGCCTCATGAATGAACTATTGTACAATTCCATACAAAACCACTTGGAAAATGTGCCAGAGCCATGAGGTGGCACTTATTGCAATAAATGAGGTTGATAACGTGCCTCCAAGAGCGAACTGCACTGCACGAATTCACACCTCCCTTGATCCTTGGAGGCATAGGCAAAGAAATCTCTTTACTTCAGCTGCAGGAATATGAAGAGGCTATAACTTAAAAAATGCGGTGTCTCGAATAAGAAATTCTCCGTTAAAGTGTGCGGGGACCCTGCCTTCCCCCGGCTCACCCAGTTTTGCGTTTGTCTGTAGGAGTTGACTCCATGCAAGGAGATTTTGAGAGGCTCTGCCGTCTGTACCTGACAGGCGCCGAAGATCTTCTCAAATCCTCCTAACCATGCCTCATATATCGTGTTGAGATAGATACACGACGTGGATGCAAAACTTGAAACAACATAATGCGGCCTCCTCCCAACCACCTGCATTTCCCAACAACTCATATTCAGCATACGACCCAACCTTACAACAACATCAATAAGGGGGATTCCATGTGAATATGCAGCTAAAGACAGTAATGGTTGGGTCGGGATGAAGCTGATAACATCATTGGATTGTTGATACGCTGTGTTCGTGGACCCTTGCGAAGATACATGAAATGAGGATTGCTCACTTCTTCCAGTGGTTAAATGCTGCATCCGGTGGTACATCTTGCACGATGTACCACGCAACAAGCTTTCAGAGATGAATTGTATCGGCATACGAGGCTGTATTGTATTTACGTCAATTGATATCATCTACCAAAGGAAGACACGGGCCATGCAATCCTGCAACACAAGAGACAAGAGTGGGGCCGCATCAATTGTACCTCACGTTCTCGCTGAAGGGAAGTGCTCAGTTAAATGATCTTCTGTATATTGTCGGCGGCGCAATTGCGGGCAATAATATACGACATTGAGAAAGCCTGAAGTCATCTCACCAACGAAGCAGCACAGGAACTAACAACAGATATTGCCATATTTTTCGCTCTCCAATCGACGGCAGCTATTGTCTGCCGAGTATCAATAAAACCCATAGTATTAGCAACCATTCCAACAATGCATATAGAGATGGACCGCGTAAGCTTCCAGAAAACTTCACAAACATGGATATTCAAACAGTCGCATTTGAAAAGAGATTTACCTGCAGCATACCAAGTCTTCATACACCTTCCCAAAGAAGTCGTCATAGGCTAGGCCCACTAGTACCTGGTCAGATCACTTGCGGTATATGGGCAATAGAAGGGCCAGATGTGAACATCACACATAATTGAACAGAGTGTTGCCATACGACTATCAGCGATAGGGCATCTCTTCATTCAATCGGCAATTCTTCGCAGCGGCCGGCCCTACGACTTTCCACTTGAACTTTACGGACAACAACAAAATACACAAAATGCTCGAATATTCTGAAATACAAGGACTCGGGATGAATAAAGGAGTCTAAAAGATACATAGAATTGTCTCGTCCGAGGAGATATAATTTCATCCGAAGAGGGAACCCTGTCAGACATACACATGCACCCGAGCAGATTCAAATAGCATGAGCGAAGTGCTCAGAGACCAGATGTTGAGTTCTCCAAGTAGCGCCAAAGCAGCCTCTCCCCGAGAATATCTGATCCGATTTGAACAGCATGGCCGAAGATAATGTATGCCTCCTACGTGCTACGTAACCGTACCTTTTTTATCCCGGAAAACCCGCCTGTTAAGCGCCGCTTCCGAAGCAAATGCCATACCAAAATCTCGCCCGCACGATCTACGAGAAATCCCTTCTGATTAAGAGATCAGCTAATCCGCCCCGCGGTCCATCTTCCCTCGATGCAAGAAAGACAAACTACCTAGTTTCAGGCGGTGCATTAAAAAAAAGCAGATGGAACATGTCGTCCTCCGACTGGGCAAGAGACGTAATATTTGGTTTTCAAAGCTACTTCCCAAAGGCAATAGCAAAAGATGTATTATCGAGTTTGGGCTCTGCGCCTGATTATGCAATTGCGCGAACGCCACGAATCACAATGGACTTCCATGAAATAGAGAAGGATCGCGTTACAGACGGCGTCCTGCCGCGTTCAGTCACTTCAAAAGGTATTGAAAAATATATATTATCTTCGATTCTATTTCAGAAAGTATCATATATGAACATTGCTTCTAATTCTATAAACTTTGTATGGGGGTATCCTCATTCACAGAAGTCATCCTGACTTTGCTCGCTCCAATGAAAACAATTTAAACAACGCCATGTTCCTCTGTGACTATCGCTTGATGATTTCGTGATCGCCGACCTCTAGAACGGTAATCTCATCGCCAACACGAAGAGCGCTTTCCCTAGAGATAGGCACCATCTGCATTCCCAAACAGCCAGTGTTAGGACCGGCGCCTGCATCAACTGCCCGTACAGCCCTCAGCGTGCGATCCGGCTCCGAAGGATGCCTTTCGCCGGTGAGTTGGTCTACGTTGGGCAACTTGCATCGGGAGGTTCGGCACGAAACATCGTACTCGTAGAACCCGATCTTGATGCGGCGCCATGTATCTTCAAGGTAGGCATCTGGACCCGTGATGATCAGGTTAGCACGAAAGCGTGTAGCCGATAGACGAGGCGCGCCTTTGACTTTAGGCATTTGGCGCTCAAGGTCACGAATACTAGCGAGGTTGACAAGATGAATTGGATACTGTGTGTATTAGCAAAGATAGAATAGAGAGAAGGCTGTATAATTACAGCATCTTGGAAGCCTGTAACGGGTTGATACCCAAGTGTATCCCTAGTCGGTGCATTTCTGTGAACTTCCCGAAGCTCCGCGTTGTTGATTCTGAACAAGCCCAGCTTGTTACTCATGCCAAGAAAGTATCTAAGCTCTTCTGGTATTTCTATCTCCAAATTCAGAGCATTGACTGTATCCTTCCAGATTGTCATCTTCTCTGTTGTGTAGCCTGCCTTGTCAATTTGCGCTGGAGACGGGTTGAACGGAATCCGAAACTGCTTCTCCGGGATGGTGCCTTTAACAGCAGCACCCCACTGCGCAAGCTTTCCCTTCCAGCCAGGCTGCTGGTGCGGAAAGCTCAATATGATGACTCCGCCACTCTCAACATCGTCAAGGTGCGGTGCATAGCTGTCAACGCTCTGATCCGGCACCCAGACTTCCGTTCTGACTCTCGCCAACAGAGGAAATTGCCGTTGCGTAATGAACTCCCATTTGTGCGCTGCTTTCTCCTGTCCCGGAGTATTTGCGTCTACTGGAGCCGGGCTCTTGAGTTGAGCAAATGTGAATTGCCGGTCGTATTCCATACCGGTAGCAACCACAGTTGCCCTATTCAACTCGACACCCTTGCAACTCTTGACTGGGTAGATCCATAGGCTTTTCAAGCGCCACCATTCTGCCGATGTCTCTTCGGTACTGGGAGGACGGCCTTCGGAGAATTTTTTATCGAATTCGTTTGACAGATTGCTCTCGATCTTCATTCCTAGCTTTCGGCAGCCTCTGGGTTGTTCTGCGCAGAGCCTGGCTTGCTCGAGTTCATAAAAAACGAGCGCAATGATTGGTGGAATGCATACAGCCAGCACCGTCACCACATAGGTCGAGGTTGGAATTGAGTGAGCATAATCCATCAATTGACCTGAGTATTCCTCGAATGCTGTTTCGAGTAGTTCGAGGTACGGATGTAGCAGGGCTGCCATGTCGGATTGAGGATATATAAAAAAAGCACGTAATGTGCTGCCTACCTACTACAACGGCAATATAATTAGCTTTATAAACTTAGTAATTCACGAAACGGTGTTTCTTTTCCAATTGACATACGTGAATTGAGTAAGAGAGAAACGAATGAATGAATGAAAGACAAGAAGACAGGAGAGTCAACGAGCGTAGTGCCAGTCAGTCACAAGCTGAGAATTTTCCGAGTAAAGAAAGTTGGCAGGCAAGCCAAGTTGAATGTCGAAGGCAAAGGCTTATACAAAGCAATTCTATTGGCAGAAATCCCAAACAGGTAGAATGCAACGAGAAGACGGGACCCGGAAGAAATAGTAGCAGAATGCCTGGGCCACCGTATATATGATTGTCTGCTCGTCTTCTGCCGGACCGTCAATGCTTTTTCTAGCGCGGGAGTCTGAACGGTGGCAAGGAGATGCAGGTGTGACGGTGAATTCCAGGGACGCAATACAGTTGAATGAGAAAAAAGAAAAAACGAAGAAGAAGAAGACGAATAAGAAAAAGCAGCTTCGGAGGCTCGGCGACTTCGTCGTTGAGCGCAAAGAGAGTTCCAGCCCAAGTAGTGCCAAGGTGGGTGTTACACGCGTTCAGGATATGTTTGTCTTAGCATCCAAATCTGGATTATTGTCTTGGCAGGTTGGTAGCGTATTTAAGTACATTGGCATTGTTAACTGCGGTCGGATATTTTTGTCTCGTTTTATGCGCTCCAACGTTCTCCAGATTTTTAGGGGTCCTGATCTCGCAGATGTGCTGTAGACCCGGCGGATCCCTGTTAATCCGGACCTCCTGTCTACATTGGATTGAGTATTCCGTCCAGAGCTTCAACTCCTGGTCATTGATTTGCCTCTTGTCGATCTTTTGGGAACTTGCTACGGTTACCTGTGGGCCCCGCTGGTCCGTTCAATTCACAAATCAGTCAACGGGCCAAATAACATGCTTCCTGGCCCATGTAAAACATTTCGTTTATCGTATTGGTGACCCAAACTGGACTAACTAGGCTACAGATTCTGAATTAAACATGTCGACATTAATGCCTAAATAACAATATTGAAGCTGTTCTTTGGGGGTTCCTCGTGTCTAAAAAATTTAGCAGTAACGATATTAATTGGTTGTGATTACTAAAAGCTCTTATGTCCAACTGTGTAAATGCAACCACTATTCCGCTCCTTCTTTTTACCTTTTGCAATTCTGCTTCTTTCCTTATACGACGATACAATTATATCACTTATACATTTTCCCAGAGGTGTAGAACTAACCAATATTATAACGTTAGTCAAAAAGCGCAATATTTGGTCAAACGGGTGATACATGCATTAAACGGACCACTGCCACTCGCTGTAGTCTTGAGCGGGGCGTGCAGTTGTCCCAGAATATAGAGGGCTAGGGTATAGATGAAGCCATTTACATTAAGAAGGTTGAGGCTCAAGACGAGATAACCTTAGTGATGTTTAGAAGTGGGAGTTTGATCATAGAATGAGCCATACGATTCTGCCGCCGTTCCACATCTTGCTATTCTTCGGCATACATATCTTCGTGAATACCATTCGGTACATCATTGTGGTCTCCAGTGCACCGCCTTGTTCTGTAGGCTTAAAAGGCTTTTCGGTCGATGTGTGCTGAGCTTATATTCTTGCCGACATAGTTACGCCAACAATAAGGCACCAAATTGCAAATTGCTCTAGGATAACACATAAGATTGTAAACATCGTCCCAATTTGGTTGCCAGTAGCATTCGTATCTATCTGTATAGCTCGCTCGGCCTGCATGTGGAGAAAGCATCGCCTTTTTGGCACTCTGCTGAATTGATACCACTCACGTATTGCTGTCTCTTTGTATTTGAATATATGTCGATTCTGAGCAGGTACGTGACCTTTCTCGAACTTTACACCGGCAGAGTTGCCTTTGAGTAGCTATAACCAAACTTCAAGATGATGATATTTCGCAATGAAATCTATTGCATGCCGGTTCTCAAGTGCAATATTTACAGCGGCTCAAACAAGCTCAAAATACCTGATCGCAACACCTCTTTTCTTCAAAGCCTCAGGTGTAAGCCTTGGGTCACTATACGTAGACGAAAAATCACCTTCCTCGGTCATTTCATCGGCTTTTAGAAAGAGCGGTTGAGAAGAGGAACCCCCCATACTTAACTTCCATTCTGGTGGTAAAGGCCCGAGACGTGGATCATCCGGGAGCCGCTCCAACGTACTGCAGTTTATAATTGATGGCACCCAACCCAATGCATTTCCTGCTTCGTCATATTGCATGCAGCTGCGGTACCCATGACCCTCTGGGATAGGGCCAAGGAATGACTGCCCAAAGCAAGCATCATTGAAGAATACTTCACCAACAAGCTGAAATTTCTCACGCGAGACTGGGCGGAGTAGCATTGGAGATCGGCACCCAAGGAACACAACAATCTGATCCCCCGGCTTCGTTGATTGAGGGGCGAGACCAATCTTGCCAGTCGTAGTGAAGAAGAACGACCGGCTGTTTGCGTATGTCCATATCATATCTACAAACCCTTTCCTGCAGTGGTCCAAAGTCTCTTCATTGAACGGACGATTGTGAGAGTAGCCAAGAAGAGTCGACAACAGAATTTTACTATTTTCTAAATCTGGTAGGACAGTCGCAGGGGGATAGTATAAATCCGAGAATCCATTGGTGGCCAGAGTGCGGCAAAACATGTCAATAGAGGTGCATCCACCATGCTGAACATCTGACTCCTTCGCGAGTTCATATAATTGGGGAACTAATTCCCTCAAAGGATACTTTGCAGAAATGGGAGAAAAAGTCTTGGTGATTCGTATTGTCTCCTGGAGATGGACGCCTGCAACCTTGAGAACGCCTGCCTCCTTATGTTCGACCCAAGATGATGAATTTGCGGCAGCCCAACTATGCCTTAGTAGTTCTGGCATATCAGCTGATGGTAAATACCTTGCCCATGATGGCATGGAGAATTGGGGCCTATAATTTTGGAGGATGGGAATGTATCCCAGTAGACTTGAGATCCCTCTCCGACAGGCAGTTACACACGAGTTTTGGTATGGCATCTCGAATGTCGTTAGGATATTGACATCAGAAAAGCTGCGTTCATATTTCAGGACCATTTCTTCGTAGACCTCCGAAACAGATTTCTTATAATCTGGAACTGGTTTCTGATCAAAGTAAGGGGACAGGCCAAGTAACGAATAAACTCGATCACGAGGATCAGAGCATTTGCAATTCTTTGTTGAATGTAAAAGTTGGAAAAAGTTGGAACTTAAACCCTCATCTCCCAATTCCATGATTAACTTGACACGTAGCTCATAATCTGCAAATTTACCCGATAGGAGATCGTCGGGCTTAGGTTTGCAATGTAGGCATACAATAGTAGAACGAAGCGCCGACCATTGCATCTGCTCAAATCCACATTGGATCACTGATTTCGATTTATCACCTAAACGAATTTCTTGCTGAATCCATATCCTCTCGAACCAGGATCGAAATAGGAAATTAAGCACAGCCTTCCACTCCTGCTTAGTCCAGGGAAGTGGTGTGCGTAGATTCGCCCATTCTGGCTCGTCAATGGCAACAGCAGAGGGTTCCATATACCCCGTAAGAAGATCAACTTCTATCATGGAGGCCAGATTTTCAAGAAGTCCCATAGCAATTGAGCTCCCATTCTCTTCGGGTCCGAGCCACACAACGACACGGTCCGCGAGTTTGTAGATATCACCCATCCGCTGCACCTGACTGCTGCGCTCATGCAAATTCTGTTGGTCAACACAAATAGCGTCGATCCAGAAACGGCGAGGTTCGTGCTCATGGCGGAGGTGAAACAAGGCAGCCGCTAGATTTTGAGTCACACGAAGATTTTTTGGTTCTCGATGCTCTTGACGGTCTCTGATAAGGACTTCCTTGGAGTTCTTTGATGAGCCCCATGTATAGGACAGGGCTTCATATGATGGAAGCTGATTTGAGGCAGGGTCCAATGTTTCGGTATCAAGATAGATATTGGCGACAGACGTCGACTTGCCAGGGAGTAAAGTCACAATTCTAATCTCTTTGGCACTTTCATCTAGCGGGGTGTAAGCATATCTGTCGGAGAAATGAGATGTAATATTTCCTTTCAGCAGAGTGGAGAAAGGCCTAACATGCTTAGGTCCAAGCCACCTGGTTATACCACCGTTTGCCATAACACGGTTTGGGAATCACTTGAAAAGATAGCAATATAAGGAGAGGGCAGTTATGAGCTACAACATAGATGAGATGATTGAGTAATCACCTTCTTTGAATACCACGACCTGTGAGCGGGTTATGTTGCCTGATGGCGGGCGGAGCACAACGAGGTGCGGCTGAGATTTGTGAAGTTCCAGATAATCTTACGGAATGCGTTCTTATAATGTATACTTAAATCCGAGTCGTTACATCCTGAAGTAACTGTCTTTGTCTTCCGATAATTATGATTCATGTAGGGAGCTCTAGATGTTCTTCAATTTAAGTATACAGAACGTTTACATCGTTGTTCGCGTCGACGCACAGTGCACGAGGCCAACAATCGGTCCCCACCTGACACCAGAATTGATGTGATATGAGTTAGGGTGGTGGTTATATTCATCCTTCCATATTCAGTAGGTCTGTTTAAGGGCGAAGCTCGACTTTATGAATAAGTATAATTCGTTAATAATTTAGGGGAGAGAATTCCCCGTTACGGCTGACTTGAATATGTTGGGCAGTGTCTGCAAGGTAGAGCAACGATGTGGACAAAAGAAGCACCACACTAAGCAGTTTATTCTACTACAGCATGAGATATGGCCGTGAATACTTAGAAGCTAATTTTTAAGAGACCAATCGCAAAAGGCATGAATGCGACAACTTGTGGTTTAGAATATCCTATTCCTATTCGTCGTATTTCGTGTTCGTACTTCGGACTCTCATTACGAGTACGATGTATCCACAGCAACTACGCCCCTTGTTCTCGGGATGCGATCCGAGCAGTACTTCGTAGATTCATACAATCATTATGCCCTCCAATACCTCCAAACCAAGACCCTTATGACCACGACTCCGAAATTATACACCGTATCTATCCCATGTCTCCTAATGCCACGTAGAAGATAACAGACGCGATCTTTAGCCAATGCTTAGAAGTCGGCAGAAGTCAGGGCTTGAACCACGCTTGTACCCTCAACGAACCTTGTCCTGAAGATCCGGTTTGCATTCTGGAACATGCCGTCCTTCAAGCTGACAACAATGAATTGTGAGCCCTTGAATTTGGTTTTGATGAGTCGGCCGATGTTTTGTGTATGGGAAAGATCCAAAGCTGCATCCACTTCATCCAGAATGTACATTGGTGCAGGTTTAAACTGTAGCAAGGCCATGATGAGCGACAGAGCAATGAGAGACCTGCACAGGTTAGCGACAAGTTGATTAGAATATGGACACAACATACCGTTGTCCACCGGAGAGTTCCGTCAGACTCTGTTTCCACACTTTACCTAAGCTGACCTTCACTTCAAGTCCTTCGTTGATTGTCTTGTTCTCGGGAGGATCAAGCTTTGCAAAACTGCCTGGTAGCAACTCGGCAAAGATCGCACCGAAATCTCCGTTGACTTTTTGCCATGTCTCTTGGAGCGCTTTCTTTTTGTATTCGTCCAAGCTGACGATAGTCTCCTCGATCTTCTTCTTGTCACGGATGACAGTCTTCATCATGTTCTTCAGTGCGATCTCTTTCTTCTCCACGCTATCGATCATATTCATGACTTTCGGGTTGATCTTTTTCTTCATACCTTGAGACCGCTCGGTAAGATTTCTTAAGGATGCTTTGCATTCAGCAATGTTTTGGCCCTTGAAATCATATGGAGTCCCAGCTCGGCCGAAGTTATCCTTCTCGTCTGCGATCCATTCATGCTCCGTCTCCATATGAGACACTGTCTGGATTGCAGCTTGTTGCTCTTTGTGAAATTTCTCGATCTGATGTCCGAGCTTTTGCATTTCTAAGCCCTCTTCGGTGATGCGAGCTGCTTTGGACCGTGAAGCGTCCTCAAGTGAGCGTAACTCATCATCAAACCCGGTCAATTTGGCACGTTCATCATTCAGATGAGCTTGGGCAATATCATGAGTATCCTTAGCTTGGCTCTGTTCTGATATGAGATTAGCAAGCTCATCTCCTTGTGCCTTTAACGTCTGCTCAGCTTCCTGAAGCTGCTCTTGCGCAGCAGCCAGATCACCACCGACTTGTTCCGAGTCCAGGCGAGCCCCTTGAAGCTCTTTTTGCATGACCTTTACCGAAGCGGAATTCTTGGTCAAAGCCTTTCGCAAGGTATCAAGAGAGCTTTGGAGCTCGACAAGTTTTCCATCTTTATTGTTGTCGAATTCTTTCATGTCCTTCTCAATGCGCTTGACATCCTTGTTTGACTCATCTTGCCGTTTCTTCGCCTCGATAAGGTCAGCTTTCAATTGCACTATACTTGCCTTCATATTTTCAACCTCTTGGATGATTGAAGAAGATGAGTTGCCACCTATTTGCTCTTCGGTAAGTTTAATTTCGTGGGACTTTAAGTCGAGCTCTTGCTTGATTTTTTTGGCTTGGTCAAGCTTCTTCTTTTCCCGAGCCATGGTTGCTTGAAGTTCTGCGAGGGTTCTCTCGTGAAAGCCGAGTTCCTTGTTCAATTCGTTGAGCTTCTGAAGAGTGACCAAGACACCACTTGAGTTGGGCGAGCTTCCTCCGGATAGAGTACCAGAAGGATCATAAGAGTCTCCTTCAAGAGTGATACTCTTCATCCGAACGGTGGGGTCGAATGTGACTCTCTTCGCTGTCGCAGCATCTGCACAAATCAGAGTATTGCCAAAAACATAGTCCATGGCAGTCGAAACCTCCTCATCGTAGCCCACAAGGGAGAGTGCCAGGTCAACTTTCCCGGGGGCAATCTTTTGGGCGGCACCAATCTTCTCTGCAGATGCTCTGAAGGAAGCAATCTTATTCAAGGGGATAATGGTGACACGTTTCCTAAGTTTGCCGTTCTGGAGCAATTGAGTACCAGTAACCTCAGTATCGACGACAACGTTGTAGAGACGACCACCAGCGCAAATCTCAAGTGCTGTTCCTGCATTTGTATGATCTTTGTCCAGGGTGAACAGTTGAGCCACCAATCCTTTAACCTTTGACCTATCGAAGTTCGGTGTGGGATCGGAATAGTTGAAGTCGATATTTGCGACCCTGCGTTTCATGCCATCAGCTTGTTCGCGGAGTTTCCGAATAGTTTGCTGAAGAGTGGACTCCTGCTTATACATTTCATCCTCTTTGCCAGCCTCAAATCCCAGTTTCCTAAGCTCCTTTTCTAGTTTCTGCGCTTGGGACCGGAGACCCTCAAGGTCATTGAGAAGCCCGGCGTTTTGTTCTTTCGCTTTCTTCGCTCGTGGCTCCTCTTCTTTGATTCGTTTTTCCAGATGTGTTATCTTCAACTTTGCCTGTTCCTGCTCAGTCGAAGCAGCGCTGGCTCGATTTCGTGCATCTTGAAGTTGTCCTTGATAACCACTTTCCTGACCCTCTTTCGAAGCCACGCCAGTTTGCAAGGTTTGCAATAGCTCTTCCTTTGTCTCCGCTTCAGAGCTTTGCTTTTCCAAGTCATCCTTGGCTTTGTCGTACTGTGATTGAAGCTTGTCGTAGACTTTAGTTTTCTGCTTCAAGAGTGTCTCAAGCTCGGAAACTGTTTTCTGAATGGTAGACTTTCGTTCCTTTTCTTCCGCCATGCTGGACTTCTTGAGATCAATAACAGTCGAGAGTCGCACCAACTCATGTGAGTGTTTCTTGACCTCTTCTTCCAGAGCTTGAGCCTTGCCTCCTTTCCGCAATTCCTTCTCTCGTTGTGCCTTCACAGTTTTCACATCTTCTGCAAGATTGTCTATCTCGTGTTTGAGCCGGGTTGCAGATTCCTCTAGGTCTTTCGCGCGCTGCTTTTTAAGCTCTAGGTCATTGGCCGACTGCTTGAGTTTGTCCTGATTCTTAACATAATCATGTGCTACGACCACCCTTGTCAGTCGTTCAAGATCATTCTGAGTCTGCTGGAAGTCTAAAAATGCTCTCTTCTCCATTCGCAACTTCTCCAGCTTGGGTTCTATCTCGTCCTTGAGCAGCTCGGTGATCTCAGTGACCTTCATCTCTTTCTTCGCCATAGTCTTGAATGCCTTATCCCTCCTATCTTCGAACATGCGAGTTCCAGCTGCTTCCTCGATCATGGCCAAAATCTCTACAGGCTTCATGTTCAGTACCTTGGTGATACGACCCTGCATAATTAAGAAATTGGGATTGTTGATGTTCAGTTGCACAGATTGAAACAGATTCTGTACAGTCTGTTGCTGCGCTCGGTGGCCATTAATCAGGTATTTGCTGGTCCCTCCCAGTACAATCTGCCGAGTCACACTGATCTGCGCATACTCTTCAAATCCTATGGGAGACTTCTTCTTGTCGCGATTATCGAAGACTATCGTCACGCTTGCCTTCGTGACACCGGCTTGCCCACGCTTATATATGAGGTCCTACAGTATACTCAGTTTCAAGCTCAGGAAATGCAAAAGGGTGCATACCTGGAGATTTTGGGCCCGCACCACTCCCATGTTCGTTATACCAAGAACAAAACATATTGAGTCCAGGATGTTTGATTTACCACTTCCGTTCAATCCTGTTATCGAGTTGAAGCTCTCGTCCCTTTTTAGTATGTTAGATTCATGCCAAAGCCGCCGTGAGGTCATTATTTACCATCCAGAGATCACTGTTCGCACGGCGTACGATTTAAAACCCTACAGCACGTTAGTAGCAATCTAGCAAGAGCAATAGATGTTTCATACGTCTATAATCACTTCAACAACCCTCATGTCGGCGGTTTTGGAGTTGCGAAAGGAGCGTTGCCAGATTGTCACCGTTGTTTATTTTCGAGAATTCGCGTCAACAAACCGCGTCGTGGGTCCCACTTTTATTTTGTCTCCTCAGGCAGCCATGCATGAAAGCTTGCCTCGGCTCGGTTATCCAGGGGAGCAGCAATGTGCAAATGCAAGTCAGCCTGAACAGGAGTTCAGTTCTGAAAAGTGCTTCTCTTGTTTCCAGCGAAAACTCACCATGGCCCCTCAAGGTAGAACGGGCTCTATACCTGGAGTTGCAGATGGACACGTAGTGAGAGGGATACCGACTGAAAGCGATATGTCTCTGGAAGATCGTGTCCTTGCACTGGCAGGCTTTGGCTCGAGTGACGAAGAAACGACCAAGGTGAGTCTAGATATCTCGGATTCGTTCTTTTAAAATACATAAGTTTTTGCTTCAAGAGGGGTCCAATTATCTCAAATTTGTGGGCTGAATGTTTTTCGTATTCAAAATCAATTCACTTGGTTCGTGTTTTGCAATCAGCGGAGCACCTCGAAAATAAAGCTTTGCGAAATCGTTTTTGGGTGTTGAGATTCCTTTTGTTTCGCGTCTTCAGCTATAATGCTTGACGGGTTGTTGAAAGCCTCAACCTAAACCTTCGTAGGGGAGGTGTCTTTCCATTTTGTATCTTGATGTGCTTCGCCAATACCTGCATGAGGATCTTGAGTATAGAGTTTTGCAATATCAAAGCATGCATCCTGTCTTTGTTTTCTTGGCTTTATTCACTATTCGAGTGCGAGAACAGTCAGGGCGGGAATAATGAGTGTAGCATTTGCAATACTAACCATCGATCCTAATACCAGGGCTGGGCATCATCCGTCATATCCAAACAACTCACCCTCGTCTCCGCATCCGCCGAACCCAACGGCACAAGCACCTTCTCCTTCACCGTTCAAGAAGACCACTGCAACCGTCTAGGAAACCTACATGGAGGCTGTACGGCTACGATCTTCGACTTCTGCACCACCACTGCCCTGGCACCGATCGCGCGTCCGGGATTCGTATGTCCCTCCTTCCCCCTTCTCCCCTGCCCTTCCTTCTCATTCATTCCAAATGTTGGTTTGGGACCGTCTTAATACCTTGAATAGTGGGCATACGCGGGAGTCTCTCGCACCCTAGCAGTGACCTACCTCCGTCCCATCCCACTAGGCGAGGAGATCCTGATCGAGAGCACAGTGGTGCATGCAGGGAAGCGGCTCGCCTCCATCAAGGGCGTGATGAAGAGGAAGAGCGACGGGGCTGTGATGGCGACGTGCGAGCACGGGAAGGTCAGCATCGATCCCGAGGTTTCGAAGATATAGCCCCTTTTAGAGAGCACATCTAGGATTACCAAGAACCTAGCCTATAGAGCATGTGATGCCACGAATATATTCCAGTAACATTTGTCAAAGATTATAATCAAAAAATACCTTCCTCCAAAGCAGCACCCCCATCAAAACTATCTGTAAAAAAAAAAAAAACTCCCTCACAAGAAGCAGTCATGAAAACCCAATCCAAGCCCTTCCAACCTTAACACAAACAAGCCTACATCGTAAGACCCATCCTTAATACCAGCTTATCCCCAGCAGCAGCACCACCACACAACCCACCTAGTAAACACCAGCAGCCCGCCCCCTTCCAAACAAATCAAACCCAACTCCCCAAAACGAACCCCAATATCCGAACCCCAAAATATCCAAAACCAGCCCGGCCCACCACAAAACTGTTGAGAAAGTGGAAACAAATAGAGGGAAAAAAACAAATCTCGCGGTCATGACGTGGTTGATCCCTCCCCCTTCCCGTTGAGAAGGAAAAAGGGGGGCGCAATGCCTTGGTCTGAGGTCGGGAGGCGGGGAGGGAAAGAAAAAAAGCATGTGATAATGCGGGCTTGATATCTGGTGATTTTATGAAAAAAAGCGTGATTGTGGATCGCCTGTTTCGTGGGCTGGGATAATAGTAGTAGAGGGTTAGGTTAAGTATAGAATAGAGCAATGAGTTTTGAAGTTTGGGTGGATGGCGTGGAAAACTGTTAGTTGTGGGAAATGGGATGCAGGTATGTTGCCAAGTGAAAAACACACATTCATGAAATGCAAAAAGTTGAGAATTAGAAAAGTTTTTATTGAATTTAATGTTTACACCTCATAGGGCATCAAGCTATCCATCCCTCAGACGACAAATGATATCTCATTGTCCTAAAGTACTGTTTGAGAACCATGGAAGCAAAAAGATGTATAGACTTTCATTTAGAGTTTCTCGACCGCCCATTCCATGAACGCCGTCTCCCAGATCTAATAAACAAAGCCCGCTCCACAAAGCAACAACGTGAAAATGCAACTTTTCTCGGGTTCGGATCAGACATCCTATCTCATCTACTCATTAGGTGTGCTCGATGGCACGTTGTACAAATTATGCGGCCTCTGCAGAAGCAACGGGCTCGGCTATCCGTGTAACTTGGCTTCCAGCTCTAATGATCTTCTGTCCAGCCGAATCGCTAACAAATGAAATGTCCTTGTTTTCTCGTTGTGCCCGCTTCCAGATCTCGACCTCGCAACCTCCTCGGAGAACACCCACACGCATTGTTGAAAGCAAGTTGTGTGCGGCGTTGGAATGGTTGTAAACACCTCCGTTGAAGATGGCAGTTGCGTCTTTGCCAATACCAGAGCTAATCAAAGCCTTTCCGCCTGGGTGGTCTTTGATAAAGTTGCTAACATCGTGAACAACACCAGCGACTGCAATAAGTGCTTGACCATCCTTGGCTCGGCTGACATACTCATCCCAATCGAGGATTGGGAGTTGCTCAAGTGGGATACCCCAGTCAAGGGTTTGTCTCTTCTGGTCAAGCTTCTTCTGTAGTTGTTGCAAGCGGCCCTTCTCGATCTCGTTCTGCCTGAACTGCTTGAGATCATAGGCGAGACCAAGCTGCTTCCAGATCCAGATTGACCATTTGGTGGGGTCGTATTGATGCCATTCGATAGCATTGCGATAATCCGAGGGGAACTCGTGATGGAAATTGTGGTATCCTTCTCCGAGTGTGACGAGGGCGGTGATGACATGGTCGCGGGGAGAGTTGCGGTCATCGAATGGTTGATCACCCAGCCAATGTGCCAAAGAGTTGACACAGAAAGTAGCCTGCTGGACGAAAAAGATACGAAGGATACCGGCGTAGATATATCCTCCCCACCAATCCCCCCATCCAAGACCAGTGACAAGGCATGGGAAGATCAAACCCATGAAGATGACGCATTTGAGGTAGTTACGATGTTGCCAGACAACGACTGGGTCATCGTTGAGATCGGAGATATCGGTACGACCAATTCTCTTCGGGTTTTGCTTCATGATCATCCATCCGAAATGAGAGTATAAGAGGCCTTTTCGGACAGAGTATGGGTCCTTGTCGGTGTCGGTGTAACGGTGGTGAGCACGATGATCTCTGGACCACCAACGAATCGACCCCTCCACAGCACCAGCTCCAACAGCAGCGAGGAAAATCTTCAAGGGCAATCTCGCTGAGTAGGATGTGTGCGCCCAAAGTCTGTGATAACCTACAAATATACTTGGTCAGAGCCGGAAATATTAACGTTGAAACAGGTCATGAACATACCAGCTGTGATACCCAGGCCAGTCATAAAGTAATATGCAACGGCGAATACAGCAGTCTTCCACTGCAGAGGTGTCCAGTATGCGGCAATCAAACCGTACACAGGAACTCCCACAATCAGGGTGACATTGAGCCAGTTCACATGTTTGTACCAGTTGCTCCTTGTGATGGGCTCGTCGGTGATGTGTGGTTTCTTCGGGTCGTGTCTCTTGTTGCGATTGGGCTCTGAGGGGTTTGCCATGCTGGATGGAGGCATTGAAGCATAAGCAGGAGGAGTAGCCATTGTGGGAGAAAGGGGGTTGAAGAGAGAGCTTGAAGGAAGAAAAGAATTGGCGGAGTGAGGACGGCGGAAGCCTTATAAGTAAAAGGCTTGGGACCTTGGGAGTTTTGGGAAGACGCTAGTCGATCCAAACAGGCCAGCAAAATGGCGTGGGGAGCGAGGGGCGGCTCTTCTGGACCCTATCGGAGGGAGGGATGGATCTTTTAATTTTTAATATTTTTGGTTTCTGGTGGAAAAATAAGAAGCGTTTCCGTTTAGGTTTTTATAGCGAGGTAGAGCTTCGGAATGTATGGGCCAGGAGAACCTAGATATTGATGAATTCACTCTCGATTTTGGTGTATAATTTTCATTTTTCAGAGTCAGATTCTACACAAAGCCACAGTATCACAAGACAAATTATGGATTTGATTCTAACATGTGCCTCGGAAAGACTGACAAACGCATGTTGATGGTGGTGGTAGGTGATGCTGAACCTGGTCTGGGATCCCCAACAGAGCCAAGACTACACCTCAACAGTTTTGTTGACCCTCCCAAAAAAAATATTACGGCAGCCGGCTCCATCACATGCGGCAAAAAGTTAGTCGACTATTCTTGAATGGGAATCATATCACATGTGATGATTTGCGGCATGATCTCTGAAATGGTTGCCCGTAGAAGCCACGATAAGCCTTGCCTTATCGAGACTTCTGGTACCTGCCTCCATGACTTCATCGACGCTCTTGTCAGCCATGCAAAATCCCTACTACTTCTTTCTTCATCATGACTCTCTGTTTTCATCCTCGGGTCACATATTGGAGGCCTCAAATATGGGCTTCTCTGAGATTAACCAGGGCTCATTTTGTCCTGAAACGAAAACACAAACCGTTGGAATGGAGCCCTGGACAATACCCGCGTGGCAAAATGCGTTCCGTGTTGCCGCGTTCCTGAATTGACAATGCGTCAGATCGGATAGGCTAACATAGCCAGTTGGATGTAGCCAAGGGAGAAGCAATCTACTCCTTTCAGACACCGCCTATTTCTGATGTAGCTGCATCTATCTGATGATCAAAAATCGAGAGATCAAACAACATGCCACTTTGGCGTATTATATTTGGTTTCAATTTGTTAAGGCATAAGATGGGACGGTTTTAGCATCCTCAACAAACTGGATCCGAATATCCCCATAATGCACAGGCCACCATCAGCCAAGTCACATCTTTCTGCAAGGAGTGTTCTGCTCGCCTTCTTCTGCCGCCACTCCCAGGGCTCCAGCCTTACCAAGTTCTCCATCCCACTGTGGCACCCTGAAAAGTTGGGGCCATGCAAGCCCCTGCCAGAAAAAAAAGGGCTTCTTGCGTAGGCAGGTGGCAAATCTTCTTCTTCACGACCATCCTGTAATGACAGTCTGCAATGAAAAAAATTGGTAGCTTCTCTTTGATTGAGCGTGTCATCCTTAGTGCAGGGGCCATGCTAATCTTCTCTGTATCGTTTCCTGTGACAGTGTTAGTGCTTGCTGGCTGGTGGGAGGATGTTCTGCAGGAACAACTCACAAATTGACCAAATGCCCGAAGGCGAAGAGAAAAGAAGAGTTTGTAAGAGGGAGGCAGGCTTATATAGGCCGTCACTGAGCAAAACACGCTAAGCCAGGCACCTCTGATAACAATGAAAACAAATTACTAAATCGAGACTAGCCTACCAAAGAGCCCCCTATCTCCAATCCCAGCCATCTCAGCCTCGTCTATTGAGCCATGGGTTTTGCTTCTCGACAGAGACTCTTTTACGCGACATAGGAGTAACTTCCTAGGTTCCAACAGCAAGCAATCTTCAATTCCTCACTTCATGCATAACCTCACAATGCAATTTATATTATAGACCATACTCTCATCGAGCTGAGATGGATTCTATTACATCGGTTCATCATTATATAGCAACCGTATATGAATTCAAGAAAATGTAAATGTATTTATGTAGTGCCTATGCAGTGCGACGTGAGTATACAAGGAAGTCTCAACCGTTCCTTCTATTTTTTTAACATATCATCACTTACTCATGGCACATTACTCTGTGAAAGAAAAGATGTCCTTTCACTGACATTGGGTTATTCTACTTTATACATCAATTACTTCATATACAACTCCTTGATACTAGTTTATTATCCTTTTGCCCGCAATGCCCAGTTACATCCTGCTACATCTGAATGTGGATTACCTATGACAAAACAAATGGCCGCGGGGGCAATGGAAATATCATTTGAGGAATGGCTCCATCCATCGATAGCTAATCGCCACGGATCGCTCTTCTTGGAGCTTGGTATTCCTAAAGGAGAGTCTTTTGTCTCTGGCCAGTGCAGTTTAAAACGTGCGGCTTCCTGCTCAACACCACAACCTTATTCTGGCCAGCGACTTCCTACTCCACGGCAACCCTGTATAAGCAGGAGCTTCCCTTCCATTTTTTAAAATGATGTTGTCTCTTTCCATATCAGAAGACGAGCTCACTCATTAGCGAACCTGCCTGCCTGTGAAGGTAGTTAAAGGCAGCCTTCTCCCAGAGTCTTCCATATCAAATCGCACTCATCCAACATCCGTCACTATATCTACACCACATTCATACCGCTTCCATAGAACTCACATCTTCTGTGGACCTGACATATACATATTCGACTGCACTCACAGGCCCACCTCCCACTGTATCCACGAAAACATCCGTCATGGCAAACAATAGCAAGAATTACCAAAGTTGCCTTCTCCCCGCGGACTTCTCAAAGAACGGAACCATCACCCTCGCTGTCCGAGAGGATAAAAAAGGCCTGGTTGGCTTCCAGGTCGCCATCGGTATACCGCCAACCCCACCTAATGCGTAGCGATCACTGATCGATCTCTAGATGATTCCCAATGTCCTGTGAAAGATTCTGGCTTCGACGCAGGGATAAAGTACATTCGTACTTTCGACTCCAAATACATCGAGGCCTCTGAGGACAGAAACGGCTTCTCTGTCACTAACAGAGGTAGTGACCGGGCTGAAAGCTTGCAACCCACCGTACCCAACGATTTCGTTGTCCTTGTTTCTCTACTCGTGGTGATCTTGGCTGTGGTGCTTTTGTGTAAGATGTTTTGGCATGGTAAACTTCCGGATATTGCTGACACGAGGAACAGGCTGCATCCTCTTATGCTGGAAGCTCTGTAGTGGAAGAAAGAAGGAAAAGAAGGCAAGCAATGAACATTAAGATGTTGGAATAGGTAACATTGATGGAGTTCTGTCGGGTATGAGGCAGGCAGAAATGCGCCAAGGATTGTATTGAATAAATCATGATTCTTGAAGACGTTCTTTCATCCTGTGCACATGATTTGTGTGATTTTGTGTTATATTTGTGGCTAGTGGTTCGAGTATGAGAAGTAATAATACAGCTATCCATTATCTTCTCCCTGAACCTCTTCCCTTTCATGCATCCAGGCACTGTAGTCCAAAGTATTCCCAAAGTTTACACATCTAGCTTTTGCGATTTCTTGATGAACCGTTTGATTATCTCATCCTACAAAACTCAAGCACCCAGATTTATTGATTATCAATCACATCCAGCCCACGCAATTCTCTTCCAATATCCCTTTCATCCCAAACCCTCCTTAATTTTCCAACTTGAAACCAGCTACTCGGAGATAATCAGAAGAGGAAATCTTCTACGTGATGATTCGGGGGGAGTGGTACAATAGAACCGTTGTATTTAGATGATTTTTCTCTTCTGCGTACGTTGTTATTTCTTTTTTTTTGGGGGGGGGGGGGGGGGAGGCAGCCTGATCGGCAGCAAAGAGCTGAACAGGTCTCGATGGGTGGGAGGGGAAGAAACACGCGGATTGTCTTGGAGGGGGGGGGGGGAGCCGGTTTGAGCAGGATCCTGCAAAGCCCCGTGTGAAGGTGGTATGGGAACGGGTTGTTAGGCAGAGGTGGAGCAGAAATGCAAAGGGGGGCCGCATGGGTGGTATGGTAGTAGGTATATCAAGGATGGGGAAAGAAATTGTGACTTGGGCGATACGAGGGTTGGAGTTTGACGCTTGGGGCTGTTTTTGGAAGGAGGGAGGGCGGATGGGGCGGAAAGGGGGGGGGTCGGTTTAGCTCCTTGCTTTTGTTTATGGTTATTCTTTTGTTTTGTTCTTTTTTTATTTATATTATTTGCCATGCCGTTTAGAGAGTATTGATTTTTCTGAAGGGACTGACGTGCTTAGGCATAGTGACGATTGTTTCGGTGGTTATTGGGATGGTTGTCTTTACTTACTATATATACATATATATATAATGGAGAATACAACAGAATTGAACGTATCAAGATTGCATAACTTTCCTCTTGAACTCGGATACCGCACATTGTGCATACAGCAAGAAATAGCAAACTTTGAAACATCGATATTTATATATCCTGACTCCAAATCTAGATACCCGCCCCTAACTATCCCCCACAAATCCCTAGACTGCCATCGCGGACCGCATACCCCGCGTGAAACAAGCGTATGGACCTCACGCCATGTTCTCAAGTACCTAGGTAACTACCGTAAAGAGGCCATGTAGTCAGAGCCGTACGCCGGCGCGGCTTGCGGGAAATCCATCTGCAATGTGCAAGCAGGCCAAGGCACCGCATGATATCCCCATGACGCCTATTACTCCCAAACCTTCTATTTAGTGGATGGGAAATCGGAGTTAGAAAGACGGACGGACAGATAGATAGGTAGGTAGATAGATAGACAGCAGAGGACATACATATTCCGGGACATTATGATCGCTACGAGGACCTGGCAGAGCTACCTCGCTATGAGTTCACAAAGAAACCTATATATATATAACCCGAACAAGATGGCAAGACATATTCTCCACATCCATGACTGGTAGCAAATCCATAATCTCTACCCATCCCCAATCACCCAAACAAGATGCATAAGCCCAGAAACTCTCCGCTCCTTCACTCGCCGTAGCGAAAAAAAATCACAAGTACGCAAACAGCCACGCCAGAGAGGCAGGATAGAGAGATATGGAATCCAAAGCACCACGCACGAGCCTTCTATCCCCCCTTGTACATATGCACATCTCTATCCAAAGCCCAACACCCCCCCTAGAAGTAAACATCATCCCACAACCCGGCCCCCCAACAGCAAACCCAAAAACACACCAGTTCCAACCAAGCCGCGGGTCGAGAGAAAAATAACCCCAAACCTACCGAAGGGAGGGAGGGGGGAGGTGGAAACGAAACACATAAGAAAGGTAAGGAAGAAAGGAGGTAAGAAAGAAAGAAAGAAAGAAAGAAAGAAAGAAAGAAACCGAACGAGCCGCGAGCACGCGCCGCCCTACGAGAATTTTTAACGACGATCGCTAGGGTGGAGGAAAAAAAAAAGGGGGGGGGGGGGGCTACTGCACGACGGAAGGCGAACGGGGATAGGCACGGTGATAAAAGGGTTATTGAGAGAGTGAGAGAGAGAGAGAGTGTGTGTGTGTGTGAGAGAGGGTAGCTGAGTTGAGGTTTTCGAAATGGCCGGATTTGGAAAGGCGTGGGTGGGACGAGGGACGGACGAACCGTCGTGATGATGGTAATGATGACGACGACGATGATGATGATGCAATAGTGGTTAGGAGGATGCTCTGTACCTTAGCATTAGATTGAGAATGATTTTATCATAGCTATTCCTTGCATCAGGGCGAGCACTTTGTCTTTGTCCACCTAAGGTTCAGAAATTAGACTTCAGATATTTGGTCGCTCCATACTGAGATCAAACACGAATCACAATACATGATGAGGTCAAGGCCTAAGCTTCATATCATATTTTTAATTGGCTAGTTGGAGCTGCTCTAGGTACATTAATATAAGGTGTTCTACCATGACAGCAAGCTCGTTGCACAGCAGAGATACTCTTGCTGTGCCTGTATGAATATGTTATCCTCCTCTTCTCCTCCCCCAAAGTGGTGTAGCCCATCCCACCCACATGCCCGATGAGGTCCGTCCTCCATTTGCATATGGGTCTTTTTGTCTAATAGTCCAGACTTTGAGTCTCCAGAACGCCACAAATGCCGTATACACAAAAGAAAAATAACCCGCCCAATGCTGCTGCTAGATGCTGATATGTATCCAGTTTAACTTCCCGGGCGATATGATGATTACGCTGGCGAGGCCAGAGGTAATTTATGCAATGCTAAGATCAAGATGAACAATAGTGGCGCCAGAGCCTTGGCTAAAGTACTACGAACTTTATGATTATCCGTGAATGAAAACTGAAGAATGATTAGCTTGGATGATCGATCTTCGCTTCCGATATACTCACAATATGTTTTCGCACTCAATTGCCCGCTTTTCATCGATTAGGGGGGGTGCTAGAGGCAGATTTGCTCATGCTACGCTCAGGTGCATGCCCATTGCGTCCAGAGATTGAGTCAAAGTCATAGTTTCGGAGAACGTTCTCGTACTTTGCGCTCTTCATAAACTTGGGGACGGAGTCCTGGCACGTTTATTAGTGGTGTAATTAATCCCCGAATATAGGCTCAACTTACGCTTGCCATAAGCTTGAACACGGAGATTTGGGCATCTTCAAACAGCTGGGTCACCTCTCTCAGACTTTCAATCATTGCGGCGTCTTGGCCAACAGCCTTGGTCATTCTGGTGGCAAGTTGATTACGAAGGGCATGATCGATGTTGAGCTCGCAAGGTGAGCCTGGTGCTAAGAAAGCATTGTAAATGCCGTACGCTGAGGCCATGGTTTCCTTCACGGACTCTATGCTTGGCTGTCCTGGCCTCTCCCGGTTAGAATTTCCTGAACTATTCTTGATGGCTGCTTTGCAAGAATTGAGGAACTCATCCACCTCTATGTAGAATGACAGATTCTCCTCACAATGAGTATCTCGTAAATTCTCTCGGAAGAGTAAGCGAAGCGCTGCATCATTTAAAATCTTGTCTAACTTCTGCGTGTTTGAGTCACGAGAGGCTCCAGGTCGGTGCGGAGCTACAAGAGAGCCTTCGCTCTCAGACTTCCGGTCCCTGGTCATGTTCACCACGTCTTTGCCCTTTTGAGAGAGTTGATAAATTGCGTGTTTGGTTGGCTGGAATACCTTCGCGTCCTTTTCGTGCTGATGTTGCGCGAGGTATGCTCGATCTGATTGTACACACCATATGTATTCGTTCTCCAAGAATAGCTGTCCGATGTCAACTGTCTCCCTCCGATCGACCGTTGTGCAACAATCCATCAACCAATCTGTTGCAGCTTTTCCCGTAAATGTCTGATACACTGTCCGGGGTGGAGATCCGACCTTTCGTTCTGAGGCCATCCTCACACCAGCTATACCATCTTTATATTCACTTAAAGAATCAGAGTCTGCGGAGCTGATGCTATTTTTGATGTTTGGGCCATTTGTGCCCACAAATCTACGGAAAATAACCTCAAGAGTGTTCTTGTCAGAGGACAGCTTATCAGTTGTAGGATCTCTTTCTAGAATAACCAATTGCATAGTATTTCTGGGAGAGTTGAGTAGATCGGTGATATGCTTTTGTTGGATCCCATTCTTTGCGCAGAATCTCTCCAGCACATGTATGCCTTTTGGGGTTAGTTGCCAAACCGTTCCTGACATCTTGAACTCCTTGCCCTGCTTTCCGTCCGCAGTTTCGATAAATCTGGCATCCAAGAATCGTTGACATATTGCTCTCGCCATTTCACGAGCCATGGAGAATGTTGTAGTTGTGGTGGTTGTGACGATTCGGGAGGGGTCCTTGGGGTCTGGCATACGATTGGACTGGGAGAACTTTAGAGAGCCTAGGTTATTGATAGCCTCATCGGATATAAAAGAATGTTCTATGCTCGTCAATCTGATTCGGTGCTTCGCGAGTGGCAAGCTAACAACTAATGTCGAAAATAGATCTTTAAAGTCCTTCGTCAAAGTCAGCAATCTGGCGTAATATACGGTTTGCATACTGCGTGGCACTTACACGTGTGAACGGCCTTTCATCGGACGTCATGCGCAACAAGCGCGAAGAAGTTTGGTGCATCTTGCCGTTTGATTTCCCTCGCGGATTAAATGAAACCGGACGTGGTGTATTTGAGGCCGTATCCGCGTACGGCTGAGAAGGTGGATTGGTCTCGAGCAGAGACTGACGATGAGATGCTGTTGTAGAAGATAATATTCTGGTAGGTAGGGCCGAGGCAGCAGTGCTCGAGGCGATGGAATTGACGAGAGTGCTCGCCTGTGACTCTCCCGACTGCGAACCTTTGCTGTTGAAGAAGGAATTGCTACTATTACTATTTGTCGGAGTAGTGGGTGAACTCTGTGCAGTTCGATATAGACTGCTGGACGAGGCGCGAGGCCGCACTGAGGGATCGGAGAGGCTGGCGAGAGCGTTAGATGTTTTGTCTCGAGCCAACGCTGCCAAAGTTAACAAGCCGGGGATATTTGGTCTTCCAAAGCTGGATGACAGAGTCGATTGATGTTTAGCACGACTCGGGCTATCTGACGAAGAGGTGCCGGATGCAGTGGTGGTGACGTTGGTAGCCTTGGGTGGTGGTGATGGTTGAAAGGAGTGTGAGAGCGAGTGCGAATGTGCCAGAGGAAGCGGCGATAGACGTCGGTCGGTTAGAGCAGGAATTAAGGTAGAGTGGGAGGTGGAGTTTGGTGAAGAGGTCTGGGAGAGAGCCATCTAAGGGATGGTAATATTAAGAGAAAGGATGTTTTACGATTGACCAGGCGAGAGAGAGAGAGTTCTTAGTGAGAGTGCTAAAAGGGCCCCCAGCCGCAACAAGGAAGAGGGCAGTCAGGCTGGTTCAGGCTTGGGTCAGGTTCAGGTTCAGGGTGCGGTAAGAAAGTTAGGAAAAGCAGAATGAACTACTTTACTACTCTGGGCTGCCCTGCCCATCGGGACAGTACCAATAACAATGCAGAAATCATGGGCAGCATCGGTGGCCGTTTTCTTTCTTGCTTCCTGGTCCTGGCTTGCTGTCTGTGGGAGGGGAGGGGTGGTGGTGGAGGGGGGCGAGCAGACCCTGTCCCTGACACCTAAGCGTTTAAGTCTATTGTACAGTATATCTAAGCAGCCTGAAGCTCGACCTCCGTGCTCACTCTACTTACATACAGTAGTAGTTTTAGTGGTAACAGTACAGTATAGTACAGTAGCAGTGGGTATTGGGGGGGGGGGGGGGAATAGATGCCAGTAAGGATGATGTAGGGTCGCACTACAGGTGGAGTCCAGCCCAACCCACAGCGGCGACAGGTGTTTTTTTTTTTTTTTTTTTTTTTTTTTTTTGGGCAGATGGACGGAGGGGGAATGGTGAGTGGTTACTTAGGAGTGCTGCCAGAAGGAGGAGAGGGGTTTTGAACCCCCCCTGTGGTCTTCTGATGATGATGATTATTTAAGGTAGCGTTGCTGCAGATGAAAGATCTACTCGCGTGGTGTACAGGGATTGCGCAGCCCACTGGCTAGGAAGAATCAACCGAAAGAATATTCGATGCCGAGATCTCAGGTGTTTGTGAAACCCAGTACGATTTTCCACTCTTGAGGCCTGACTCGCGCATCCAATTTATACGAAGTCGGCAAAGCAAAGTGATTTTTACATGCGGATGAATTTTTCCTTATTTCAAATTTTTTTTAATTTTTAATTTTTTTTTAAATATCAGAGCCATTAGTTGGTGCATTCAACGTACGATAAATCAGTGAGGACTCGTGGTGGTCGCCTAGATAGCAGGCTAATCAAAAATCTTACATCTTACTGGTACACAAAAACCAATACAGTAGTACCTCTATGCCCGGCATACTTACTGGATGATGACTCTGTGGCCTCACCAAAAATGTATAATCCGCAAGTATCGACCAAGTGAGTACATATCGTATCATTATTATTTATCAGGTGGGGCTCCAAGGCTAATAACAGCACGAGTCTTCCCATCCACGATACCTGCATGCGCCTTTGCCCCTGTCCTTATTTCTGTCAATTGTGGTCTTCCCCTTACCCAATCCAGCCTGTGCAACAACCTCTCGCCTTCACAAAGAGAGAGCGGCTCCAAGCCGTATGGTGCCCACCACCCGCTAGTACTACTACTACTACTACTACTACTACTACTACCACTGTATATTGCCCGTCGCGGGTGAGCCCGATTGCTTGGTAAACTCATGCAAAGGTGGCTTCATAAGAACTCTTTTTAATGCGTTTCGCCGCATCTTGAAATCTTATGCGTTGATTTTGGGAGAACTTCTGCGTCATCATGGGGGCTCTGCAGAAACCATAGACCACCAGTTCTTGATCCAGCCCGCCCCTAAGTACCAAGGCACCAAAGCACCAAACAAAAATGCATTCAAGAAAAGCCAACTACTCCGATGCCAATTCCTAGATCTATTAACCTCACTGCCGTTGATTGATCCGAGATTGACACGCAAGGGGTGCTCTTGTTTCACCGATATGAACAAATCAATGCTCACGCCGATATTTGGCCGGGACACACCGGCGAACTGCAAACATAGATTGCCGGAAATCTGGACAACATTAAAAACCTAGAAGTCTGCAGGGCAAGGTCTCTCTCATAGTTGCCTTTGTCACGTTTTGCGAAACTCAAATTTCACCATAACCATGCAGGAAGCCGCTTTCCCATGTTGCAGGTTAAGCTTCTCCCATAACTCGTCCAGAAACGCATTGTCAAAGATCCGCAGCAATGGCATAAGTATCTTAGAACATTTGTAGTCTCTGATCTGGTCCCCGCCGCAGATGGTCGCTGACGGGAGTTCTGCGGACGAATTCGTGGCCAGCAACGATAGATCTGCCGTGAAAATGCAGAGTGTCTTGCTATCCTGGTCCTTTGACAGGAAACGTCTCAAACCTTGGAGATAAAAATAGCCCTCTAATGTTGTTGCAGAGAGGCATGTCAAAAGGTTAAAACAAAATCATCAGCAAAAAGCCTTTTGATTTCATGTTTATTGATTGATTCACGAGGGAGTACGTGTTGTTGATACAAGTAACTTTCCGTTTGGAGATATTAAGGTCCAGCGGGAATGAAAGTTTCGGCATTTGGGATTTCGCGTATGCATCGCTACCCACAACGTGTCCTACCATACCTGAAGCAGTAGGTTGAGCCCTGGGGCCTGGTCTGGGCGTGAAGGGGAATATGCTAGTTGCATCAGTGGTTTGTCACCGCCATGTTTCTCACCCAGCAAGATATGCATAGATCGCACCATGGTAAGTAGACTTTGGACGGCAGCAGGGAATAATGGGGGGGGGGGGCGCGCACCAAAGGAAGAAGTGGGAACGTCCAGGTTTGAAGCTATGGCCGGCGGAGGGGTAGGCAGGCATGGCCATCAAACTGTAATGTACTGTACAATACTGTAATGTGGAAGTCAACAATCTAGGACAATTCCACGTGGCAGGGAGTCTTACCATAAGGACACTTCTATGGGCGAAGAAATGACTGGCTCTTACTATAATGTGGTGTGGTGATGATCCCCAGCCACTCAGTTTGCTGTCAGACACACGATATCACGTTCTTCATCCCCTCGAATAATAATTTGCTTTTTGGTATTGATTGGTATTCATGAAGAGAGGCTGTGATGTACTGTATGCGATGTATATCCGATCCGGAGCAGGCTTGATTTGTCAAATTAAACCCCCCCCAAAAATCAACTTAGCCTTTACGGTGTCTCTTTCTCGCTCGCTTACCTTCGTTTTTGGTTTGATTAATCACCCCCAGCGCAAGCCCGAACGACCCCTCACTTCAGACTCTCAGGGGGGGGGGAACTGTGGCCGGGTAAAAGCAGCGGGCGTCGTCTGCAAAAAGTTTCCGGCCGCCCACGTTTTCCACGTTTCTCTCTGTCTTGGGTCAGTGAGTTTCGTCAGACCACGCGAAAACCAGGATGCAAGCAACATCGCCAGGGTGCCATGCACGCTGGACTGCCTGAGTGGCCAACTCCCCAACAACCCGTCGCGTGCGTGGGCCTGCGTGGCCAACAAAGAGTGGAAAATAAAAAGGGTAAGACTTGGCCACAGATGAATGTATTTTGTGAAATATGATCTGACAGCCGGAGCGCCGGCCTTTTGAATCTGAGAGACAGTAAGCCATTCATTGGGGGGTTTACATCCCACTGACTAATTTTGGGCGGGAGTCGCGACTTCGGAATAATAGCTGCCTATTGATATAGCCCGGCCCGGGATTTCGGGTAAGGAGGGCAAACTGCTGACGGAAGCGGGTGCATCTGGACATAAGAGAAATGTTCATTCTGAACACAGATCTTCAACAGGCCACCGAGTGCGGCATGTTTCTGTATGTCGAGCGACGCCGACCAACATGAAAGCGTCAAAGGAGGCCCTATCCCTCAAAACATCACCAGTACGGATTAGAATTAGAAGCCTAATAATCAGGATGAAAGCATTAACGCCTTTTCACCTCAGTCGCCAGCCAAGATCTCTCTAAGTCTCTCTCTTTCTCTCTCTCGCGCTCATTTAGCACGCCGTTCACATCGCCTCTTTCTATTATTGTGTTCGCCGCTCCCGATTTGTCAGCAGTCATACACTTCTTATCTCCTAAACAGGTAGCGAGATGGGGATTTTCCCAAGCCTCACGGGTTACCCACGGGTCGTGAAACAACAATTGCTTTCTTCCTAAACCTGCTTGGCCTAGCGTTGCCACATACGCCACAGCGAAATAAACCTTCGGGTAAGCCCCTTACCAGGAGGCTGAGGTAGTCTACTCAATTTAGTAATTTTGCCGCACTCAAATTCAGATCCTTTCCAAAACTAGATCAGCACTGGTTCAAATCTTGAAGCAACTTCCGGAAATCAGGTTGGAATCCTTTTGTCTTACTGACCTTCCAAATATACCCCCCATCAGGTCATCATCATCATAAAATATTCCAAATTCAGACGGATGCGACCAAGCCATACGTTCCCTCAGTCGATAATCTCCGAACGTTTGAAGGATCTCCCATAAGCGAGAAAGTAAAAAGCCCCTTTTCCCACGTTTTGGAAATTTTGGGAACTCATCTACCACCCATGGCGCTCCACAGAAGGAAGCTTCCATCCATTTTCCCTGTGAGATGAAATAATATCCGATGATAAAATTAAAAATTCCAACGTGTGCACACGATGATACGATGGCTCACCTTCAAACATGCCAGGGGGGGGTTTCTCCAACACAGATCTTCCCTTCTAGAAGGTTTCCAGAAAATTATCTCGAACCAGTGGAACGTCTCGCATTAAGCTCTGACGCAGGGGGTACATCAATGTGAGGAACCACCGTAAAAATCATCATCATCCCTCACGTTCGTCGTTTGCCCCGGGGAACATTGAGATTGGATGTGCACGGCGACTAGCAAGTTGCCCATGCCGTGCGGTATAAAAATAGGAACTTCTCGAAGCTGTTCATCAAACCGTCCACGGATCAGCCTTGTGTGTCAAGATATCGATACAACGTTGTATAAAAAAAAGCAAAAAAAATTAAAAAAAATTAAAAAAAGGGAAAGGAAAGCAAAAGAGGAACGTGGCAAGAATCTCCATGTCTCTTCGCTCTTTCCCCATACCGGATACTCATTTCCGCATAGCTGTACTTAACCCGGGACTGAGCTAGTAACATGCTCCTATTCTATCACATCTCAGATTTCTGTTGATGGAAAAAAAAAAGCATGAACAGAGAGACGGAATTGTGGTTTCCATGCCACCTGCAAGCCGGACGATATCTATGCACCCCTCATCCCCAGCGCAGCCACTTTGAGAGCAGTGCAGAAAAAAAAGAAAGCATGGCGAAAATATGACAAAAAAAAAAGGAAAAACAAGCTACAGAAAAAAAAGATCCCACCGCAAATCCACCGCGCAAAAACCGGTTCACCGTCCTATCCTCAGCTCTCAAGCCAAAAAAAAAAAATCAAAAAAAAAAAAATACAAACCCCCAAAACTCCACCACGGTAAGCAAAGAACTCCCCTTTCCCTTCTCCCTAAAAATAAACCGATACTCCACCCGAGGATCGACCAAATTAGGCCGCGCAAAACGCAAAAAACATGAAAAGGAAACAGCAAAGCGTGATACCAACATGTCTCGCCAAAAGTCACGGGTTCCGCAAGCTCTTTCCCTTTCCTTCTCTCATGGGGGAGGAAAATCCCGAGATCGATCGAGAGACCGAGGAGATGGATTTCTCATGCAACCCGTGTACCTCTAAAGAGGGGGGGAGGGGAGGTAACGGGAACGCGGGAACGGAAAGGGAAAAAAGCCACGAGGGTAACGACGGGTTTGGTGATGGGACCCGCAAGCGAGCAGCAGGATATCTCTTCTTGCTCGCTTGGGAGGAGCCCAATACAGTGGATATGGGGGTGGGTTGTTAATTTTTTTTTTAAATTTTTTTCTATGAGTCAAAACTTCGATGACCACGCGCAGGGTGGAGATGTTGTCCACGTGGGGGGCTGGTGGGTGATGATGCGAGTGGTGCTCGTAAGGTGCTGTGCTGCCTGATGATGTCTTGAGACGCGGTGAGCGAGTGTGAGACATCCTGAATCTGATGCGGAGCTTTTTTTGGTGCTGTTATGGTGAGTTTCTACTAGGGGGATTAGAGAAGGGTAGGTTTGCGAGACATCAAATTTGAATTATGTAAATGGTGGGATGTGTCTGAGAACGGCTGGACTGAGACCATCCACTTATGAAGACTACTGAAAAGTCCAGGATTATGAGTTCGCTTTAGCGACGGAACTGGTTTCTTTGATTCATGTTCTCTACATGGTGATTCAGAAGACTGGTAGATCTACCTTCTGTCATTCGTAAGGTCTTTGTCTCCCTCATGAGAACTACTTCCTGGGACACCAAACGCCAATGCTTTGTCCCTAATTCCGAGATGCATTTTGCTCCATCGTACAACCCAGCGCAAATAAGCCCTTCACTGCGTTGGGCCAGAATCCCTTCTCCATCCTTTGTTTCGCATATTATCTTCGATTCGTTTCCAGATCTCCTCCACCACCTCCCTATCTCGCCATCTGCTCGCCGCAGCGGCTCCTATATTATACTTGTCTACCTGTACGGTCAACACACCTCTTCCCCAGCTCTTGACTGTATCAGGCAATGCATCCCCTCTCCAGCCGATATACACGCCTAGCGTATTCCTAAATAAGTCATACGGCGACTGCCACTTGTAGTTCTTGAATTGCCAAGCTTGGCCAGTAGTAAACACTGCGACGACTCTTGCCCAGTATTCTGGCTTGAATTGCTCGGGGGTGTCCACAATGATGAAACGAATTGAACGGGCCGCATCTATAGATGGTAGGGTACGTTCCATGTGCAAGATCGAGGCTGATGCACTACTGGACGTCAAGCTTGAAGACTCAGCAGGGGTGTATGTACCGCTTTCTAGGAATGATTTAATGTTTGTCATCCGCAGAAGTGAAGAGGCTGAAGGAGAAAGGAGAATGATAGGATCTGGTCGAGCGGCCTTCCGAACTGGTGGTTTTGGGTTATGAGCAAGGGTCGCATTATTGGCATGAGCCGCAGCTGCCTGCTGCGCAGCTTTGCGCGCATTAAAAGGCTGAGCAAGTTTTCGCACATGCGAGAAATCCTAACGTAGCAATTAGCAATTGTGAAGCCATTGTGAGGTTGCAACATACTGTAGGTTTGATGCCTCGCAGAGCTGTGTTCCGATCCCCCATCTTGCGCTCTCCATTGTATATCTCCTGCAATCTGGGATCGATGTTTCTGCCTACTCGTCCAGTTGCACCACTTGTGACAGGCGCTATTCCTCCAGCAGCTCCAGACGCGACTTGTGCTGAAGCAGTTGCGTTCGTAGTATCAGATGGAAGAGGCTTGATGTACTCGGATTCATCAGATCCTCCCTCCAACCAAGTGATCAACTCTAGCCGCTCAACGAAGGCAAGTTTCTGTACCGTTCCTTCTCCAACACCAGCTGCAGACAGCTGTGCATCCAGTGAACTCGCCTGGTCATTATAATCTGGGATAGATTCATCTTTCTTCAACCAGGCGAAGTATATGCTTCGTAGATCAACAGGTTTCTCAGAAGAGGTGAATCGCGTCGGCGTACTAAGAGGAATTGTCGCATTGATAGGTGATGGGAAATGTAGGAATTTTGCTTCGGCAAGGCTGAGGTCAACATCCGATGCTGTTGCGGCTTCTTCTGTAATTGTTGGTATGCAGGGGCTACTCGAGGCAATCGATTGTCGCAAAAGTAGTAGAGGATCTTGATGAGTGGTAGCGAGTGCCATATTTGCGCGTGGCAGAGCGATTGCAATTCGGAATGCTGGGTCAAGATACTGACAGGAGGCTGTAAAATCGAAGAGGTTGGCCCAAGACTTCTTCGGATCATTGTCGGGCCGGCGAATTTAGAGCCCTCTCCGGCTGTGAAGTAGACGGCCGGATATTTAACACGGTTATTACTTCACTTTATTGTATGCTTGTCAATCTTTCATTAACTGTGGACCATTTTCACAATTTTACTTTTTACCCCAAAAAATTCACCTTCTGCTTTCTTACAAAATATTCAATTTTATATATCCACTGGGTTAAAGGGGGATTGAGCATTTGCAGTTGAGGCTAAGATCGGCCTTCTGTTTCTGAACCAGAGAAGAGCCTTCTTCAACGACTTCAATAACAAAACTAGATTGAAATGTATTCATATATCTAACTATCAAAGTTATTTCGGTAAATAAATCGTTAACGTCTGCACTTAATCAGACGCTAGCAATTATGAAAGCTAACAAAGCTTCATCTTCTCGAAAAACAGCCGTGTTCAATTTATCAGGCTTGTCAAAATGGCCTTCGACCTTCTTCTGGGCTCTTACCCAATCGTATTAAGAAGCCAGGATCTCAGAACATTATATCGACTTTTTAGAATTCCATAATTGCATGCTACGATGCTGCGAGAGATGCAGCAAAATAGCTAAGCCCATCATAAAATAGTTCACAAGTTAACTTAAATCAGATTTTCTGTGCGTTTTCGTTTCTTCCATGCATCCATATCCTACTTTCCATGTCAAGAGAAGAAACTAGATAGCTTGAGAAGAACTTTCGTCTTCATATAAATGAGCAGCTTCTAAAAAGCTTGTCGCGATGCAGTGATCATTAACAAACTTCACTGTCATTGCCCAACTAATAAAGAAGACACCGAGGAAAAATTGGCTAGAACCAACACAGGCTAAATATTATTTCTAATTTGCACCACCAGAATATTAAGTCTGCTCTGTCCTCAGGTGACTTTCAGTATGCTGACTTTCTCCCAATGTCGTTTTCTGCCGCCCATGATACACACAAATACCTGTTCCCCCACTCGGATGCTTGGGATTTCGAGGACAAAGTGGACTAGTTGGCAAGTGCTCTGGTATGTTTAGCGCGAACTCGCTCGACTGGTCTGATGCTGGTGAATCTCTGTTAAAAGGAGATGTCGATTTCTCTGTCTGGGTTCGTCGTTTCTTTGGTGAGCTTGAAGAGGATGCTATATTTTGAAGTAATGCTCGAGCGGCATTGGCAGCAGTATAGTCATCTCGAAAGTATTCGGAATAATCGGAGCTTAATTCTGCACTATCTTGGGGAGTATCGATTCGACTAGCCTCCTTTGCATGTGCGTGAGCATGTTCATAAACAGCATAGTCGGATAATGTTTCTATATGGTCATACTAAATGGCCAAAGCGATCTAGACAGGAAATAGTGCTTACCGACTGTAAGAAATCCGGCGCTCCTGGGCTTGAGATTTCAACTGGATAAAGTCAATTTCATAGAGTGACATTAAAAACCTGAACATCACCTTTGGAGTATCTTTTTCCCTCGTGATCTTCGTATGTGGTATCCACTGAGACCGGTGTTGGCACTGGTGTCCCACCTCTTAATAATCTACGAACAGAGCTTGTTGCTGACAAGAACGACTCTTGTGACCGTCTACGCTGATGCCACGGTGCGAGAACGAACCCACGGCGAGAATTCTGGCTGGAAGACATATCTGTGGCCGCCCGCGAATTTGAATGGTCTAGATATTTCGTTGCGCCTTCAAGAAGCATCGTTGTTTGTGAAGCTGATCCGGCGTGCCCTAATGTGTTAGGCATGTCTATATGCTACCCAGTGTCAGTCTGACTGGCGATGGAATACAAAACGAACTCCTCACCACAATGGCGTTCTTCTTGGCTGGAATACCTAGAGTTCTTCTGGTCCGGCAATACAGGCCCTCCGGCTCTCCACCGGGAGATCTGAAGTGTGGATAAGTTGGAGACATATACTGCAGGCCACGGCGAAACTTGCTGGCACTAGAGGTCTGAGATCCCCTATCGCTGTCCTGCTTTCGACGATCGCGAACAGGTGCGGAAAGTTGGCTGTCAAATGACGTACTCGTCGTTATTTTCGGTTTTGAGGACGACTTTCGGCGCTCAGGGCTGTGGGAGTGATGCCGCTCTAGAGAACGACCAAACCAATTAGACTTTTGTTCTTTCGAAGGACTGTCGATCTCCTTTCTCTCAGCCCAGTATCCTTCTGGAAACCAGATCCATTCATATCCTTCTCGTGCAGGACGAGGCACATTTGCATTTGCTTGAGCTTGTGCTTTTTGTCTCGTTTCCCATATTGATTTTTCATTCCAATCTGAGATACTGGATGGCGATAATTGCAGTTCTGTCCCACTCGTACGTCGAGATCTGGAAGAGGATTTGACATTGATACAGCTCTTTGTTGGAGAAAACGTGGTAGGAGCTCGAGGAGCGGGTCCTGGACTCTGAGGGCCTGAGCTGCGTCGTTTGACTTGAGTATCGAATGGATTCATTAATAATCGGAGCGCTTTTTTGCTTGAACTTTACGTCGGCGTTCAAGTTGATTGTGTAGGAACAAACATGGAACAAAAATCCAAGAGAAAGAGAGCTTCATAGGTGGGTTGAGGATCTACAGATGAATAATATAGGATTAATGCTTTGGCTACTCCTTACTGAGCCGTGATAACTTGGAGCTGGTAACTCAGTTACCTATGCTAATGTCCTCATCCAGGAAGGAACGTTGCGCAATGCTCATCGAACTTCATCCGTGAACCATGATCGCAGATTAGAAAATGGAAGTATCGATGAGTTATATTGCCAAGCATAAAAGGCTTTGTTGCATAAAAAGTAATAATCTTTAATGGTATACATTTTAAACGTTCCTTGAAGCTGTCACAGGGCCATTCCCATTCCTACACTTTAGGGCTATAGCTGCGTTGTCTTACGGGGGTATCGAATGAACTCATGAATATTCGGAGTGCATTTTTGCTTGAATTTGTGTCGGCGTTCTAGTTAAATGTGGAGCTAAGCATTTGTCGATATACGACTTCTAGTGATGCCTGATTATCGAAACTACCTCCGCGTAACACTGACAGCGCCTCGGCGAGACCAGAATATCGATGGTCTTCTCCTGTGGTCATTTCCTGTAGGAGCTGTACTATATCGTCTAGGTCTGCTTGGCCGTCAGCCGTTTTGATGGTGACTTTCCTTGCTGATTTGGTTTCTGCCACTGTGCAAATCCGTGTGATCCAACGTCCAACTGACATAACAACCGCAACGTCGAGCAGGCTGCCCGTTTTCAGTTGTAGAGCAAGTGTATCGAGAACAACGACCTTGTCGGCGCTGCAATAAATAGTATTGAGATTGTTGATGACACCAATACGGAGACGCTCTATCTCAGCTTGTTCTGCCACAGACATGTCCTCCAGTATCTTGGGTATAGCTAGGAAATCAACCCATAGCCAAGTCGAATTACACCTATCGAAAAACCTAAGGAAATGACTGCGGGCTACTCCCATCTTCCTCAAACTGAGATCGACTTTCCCAAAGGCTGTAGGACTCATCCACCCCAAAGTCTCTTCCCAAACGTGTGACATGACAGTATAACCGGAAGTCATGACCTTAAACTCCCCACTTCGATTCACGCAAAGCGCGATCTTCTGCTCGATAGACTGGCGAACAAGATTCAGTGGCGCTTTAATGTAGCTGTCGAACTCACGAAATATCGAGATAAAATTGGGAATGGGAGACTTAGCCCACGACTCCTTGACTACGGCGAATTTCCAGCGTTTGAAAAATCGGCCAACCGCAACTGCGACGACGAAGGGGAGAGTGATGGCAATCCCGAAGCCAAGCACGGAGTAAACGAAGGCCTTCAACCCTATACCAGTGCCTCTACGTTGATTGAACAATGGGCCACACGGGTTCTTGTCGCGGCCCGTCATTTGAACCTGGCGAAGAACAAGGTCGACGTCGGCTGGAGTCCATCTTTTGAGGTCGTTACTGGCGACTTTACGTGCCCGGGAAGATCCGATACCGTACCGTTGCAATACCTCGACCATCGCGAGCTCATTTTCTGCCACTGTAGGCATGATATAATAGAATTGAGGTAGTGACAAAATGAGTAAGCGTAGATGGATAGTAGCCTTCCGAATCAACCTGTCAGCTTAAAAAGTGAATTGCAATATGGCGAACGTGAAGTCAAGTGTTCACGCATGGTGCTCAGCTTCAGCTTCTAGCCTTGTTGCCCAATGAAATGATTTGTCAAGTGAGGTTGGGTGCATAATGGGTTTCACTTCAGCTCAAGTGCAGAGCGTTCGAGGCGTTATTGAGCAAATACTTTGGGGGTCCCAGCCACACGAACCAGCCCAAGAGATGTAGCACCAAAATAGACATACCATCCGTTATTCAACTTCTGTATTCCCTGGATAACTCACGGCAACATACAAGATGAGCCAAGAGGAACTGTCTGCAAAATTTTTGTCACAGTTTCGTGTTAGAGAATTGTTGATGAGGTTCGGCATTCCGCCACCTACCGCAAATAATGTGGCCGTGAATGAGCTTCTAAACTGGCCGATCGAGGAAGTTCAACAGATTATGCAGAAAATTGTGCGGCCGACTAGCGATTATTGTCCATTAAAGATGCTTGGCCCTGACCCGGATTTAGATGAATCCGGTTTGGGGAAGTTGGGGAAGTGGTTTTTACCATCTACTTGGGTGAGACCACCACTGCATCTAATAAGACGAGCCGTGACGGAGCAAAAAGTTTTATGTGTTAATAAGTCTTGCGAATGGAAATTTCTCGAAGGCGGTTACATGGCTATTTCTCACGTATGGGCAGAAGGCATCCGAGCCGATCCAAAAGCCCGAGGTATCACTCGTGAACACCTCCTCCGCGTTTTTGAGGTCATACAGAATACCGGCGCGGAATGGATTTGGCTGGACGTTCTCTCAGTCCCAAATGCCGACCCTGCAGGGATGAATTTGTCAGATGAGGAGAAACATTTGCAGGTCGATGTCATCAATACGCTTCCCCAAGTATACGAGCAGGCTGAGGCTGTTATCGTCCTTGACGCTCTGCTTCTTCAGATGCATACCTCGTCACCTTTGGATGTCGCTGTTGGCCTAGTATGTGGGGCATGGACGAAGAGAGTATGGACGTATCAGGAGATCCGACTGGCGAAGAAAGCGTTGATAGTTACAGCGGAGAAGGTATTTACTTTAGACGAGATACGATCTGATCTAACATTTCGCATAAATCTCTTCAAATCTTTCCAATCTGAGCCTACAGAGGAGTCCCAGTTCAAGTCCCTGTCACTGTCAATGACTATCCTGCAGTATGTCCGTAATGTTGGAGTTTCATTGACTGATATCTCTTTTGGATCCGCCACAAGAGAATCAACACAGCCAATAGATTACGCAAGAGCACTATTCGCACTTCTTGGACTAAGATGGGATTCAAAATGGACTTCTCACGAGCAAGGTATGCAGGCAATTTATAATGATAGAAAGAAAGATGCTTGCCGCCTCGCAGTTATGCATGGTTCGAAGAGAATGTCGATTAGCCCTCGCTGGGCGCCTTCCCGTCTTACTGGTCTCGAGGGTCGAATTGAACCAGATATGACATGGGAGTCGAATGGTTTAAAGGGAATGTGGTACAAGACTAAAATTGTGAAATATTATGAACATACAACTCGCTCAAAGCGGCGGACCATGGAATTCCTCCTAGAGGGCGGGACTGGAGATAGTTTCTGCCAGGTACAGCTCGGTGTTGATGAAGATCCCGAAACGATAGAAAACTTTAAAGTTACAGTTGTTAGTGGGAAGGCTCATCTTCTCTGCAAACATCAAATCGCGGAGGGCCAAGGTCACGGTGCTGAGGCAGGTACCGCAAGTCAAGCTTTAGTAGTCAGCGCGTATGGAGACTCGAAGGACGGAGACGTACCAGCTATTACAGAGGTTGACGTACTTTTTGCTGTGGCTTTGCAGGGTGTCAAGCGTGACTCGCAGGCAAGACAAGTTACTGTCATCTTGAGGCACTGAGATGAGAGAGTAATGTGGGACATTATTTGTGAGGATTCTCGGTATCTAACTGAGTCACATATCGCTCTTACGCCCGTGTTGAAGCTGAAAATATTTGACAACTGGTTCAACCTGCGTATTCGCTGTGCGTCCGGCAGTGTTCTCATTCAGTTAATTGATGAAATTACCACGTGCGAAGCTTAATATTCAGGGATCTCGTGGGCAGGTTCTGATCTTCCACTTATCCTTTGCCACGAACCTGACATGACCACAGAATTTCATAGGTACCGCTTTGTAAGGCTCTCCGACTGAGAAATAGAGGGTTGATTTTTGAGACGGTCATCACTTTTTCACATTACTATATGCTTGCCAACACTTCATTAAATGATGAGACATTTTTATAAACTTGTTTTTAACGAAATAAATATATATTTTTGCTTTATTAAAAAAAATATCACAAGTAATGAAATATTGACGAGCATACAATAAATTGTTGGAAGTTGGTGCTAAGAACCGCCCTATTTCTCAGCCGGGGAGTATGGCTCTCAACTGGCCTTAATGGAAAGGTGGTAAATAATTGCATATGACGTGAATAGTGCTAATAGTACGCATTCCAAATATTTCTCAAACAGTCACGATACCATTTTGATTCCTGAACATTCTTTCTTCACACCGGTCTAAAGATTTGACTATGACCGTTCAATCATCAGGTTCTCCTTCAACTTGCTGAGCCCCGTCTGCAATTGGAGTAATTGCCTCCTTCGTCCTATACGTAATTTCAGCGGATCAGCTCACTTCTCATCCCCGATCTTGTGTTGATTGGCGCATTGCTTGAGTAGCAGATATCACTCGATATCTACGAAGCCCAAGGTTCTCTGTCTCGCCCGCTTACCATATGTGCACTGCATTTCCCAGATCCAGCCCCTTTATCAACCCTCCCTTGATGCTGACCAGTTCCTTTCCGTTCCTCTCATGCCAGACCCTTGACCCACAGGTCTTGCAGAAGAAACAGGTCATCAAGAGGCCGGACTGAGTCTGTCGAACCCAGGTGTTCATCTTGGACATTATCTCGTCGCCGAGCTGCGGCCGGGGAAACATGGCTGAGATACCAAAGGCCGATCCTGATTGACGTCTGCATTCTGTGCAGTGACAGATGTAGATGGCTTTTGGTGCGGGAAGAGGGGTCTCGAAGGCGACTGCTCCGCATTGGCAGGATACTTCCATGACCAACGGAGGAGACGTATATACTGTGCTAGGTAGAGGAGGAATTATATGCAAAAAGCAAGTGTTTCTCCTATATCATGCAGGACGATTCTTTCGCACGAGTAAGCCTGAGCACAGAAGTAGGTTGCATAGAATAACCTGAAAAATTACGAAAGATGCAGAGGTGTATGAAATCGGATCCGCCTCTAGCAAAAGATGAATTACAAACGAAGGAAAATACTGTGATGAATGGGTCTCCTTTGGGTCACTTGATCTTGAGATAACAAAAGATTACGTCATAGCACGTTTGTGCTTCGTTTCTGGGTAAATCTTCCAGCCACACCGGATCTGGTATGTGAGTTCATTAAAGATGGCAGCTCAGTTTCTCTTCCTGGGAGCTGCTACGTCTTCAAGGCTCGATGATATTTTGCATTTACCTGAGACCTAAAATCTGACTGTTCCTGTGTTGAACTACAGCAAGCTGGGGTAGGCTTGTCGGACTCTGAGAGGCTCAGGGCTTGATGGGAGAACTAAAAATAACCAATCAAATAAACTAAGATAAAACGATGGAAGACATTATAGATGAATTGAAAGTAGTTATGATGAACAGCATATTGTATTCGTGACTATGGAAAGAATACCTCTGATATATGCCAAGAAGAGGAGCTGCAAGATGGGACGTTGTGCCACTGTAACGCATGCTGTGGAACAGTTCTCTGACACTGAACTTTAGGTTTCAGGAGCCGCCTTACTCACCATCCTGGTTAGATTTGTTGACCGACTGCACCATATCACTACGCCTCTGCAGATCGTCTCTTGTCCCACCGTTTCACCATATAATGCAATTTGTTTTGTGCGCTGTGGCAGAGTTGTCTTTTGTTATATCCAGAATTTCCTCATATGAGAAGGACAACAAACAGTACCGTCACAAATCCTGATCTCAAGCACAGGTTAAGGGTCTTGCCGCGCTTACTTTGACATGTGGCTAGTGGCGCGCCGGTAGTTGACAATAATAGATTAATACCTGACGGCTGGGACCCGGGCCTGAGAGCTACCAACACAGCCCACATAGACAAGCCTCACATCAACAAACCCCAAGGTGCGATGTCCATGTTCTGATTTGCTCGCTTCGTCACCAAGACCGCGATGGAAGACTTCCGTGCTATTTTGTTCTGGAGCCCTACCGCAGTCTATCTTTTTTGAGTTCTGAGGTCAGCGAGCCATGCATTCTCCGTGTATTAGCCTATGCGCCAGACCAGAATAGCCCTGTTGGTGTTGTCAAAACATGCAGCGCTCGTCTTGGCTAAAGGAATTTGCTTTGTGCTAAGAAGCCGTGCAACCGCACTTTGGTTTTTCATTGTTCATATACATATCTTTCCTTCCTTTCATACTTTCTGTTGGTGCTTTGGTCTCAAAAGTTTGAATTCTCTTGAGCTTCTCACAAATATAGGCGGATTTTTGATAGAGTTCATATAGCCAGCAACTTCAATATGTCGAAAAGAACGGTGTATACCACTATCACTCCACTTCCTGCCGGTAAGGACATCCAAACTTGCCTTGGCTTCCATGATGGATTCTAACTGAAGTTTATAGGAATCACCCGGGAGACGGTTATGGAAACCTTACGGAGCCATACGGAGATGATAGATCTCAACCCGCTTGTGGAGGAGCGCCATCCCATCCAACCCCCAAATGATGCTACAGCCGAGGAGTACCATTGTCTATGGTACAGCATCACGGATCGTATCAGCTATCTGCCTGGAAATATGGTAACAGGAAAGGTCACATACAATGCCTGCTTCCACGATCTTGAATGGGGTCTCCAAACCCACTGTTATGCACCAATGGGCCTAAACATCAGAGGAAAGTGGACGCTCGGAGGATCACTACCAGGAGAACCTATTGCACCTGTCGAACTAGGTGTAGGCGCGCCTTTACACGGTCTTTACTTGCGCGAGGATGTGGACATGAGGTGCAATATCATGATGACAAATTTCGTCAAGAAGACGACAAAGAAAGCGCATGCGACACTTATAGAGCGATTGCTTGTCAAGTCCTCCATTGTAAACGCATCCAAAATCAACGAAAAGGTAGCCCACAAGCTCAACACCTCACAAGCAAGCCAATTTTCAGGATCCGCGGAATACTCGCCCAGCGAATACCCTGAAACCCCTATTGAGATACCACTATTCCAACGCAACGACAGCACCGCTTCCCACACCACGACATACAATGATAACAAATCCTTATACCCACAGCCGCTGAAATCAAGAAATTCCATTGTCTCGCAGCAAGGATCTTTACATGGCAGTCAGATAGGGAGCCTAAATGGACGAAACTCGTTCATTCCCAACAACCGCGTCTCCTGGCAGAGTCTCAACAACAGCCGCATGCCTTCCATGCATGCATCGCTACCATCCCAGCAAATGGATATCCCACGCAGCCGCAGCCCATCCCTTCAGCAACAGCACTCCGAGCACCGCCGCAGCCCCTCCGTGCAGCACCAACATCTCTCGCAGCTTTCGAGTCGTAGCGAGAGCCCGGCGCAGCACCCACAACAGAGCCCACCGCCTGTCTATCACCAGGACCAGTACCAGGATGCCGTAACGCAGCAGAACGGCCACGGAGCCGGCCAAGGCATCTACGCGGAGCCGCCGAACACGCACGATCGGAAGCGGCTACCATCGCCGCCCAGGTATAACGCCCCGGGGCAGTTCCGCGCCGAGCTTGAGTGATGGAGGACCGAACGTGCGGGGCCGTATGATGAACGTACGACGAGCAGGAATCCAGATGGCTTGAGAGAAGCGCAGGATCTGAAGATTGGGATGCGATGAGAATGAGAACGAGAACGAGAATGAGCTTCGCCTTTGATACCCAGGAACTTTTTAAAACGATACGAGGTGGATGATGGACGGTTTTTATGTAAATTTTTTTTTTTTTTTGCAACGGCATGATATTGCACTTTTAATATTATATGCATAACGAGCCCGGTAACATAACGTTTCCCCCCCCAAAAATTATTATTAAATTTCATCCTGTACCTTTCCCCGCTTGCGATTGCTAGACAACTGGTTCGGCTTGATGTAAAGCGAACCAGTGGACACGAGATCTCACGAATTCGTCATGAGGAACGAAGCAAGCGGTAAGAGCAGCAGTGGAGAGGAGGATTGTCCCGCTCGGCCAGAAAGAGAGGCCGCTGGCCGCTTGCCGCTTAAGCCGCCCCCTTTTGAAATCGGGTGATTAAACTCATATATATATATATATCCCATCTGCCAGTTCTTTTCATACACAAAGCGCTTCATAAAATGCGAGGAGGAAGCCTGATCACTCGGAAATATCATTCTATACAACATCCGAGTATATACACTATCCAAAGCGTCTAGGTGCCACGTATATCCTCATTCTAAACCTTCAAACTAGCACCTCCGCTCCCCGTCGGCGCAACCCCGCTCTCCACGCTCCCGTCCTTCTTATACTCCCTTTCCTCCTCTTCTTCACGCTCCACAAGATCACCCGCCAAGCTCTCCGTCTCCTCGGCTACATCTTCTGGCGGGAGGATCAAGTTAAGCATCACGGCGATGAACGCAGCGACGGCAAAACCCGTCTCCATAACCAGCACGATGGCGTCGAGGAAGCCCGCTTTGGCCTTGTTATCCCCCTTGTATGTGAAGACGTATTGGAACCAGTCAGGTACGAGGATGGCGCCCATTCCGAGGGCAAGCGCGGCAGTGAGAATGAAGCGCGTGCGGCGGGTGAACGGGACGGTGGCGACGATGCGCAGACCAGAAACGGCCACGGAGGCGAAGAGGAACGTCGTCATTCCTCCGAGGACGGGGGCCGGGATGGCGGTTAGCGCGGCGGCGAACTTGGAGAAGACGCCCATGACGATGAGGAAGAAGCATGCTGCGTAGCCGGCCTTGCGGTTTGCGCAACGGGTGAGGGCGATGACGCCGTTGTTCTGCGCGAATGTGGACATGGGGGTGATGGTGCAGAGACCGGCGAGCATTCCATTGAGGCCGTCGGCAAGGACACCGCCTTGGATGCGGGAGTCGAAGAGGCGGCCTTCGACTTGGAGCCGGGAGACATCGCAGGTGGCGGAGATATCGCCGATGGCTTCCATCATGAGAATCAGGTAGACTGCCATGAGCGGCAAGATGAGTGGGCCGTAAACGGACAGTGGGAAGGTGTGGACCCAGATGAAGGACGCAGCTGGGGCGGCATCGATGGTGGATTTGTCAAAGTAGCCGGTTGCGCCGGCGATAATACAGCCGACGAGGAGGCCAAGAACGACACTGAGAGACTTCATGATTGGGGAGCCGAAGCGCTCACATAGGATGATGGTGACGAAAACCGAGAAACCAAGACCAATGAATTCGGCGCTTCCCCAAGGTAGTGCGTGAGGAGCGGAGTTCGAAGGGCAGAGCTGGAAATTTCCCGTTGTTGGTCTGCCCAGGCAGCTTCCGGATCCCCCAGCCCATCCCTTCAGTCCAGTCTCGACGAGATGAACGCCAATGAGCATGACTGTTGGACCTGTGACAATCGGTGGGAAGAGACGCTTGAGCATCTTGGGAGACATGAATGAAAGTCCGATCTCGAGCAGGGCGCAGAGCGAACACGTGCCTAGGATCGCACCGTACCCTTGAGGGCAAGGAAGTTTGACGCCTGCTGGAGAGGTTGGGCACATCCCATTCTCGTACATCTGGGCAAGTCCTTTCGTGGCAATGGGGATGATGGCGAATGAGGTTCCTACCACTGATACCAAGCCGGTCCCGACATAGTATGGGGTTTTCCAGATGTGAAACCTGGTGATTTGAACGGCCGAGAGGATACCACAGACGATCAAGGAGGTTGAGACTAAGTATTGCATTGTGTCCGTAGAGAAGTTTGCTGCTCCTGAGATGATGATTGGAGGAGTAATGACGCCAGCCAACATAGCAAGTGCATGTTGGAATCCGAGCAAGAAAGCCAGAACGACGGGCATGCGATCTTGGAGGCCAAAGAATGGTGCCCTTTGCTTGGACTTTTTCATGAAGGGGAGATTAGGTTTGAAAAGGAAGCCTGTATTGATCAGTAAATGCAATTGCGCGCATGAGGCCGTTTCTAAATATGCCTATAACACACCGTAATCATATTGTCCTATGAGTCCTTCTCTTGTTGTGAAAGCTTTTACAATGTGGCTGACATGTTGAGAGAAGGATCTCTTTGGTGAGTGTTCGGGACCAATTCTATCTGGCCCATCCTGAGGTCCCTCATCAATATTGGCTGACATTCCGACGGATCTCCTTTGCCCTCAATTGAAATGAAAGCTTGGCTGAAAAGACGAATAGGTTGACGATACACTTTTGAAGGGTTGGTGGAACCTTAAGAATAGCTAGTGGCGGCTAGAAGCTCGGGGTATATCTGATCAGTGGAGAAGGATGTTATCTGTTGATGACATGCCAAAACATGGTATAATGGGGGGAATGAATCAAAGCTATATATACAATCAATCCCATAGATCCTCACGATCGACATAGCGATCTGGAGGGCTAGGATCAGGATGATACACAAGACTTGACGGCAAGTAACATTGCGGGAGGGAGCGAACGAAGCCACCGGCTCCGCGCCGATAGACAAGGAAAATAGAATCTACGTGACAGGCATGCAGGCAGTCATCCACGAGATGTAGCTTGGATGCGCGAAAAAAAAAAAGAGGGCTTACGGTGGGCATACCGATGGTACAGTACAGTAAGCTTAGAGCTCTTATCTGGTGCCGCGGGGCAGGCGCGGGACATATCTATGCCAAGTGCATGCATTCATTCTTCTGCCAGCCAACCATCTCCAATAGAGCCTCTTCTACGAACCACTCTTTCTCACATGGGGTGAAAACGAAAGGCGATGTCCGATAATATCCTCTCCGAAACTGGACTCGTAACATCCAACCAGCTTTCTCAAAGGAAATATAAAATAAAAATATTAAACACCAAAAAGCATTGTTGAAAATTCCAATATGTGAAGTCTAATATAGAATCTCGGCTCTGAACTGGCTAAATAAGCCTCTCCGTTACAATGTGTTTAAATGCTGATGCGTGAAGGTCTGGTCACCATAAACAAAACATGCAGTGCATGGGAATGATGTAAGCTGAGAGAACGATATGGGCATCAAGAGCCTGGTAATTTCCGGTCTCTAAAAAGGGTATCATAATACATCATAAATAGTACACACTTCGACAACCTCTCCCGGTCCATTACTTAGATGCTGCTTTCAAGTCATCTGCTTCATCCACATCCTTTTCCTCGTCCGTCTCTGGTGCATCCTTAACCAATTTGGCCTTCTCCTCTGGAGGCGCTGGTGAGTCGTCCTCGGTGGCATCATCCTTTCCCTCGGCCTCCTCTGACTTCGTCGTTGGTTCTGCTTCACTATCATTCGTCTGCGTCAATGGTTCTTCTTTCACGGTCTCACTCTTTTCATCTATCTCCGGAGTCTCTTCTAACGAATCAGACGACATTCTATCCCAAGAAGACGTGGTCGAGTTGGGCGGCGAATTATCTACTGTCGTTGGGTGCTCGTTATCATGTTCAATAGGTTCGGTTTCAGGTTCTTTGGCTGGTTCTTCATCATCCTGGTGGCCGTCTTCGACCTAATAAAGTTTGGCATTAGTGGCAATCTTATAAATTGTCTGTAAGAGGTCTTGTATAGCCGGCATAAGCTTCCAAAATCTCTCGGGTCTCACTAGAAATATTGATGCAATCATATACATACTTCGTAGGACTCCACGATGACAGGTATTTCTGATGGCCCCTCCTCGTCGAGAATATGTAAATCCTTCAATTTACGTGTTACATCAGGTTCTTCTTCGTCTTCTGCCTCAAGAACTGTAGTAACAGCGGACCCTACTGAGGGCGATTGTCGAATGTGTCGTCTAGTGTTCGTCCTGCCAATGCTGCCCATGCTTCCGATGCTAAGGAAGCCTTCCTCTACGGATGGTACGCTAGATGAAGGCACTGCGGGCTGTAAAATTTTGGGCATAGCAGGTTTGGTTTCAGGCGCCGGTTCTAAACCTTCAGCTTCAGGTGGTAACTGGTAGGCTTCCTTGGGAAGAAGTTGATAACTGTCACATACCATCTTGAATAGTACGTACAGACCAGTCTGCCCTTCCACTCGCCAGAAGACATCCCGATGTTGAAACCACGCATGCGCAAATATTCGATGCAGACGTCGGAAGATATTGACTAGGTGTTTTACACCTGCTCCTCGATCATCCGTCGAGTCTCCAGCTTCGAGGCTTAGCCGACTGGGGAATATCTTCTGGCTAGTGACGATATTTGTTGCCCAATCCAGTGTGTGGCAGCAATAGTCGATAGCACAGCAGCTTTTAGGGGTTTCGTGCACGGCGCAAAGAAACTGCCACTCACTAGCTCGCATTTCAGGGCATGTGGTTGCCGAACAAGGAGGATCGTCGAAGAGGAAACCAATAATCAAGTCGTTACATTTATTTATGAGGAAACGGCATAGCTCGTAGAGCCAAAGTGTGCGTTCTACATTGTCTGGCGGCGTCGCAATTTTGAGAGCAGTTTCGCGATTGATGGGAACTACGCTATCGATGCTTTCGGAAGGCTTTGTATAATGGTAATGAAGGGCTTTAAGATGTTCTTGGAGCTGAAAGGCGGAATCTAGCTTTGAGGCCGTTAGCCACAGAAAATGCCACTCTATCTGTAATAGCCTACCTCGCCAAGAGTGACCAGTGGAGGACCAGCAGCCATATCTGCTGATTTGGTCCCCGGGTGGATTCGTCTGCTAGAATTTGCATCGATGATACTTTGCTCGATGGTGGATTCCTGTTTGGAGCTTCCCAGGGATGGAGATGCTATTTGGATTTCGGTCGGTGGAGGGGGACTTGGAAGTCTTGGAGAACTTGGACCGAGAGACATGGTGAGCTTCAACCACCATGCAGTATGAGTTTTCAATCCGAGGTTTGGTAACTCTTGTGTTGTACAAATCTTGAAGTCGAGGTTAGGTGGTGGATCCAAATGAGGATAAGGCGGAAGTCGGCGCTTTGAAGGACCAATGAGAAGCCTTGGTGCCTGGATATGCTGTGTAAGACTCTGACAAGGCTGAGTGTGTTCAACACCATATTGCCCCTCCAGATCTTCCAACTTTGTCTACATATTTCAAAACAACTCAAAAATACAATATGAGCCTACACACAGAGGATGATGATTTGCCACCTCAGCTTGTGGATGTAGCAGATATTGAAAATGGCTCAAATGAGAAGGAAAATCTTAAAGTCCCAATCACTATCGTCACAGGCAAGTCATGGAGAAAGGGTTCTTTTTCTCTATATTTCAGACACGAATCTGATTCTCATATCAGGTTATCTTGGAGCGGGTAAGACTACCTTACTCAATTACATCTTGAGTGAAAAGCATGGGAAAAGAGTTGCAGTGATACTAAATGGTAAGCAAGTCTTGTCTCCACGCCTGCATATACGGGCCGGCTGAATAAAGTATTTTAGAATTCGGTGATTGTAAGTAAACTCAAGCTTGAGCTTGGCGTCAGTAGCATTATTAATAACTTTAGCTTCGGACATTGAGAAGTCTTTGACTGTTAATAAAGGTGGTGAGCAAGTTGAAGAATGGCTTGAGGTTGGCAATGGTTGTATTTGTTGTTCAGTGAAGTAGCCGCTCTCTAGATTCTGTCACAAAAGCTGCCCTAACCCGAAATAGAGATTCGGGAGTCAATGCTATCGAATCGTTGATGGAGAAGAAAGGGGCTTTTGATTATATCCTTCTTGAGACTACGGGACTCGCAGATCCAGGTAATCTTGCTCCTTTATTCTGGGTTGATGATGGACTTGGAAGTACCATATACCTCGACGGCATCATAACACTCGTCGATGCAAAAAACATTCTTAAATGCCTTGATGAACCTGTTCCAGAGACAATACAAAATGATGAAGATCATAAGCACGAAGGGCCGTTGTTGACCACAGCCCATCTTCAGATATCACATGCAGATGTCATAGTAATCAATAAAGCCGATCTCGTCAATGAGCCTGAGCTTGTGGCAGTTCGAGAGCGGATAGAAGCAATCAATGGGCTTGCCAAGATTCATATCACACAGAAAAGCGAGGTTCCGAATCTTGAAGGCTATATCCTGGATCTTCATGCGTACGAAGATGTCGGAGCATTAGATATTGGCAAGAAAGGCCATAGTCATCTAGATCCGGTAACATTCATTCGCGCTCTGGCGAAAATAGCTATAATTAACCTATCCTTAGACAATATCAACCATTACTATAACAGTCCCAATTCTCAATACTGACCAGCTGCCGAATCTGGAGGCTTGGTTGAGATCTATCCTCTGGGAATCAATTTTGCCGCATTCAGACCAAAAAAGTGAAAAAGAAATCTTCGAGGTCCATAGATTAAAAGCGAAATTGCCACTGTCCAGTGGAGATATTAAAATAATCCAAGGTGTCCGGGAGGTCTTCGAAATCGTCGACGCACCAAAATCTGATGTATGTATAGTTTCAAATAGTTGTTTTCCTTATCTGCATATTCTTGAGAAACAACGAATTGACTGAATTTTATTAGCGTATCCCCAATGTTGAGCCGCAACATGAACGAGAAGGGAAGATCGTGTTGATTGGAAAACATCTGACGGACTTACCATTTACCCAAAGCTTTAGGGAGACAGTGACGGGTAGAGAGACATAAACTTAGCCATGAAATAGAATAATAGCTTTCTAACACTACACCTCATAGCTATCTTAAATGTTATTAGAATTAGTTTCATGTTATCAGATCAGAATGCGAGGCAAGTATACTGTTTTCTAAAGCGAAATCGATATAAACGACAGATGATTAGATTTCCAAATTCAAACAGTATTTTTAAGATACAAATTGAGTCTCAGTTTGGTGGGAGAATGACTATCACTATGTTATTTATTAGCTTTAGCTTTCGTATTAGATTTGAGTAAATGCCTCCTATTTGTTTAAAACTTGATTCGTTCCTGGTGAATAGGGGCTTAGGCGACCATAGCGGGTCTCAGCGGCCGCTTACCGTGGAGGAGCGAAACCCGCGTCACTCAACATCCCAACGACTTCGTATTCTTCATTAAGGTTACAAAACCTTCCCATTTCATCAACCAGCCAACTTCTGGGGGTCAACCGTTGAAGCCAGCGCCCTGAAACATGTGAGATCCATTATTATCTGTGGCCCACGATGTTCTCTGGGTTGCTCAAGTCTTCGAGCCAGTCATCTACTCGTCGGCGAAGTCGCTCTAGCTCTCAGAGTACAACACGCCGCCGAAGCCTTGAACAGAACGCTTCAGAGGCTTTCAATGTGAATGATTCTCTAGAGAGCCGATATCTTCGCGGAGCAGAACAGCTCGCACCTATCGAATCCGAGCCTCCGGACCTTCGCGATCTGAATAACAGCCTTGCAGCGCTCGCAGCTATCTTCCCTGATGTGCAGGTGGAGGTGTTCCGTGAAATGCTCTCTAATTTCGCGGAGGAGTCCAGGCTAGAGGTTGTCACTGAGACACTGCTCAAGCACAAGATGACATGGGTCAAAGGGAGGTATCGGGTACCATCCAAAGACAAGCCAGAAGTTGCAAGGGATGATGGCGCGGAAAGTCGAGGACATGTTTCCGTCGAAGACAAATTTAGGAGTCCTGAATACAAAAAGGCAGTTCGAACCGTCACATACCATGAGTTCAAGGGTCTTTCTCGGTCCACGATCAATGCAGTTCTCGCCGAATTCAACCATTCATACACATTGGCGCACCCAACACTCGTTACGCTTGCCGCCAAATCGTGGCGATTTTCAATATCTTCATTGTTCTTGCGAAGGAAGACCGTGTCATCCCAAGAAGCAGAACATCACCCTCTCGTTGTTTGGCAATCTACGGGCCAAGGGTCGATAGTACCTGCAGTCAAAAGTACGGGATCTGCTGAATTAGACAAAGAGCTCTATGATACTCTCATTGCGCCGATACAGACTCGACTTTCTATGGAACGAGAAGACAAAGATCGCCTTCTAGCTGTGGAACTTAATAGCAAAGAGGCGGAGGCGAACGAAGCACTGTTTGACTGTGAATGCTGCTTTACAGCAGTTACTTTTGAGGAGTTAACAGCTTGTGATAAAAGTGGCCATCTTCTGTGTTTTCAATGTGTCAAACACTCAATCAACGAGTCAGTGTTTGGGCAGGGATGGCAACGGAATATTGACTTCAATAATGGCACGTTGCGGTGTGTAGCAGCTATGTCGGACGATTGCCAAGGATGCATTCCGCGAGAACTGGTGAATCGAGCATTCGACGACGACAAGGCTGGAAGAGAGATTATACAGAAGCTAGATGAGCGTCTGGTTGAAGATAACCTTCTCAAGACTAACCTGCCACTAATACGATGTCCCTTCTGCAGTTACGCAGAAGTAGATGAGCTCTATGTTCCCGAATCACAACGACAATGGCGTTTAAGTCGGCGGATTGGAGCGTCTTCTCTGTATACTCTTGTTATTTTGGTTCTAGGCGTTGGAGCGATACCCTTCCTTTTACCAGCATTTTTATTATTATCGTTTCTATTCCTTTTAGTTTCCTCCCGACGGACCTTTGGCGACTATGCCGTAGCCCAAGTGAATGCTTCCGTCACTCGTCTCCGTCGGAAGCGCCATGGTCTCAAGTTCAGTTGCCAGAGCCCGACTTGTGGGCGATCTTCTTGCATATCTTGCTCGAAAGCATGGTCCGACATTCACATATGCCACGAATCCTCATTACTAGCTCTTCGTACCCAAGTTGAGCTAGCAATGTCTCAGGCAATCAAGCGTACCTGTCCTCGTTGCAACACCTCATTTGTAAAATCATCCGGCTGTAATAAGCTTACCTGCGTCTGCGGCTACCAGATGTGCTATGTCTGTCGCAAGGACATTGGCAATGGGGAAGGATACCGCCACTTCTGCGAGCACTTTCGGCCTAACGGTGGGAGGGGCTGTACTGAATGTTCCAAATGTGACCTTTACAGATGTGAGGATGATGATGTCGTTGTCAAGAAGGCTAAGGAGGAAGCAGAACGCAAATGGATGGAGAAAGAAGGAACAGATCTAGGGGACGAAAAGATCAGGAAAGTCTTAACCGAAAAATTGAAAATTGATGGGAAGGGTTCTTGGTACTGTTGTAAATGGCGGCCGGAAATGCCCGACTGGGAACAGCTTCTTGATGCTATGGTTGAAGTCATCATTGAATGAAAATTACGTACGCATGCTCATTGACATGGGCTTATGAAATAAATTTGGGTCTGGTGGAAAACTCTGGATAAGCAGGCGCATTATATGATAGGGATGCATGCAATGGTTTTGGCAATGCAATAATAAAACATAATTAGGCATAACTGCCTACACCTTCATATTTGACTGGTGACCTGCTCGGCAATACCTTTTTCTAAGGGGTCTTCCTTCCTCAAAGTCTGATGTATAAGCCCATTTCAATGGGTCAAAAAATAGGTATATTCAAGCCATGTGATGGCCCTCCCATATCAAAGACATACCACCTACAAAGACGTAATGATTTAGCCCCGGCTTGTTGATTCTCGGTTGGAGTTTGAGGTTTTATTCTAGATCGTCTTCTCGCTCAGCCTTCTGGTAATTCGATGGGATCTCTTCTCAGGGCCAGCTCAGCACTTCTACTCCACACTCCACTGGGCTCTCTTCTATACAGCATTAACTTGCCATCATCGCCTGTGGAACCCAGAAGCTGGCCATCCTCGTCGAATTCAACCCTCCATACCGGATTTCTATTAGCATCTAACCTTGAAACCTCCTTTCCAAAGTGTGGTACTTCCCCGAAATTCCCGTCTGCTTCTTGCCGGCTGCCCTGGTTAGATCTTACTCCTGCAAGACCTGCTCCAATGCCGGATGGCGCGTTTCTCGTTCCATTCTCGGAGGCGCGATGAGCGGGCACAACAACCTGCTCTGGGGTCTTTGCATAATCCTTACTTTTAAGCTCCTTACCTCCTCTCGTAGGAGTAGTAATCTGGAACACTCTCACAAACCCATCTTTGCAAGCCGTTGCGACGATGTCGAATCCCCTGATACTCCCAGGCGCCCATGCCACGTCTCGTACTAGCCCTCTATGACCCTTCAGTTCTGTGGCTAGATAGAACTCCTTCGTCGTCGATGATCCTAAGCTCACGTTGTGCGATACCTCCTTGGTTCGCCATATACTCACACGATTCATACTGGCGACAATGACTCCCAATGCATCTCTCGGTACTCCCTGTTGTATAGCATTGTAGCACGGCTCCAAGTTAGGGTCAAACACGACCTTGAAACTCGTCTCCTCTCCTCTCATGGGCTTCTCGCACACATTCACCTTGTCTAACAGGACCCAGCTCTTCAAGTTTTCTGGCTCCTCATTCTCCCAAACATTTAGTTCCGCATTGCGCATTATGAGAGCCAGGTAGGTATGTCTCGTTTCGGGGTTGTGCTTTACGGAGAATGAGAGGAATGGCGCGCGAGGAGGAGACTTCAGCTCCCATACTGGTCTGTTGTTATGCGGATTGAAACGTCGCCCTTTCCCGGGAGCGATCGTCGGATCCTCTACCCAGAGCTTAAACCACCCATCCGTTCCTATCGAGGCTATCAGATTAGGATGTATTGATGGTGGGAACCAGTGTATCTATTTGAATAAGCTTCACGTGCAAAACTCCGTACGTGGAACAAATACCTCTAGTATCTCAGCTGTATGTGCGCCCCATGTATCGCAGAGATTCCACGTTTTATCATTATGTCGATTGTAGACCTTTATCTTCCCATCAACGGAGCTTGAGGCAAAGCGGTCTCCATAGCTGTTGAATGCAACAGCTGTCGGCATATCGCGATGGCCATACTTGAGTAGCGTGAAGCCCTCTGTTTCCGGCTCGGTATTTGACTCTGCCATCATTGGTGCCATGATCATAAACACATGGAGCTGGATAGCGTGAACGGAAGGGTTGAAACCGCTGTTATACAACCTTGGCGAGATATGCAAGGCTGAAATGTGGAGATGCAGGGCTGAATCGGAGGGCAGAAGAAACACTGCAAGCGTGCGATTCCCAGCGCTATCAATGAATCCCGTAGCTGGATCATACATTCATTTGCCTTTTCTAAAGCCGGTGGACTATCACTTCCTAGGCATTCAATCGGCGACAGCTATCTTACAATAGAATTACCCAACACCGGATAGCCACCGTGAAGGTGTGCATATAGTTGTCCTATATTTGAAGGAACCTGGAAAGCAAGGATTACATCATCTTCATGGCTTAAGTTTCGTGTTCCATTACCATAACACAGGCATTGTGAATCCGAATATGTCCAACGCGGCTACAGTTTTCGTCATTCTGCGGGTCGGGACTTTCACCATACCCGAAACGTAATGGATTTCCGAGCCGACGGTTGTATTTTTAGTATGGAATCGTGGCTTTTTCATCAGCCTCGTCAACATTATAATATTCAACCTTTACTCACAACATTCTTTCCTTCTCCTAAATACAGTATTTTTCGCAATGGAATGGTAACGAAACTATGGATTCCGCTCTATCATTTACAGAGACGCTCAGTCTCCTGTCTCTCACTCTTGCATGCTTTGGCATAATCGCGAACACATTCAGCGGCGATGGTGAGCCCCTCATTGCGTCTCTCGCCTTCAGCGGCATTGCGTTCTCCTCTAGCTATTCGATGATCCGCTGGTTGGGTCCTACATTCATGAAAGCAGGATTAAAGGGAAAGGACATGAGCAAGGTTCACAAGAAGGAGATCCCGGAAACCATGGGCGCGATATGTGCGGTCGTGTACCTGCTTATAATAATCGTGTTTGTGCCGTTCCCATTCTATAAAGACTTAGTTGTCGCAACTTCCGGAGGTGGAAACCGTGATGTGGTCTTCGAAGCTCAGACGGTAGAGACAGGAAGGCTGCTACACCGATTTCCGCATAGCAAGGTAATTCAATGTCTCAGTACGAATGGCACATCTGAACTAATAAATCGCAAAGCTAGCATCTTACCTTTCCGCGATTCTCTCTTTACAAAGTGCCTGCATATTAGGAATTGGGGATGACCTCTTTGACATCCGATGGCGACACAAGTTCTTCATCCCAGGAGTAGCCAGCATCCCCATTCTAACGGTCTACTTCGTCGATTTTGGCGTCACCCAAATCGTAATTCCGAAACCACTCCAACCTTACTTTGGCTCCCTCTTCGAGCTAGGATTCCTCTACTACGTTTACATGGCAGCCATTGCTATATTCTGCCCAAACAGTATCAATATCCTCGCCGGCATAAACGGAATCGAAGTCTCCCAATCCCTCGTCATCGCCTTCCTCCTCGTCATAAACGACACCCTCTACCTGTCAACGCCGTATCTCCACCCAGCAACCGACTCGCATCTTTTCTCCCTCTACATGCTCCTCCCCTTTATCGGCGTCTCCCTCGCGTTATGGTGGCACAATTGGTACCCCGCGCGCGTCTTCGTCGGCGACACATACTGCTACTTTGCCGGCATGGTCTTCGCCGTCGTCGGTATCCTAGGCCACTTCTCCAAGACCCTCTTACTATTGCTCATCCCCCAAATCTTCAACTTCGTCTACTCCATGCCGCAGCTCTTCCGGCTGATTCCGTGCCCGCGACATCGCCTACCGCGCTTCAATGCGCGAACCGGGCTCCTAGAACCCTCTGTCACGCTGTGGCAGCAGCCCCCAAAACCCATCATAAGTCTCGCCCTCAAACTCCTGCACAAGCTGCGTCTCGTGAACGTGGTCACCAACCAGGAAGGGCAGATAATCGAGAGCTCCAACTTGACGCTGCTAAACCTATGGTTGGTGTGGTTTGGACCGAGACGAGAAGACAGGCTCGCGAAGGATATCCTGGGGCTGCAGGTTGTGTGCGGGTTGTTAGGGCTGTTCGTGAGGCATAGATTGGCGCTCTGGATATTCGACGCTGATAACCTGACGGTGTAAGTTATGGAGAAAGTGTATTATACCTTACTGTATATATTATGCTGTACAAAAATGGGAAACCCGATAGACTGTTTCGTGTAACCGCTGCTTTTATATGAAACTTTGCGATGGGCTTTAGCTGACTTTTGCTCAATGTGGTCGACTATGTTGCACATTGTCACTTCCAATGTCTCATTATTTATCAGACATACATCTTATGGGGAAGAGACAGGACTCAAAACAATGGCATTCCCTCGAGGAACCAGATATGAACAAGTACGAACAAATCATGGTTCAAAGCACAAGGAACGTTTGAACCTTTTTGAGTGTTTCTTCATTTCAAGTGGCTTTTAACATGCTACTGGTACACAAATATCCTGCCATCATGCGACAAACTCTTGTTCCCAGCTCGATCTGATGAAGCAAAAAAGTAGCGTGATGACTCTCAAATCGTCTCTCTGCGCCGTGATATCCCGTGCCCATTTCCTTTTGATCCCATGGAAAACCCGTTAAGCCGCCCAAACAACGCTCAATTCGGCAAGAAGAGAAAATAGACAGGCGCGGTCCAAAATAAAATAGTCGCGTAGAGCGAAGTCTAAATAATTATAGTTACAGGATGCCGTTCGGTTCTTCCGAAGGCCTTGGACTCTTCAACTCCGAAGACACGATCGCTATGTCAATAGGATCTAGCTTCTTCTCGGATATTACCCTGTCGAGTGGTACATGTGCTTCTAAAACTCCAGGCGCCGACGCTTCATCGATTGTTGATAGGGGTTGCTTCAAAGTGGCAGATGCGACAGTCGGACTGCTCCCTGCAGAAGACTTGTTTGGCCCTTCAGTCTTCCTAGCATTCTTCAGTTTATAATCACTAAAGCTCATTTTCTTTTTAGTCTTTACAGGACTCGCAATTTGACTTAAGCCATTCACTACCGGACTTGAGAAGGTATTTGGAAAGGCTCCGGGGAAATGGTTCGTACCAAATGGAGACTGCAATACTGATCCAGTCGCGGATGAAGGAGTGGCCGAGCCTGGTGGCCCTCCGGACATATTCGGGATGGAAAATGAGGGTGTGGGGGGCATCTGAACCCGTAGCTCAGGAGATCGCTGAGGAGGGAACGTGTGTGGGCCTGACGTGCCTGACTGAGCTGGCCATGGAGGAGGTGGAGGTTTGATATTACTACCAATCATCGAATCTGTCATAGTCACATCTGCAGAAGCTGATGTCTCTACTGAAGGAGTCGAAGATGCAATACTGCCACGGCGCCCACGTGAATCTGTCGGCGAGTCTGCAGGATAGCGATCTTCATGAGCTGGGCCATCGAGGTCCATTGGAACTGTTGGCGAGACAGCCAGTCTCAGCTCCGCTATTTGCTGTTGTGTTTGTCGTTCAAGTCTTATATTATGTCTGTTCCTAAGTAGCCGCTTTGACAAAGGTACAATGGCTCTTTTTGGAGTGGGCACTCGACTCAACGAGCTGTACCATACATTATCCTCATTCTCGGTCTGTGTGGAAGAATCGGTATAGGAAGGCTTGAAATCGGTAGACGCCTGGGGTAATTTGTGGGATGTCACCCCTCCCCTAGACAGCTGGTGTATTGTTGGAGGAAACGGCGTGTTTGGTGTGACAGCGCTGTAAGGAGAGATGGATTGCCGCCTGGACGTGCTAGCATCGACATATTGTGGTTTGCGAGCACCGTTCGTGTTCGAGGATTGTGTGCTTGGGCGAGGAGCGACAGATTTCTGTCGTGGTTTGGAGGTGGCCGGACTTGTCGGCTGTACAGTGGCGCTGTCCGAAAGTCTCTTTTTCTTGCGCGGCGGCGCTGCCTGCTCCATCTTCGCGAACGTAGCTTCAGCTTGCAACACCTTCCTCTTCTCTCGTTCCGTAATGACCCCCATCCCATTTATCTCACCCACGCCATGGATAGGAGTGAGGTCGCGACTATTTGGCTTGCTTCGTGAGGATCCTGATACTGAGCGGTGATCCTGGTCGTCATATTGGTCCTGTCGTCCTTCGCTTGCCGCTCGGCTGTTCGTTGCATGGCCTGTGCCGGTGGGTGAGACATGATTCTGTTTTGGTTTCCTGCCCTTTTTGGACTTCACACCATTGGATTGGGACTGTAATCTACCGTGATAGCTCTGATGGAACCGAGCAAACGCACAGTTATTGCCAAGCCCACAAGCACAGCCCCCATAGTCAGAAAGAATCTGATGAATGGTACCGCTAAGGTTTTCAAACTCTTCATCAGAAAGAGGCGTCCTTTCGAATTGTTCCCGATCCACCTCTTCATCATGAAGGAGATTCATATGGTGCAAATATCGCCTTTGATTCTTTTTTGGAAATCTGAAGTCCCATGGAATGGTGATTTGTTCATTGGTAGCAATGGGTCGTTCACTGATGAGCCAAAAGTGATATTTCGGTGAACCTTGTCCTCGTCCGATGGCTGTTCCGAGGTTGGTATTTGGACGACAACTCCGTCGCACATAGCGGCAAAGTGATCCTTCTCTCCTGGTGTCGATGAATAAGGGCCACGCAGGCACGTAAAATATGAAAGGCAGCGGATGGGGGTATCCAACAGGCTTATCAACATCATTCAAGTCTCGTTGAAAGCCGACCAGGCCACTGAGCTCTCCTACTATCGTCTCTTCCCTAAACTCCCGAGGAGCCACCAGATACTTACAACGAAAGTCTCTCTCGTTATCCGAGATCAAGGTTTCATTAACAAGTAATTGGTGCGGCTTGAAGTTACCCACATGACTCTTGATGTTTCCGACCGTGAGTTCGTTTATGTCCTCTTTACCGACATCACGGAGTAATTTCTGCGGATCGCTAAGCCATTCAGACAGAGTATTGCTTACATCTAGGCTGGCGAATTGGCTTGTTTCGGTTTCCTCAAAAGCTTCGTCATTATCGTAGAGCGCGGCGAAATGATCAGAGTAGCCATGAAGATCGATGTTTCGGGGTAGGTCGGGTGGAGTATGAGCCGGACTAGGAGGAAGGCCATGGGAGGTTTGGCGTGCGTTGTAGGAAGGACTGTGTTTCGTATGTGAATTAATTGATTGCGTGGATCGATGACCTTTTGATTTCTTGGTGTGTGGTTGTTGATCATGAGGACTGTGGCCGTCGCGACCATGATACCCATTTACTTGAAGGTCGGCCGGCTTCGACTTCTTTTTATGGTTCTTCGATGTGGGCCGCTTCCTTCTGTCGCCTGTATCATTGAAGGCTTTATGGTACCGCTTACGTCGTTGTCGCTCGGTCGCTTGATCCTTATCGAGATCGAGCTGTCGTGGGTTGCAGTCGATACAGAAGTGATCGAAATCTGCCTTCCGTGCGTCCTCGACACGGCCGGGATAGAAACAGTCAATATGCTGCCACGTTTCGCACTTTTCACAAAACACTGTTTCTCCGTCATCGTCGTCGTACTCACAGATGCACTTGATTGTGTAATCCTCTTCATCGATGGACTGAGCAACCGCTTGCGCATCGTCATGAGCAGAGACCGACCCAGTGGAGTTGAGTGCCGTCTGAATCGGCGTCGCGACCTGCGTTGTAATTGATAGTGGCCTTTCTGTCATAATCTAGCAGGAGCCTATGGATGGCTGCTGGAATGAAAGGGCAAAAGTAAGTTCACTGATTCCTAGGCCGGGATCGCATGACGAAGACGGCCACGAATCGTTTGCAAGAGCTGTCGCAGAGCGAGGAGAACAATCAAGGCCAGCTACGGTTGTCATCAGTTGCCGTCAATTGTGATAAATCGCCTTGGTCCTCGACCGATCGTAGAAGGTGACTCGGCCAACAAAGAGGAGAGGGCCACACAGCGTCCGAAGTTGACGGTTTATCGGTCGCAGATGCTGATTATAGTCCACGGTAGTACGTGAAGTAGTTTGGAACAAAAGTGAACGTCGTAGACAGGGCTGCTTGTCGAAAGTGAGGGCTTTTCCAGAGGGTGGAGGCGAGGTAAGGCCGTCAAAGAAGAGGTGTTGATGGGACGAAAGCAGTCAACTAGGAACGTGATGAAGAGGTAACGCGTCGTGGATTGTGCGTGAACAGTATTAAAATGGTAAATTAACGTTGGACGGGACGTGGATGAGGGTTGAGGAGTGTCCTTTCTTTGGTGTTTGGAAGGAGAGTGCTGTAAGAATCAGTGGAGGAGAGATGCTTCAGAGGGGGCTTTCTGAATTGCACGCTTGTAAAAGTGGCCGCCGCCCTAAGGAGTGAAATTGCGCTTACCGTTTCGAGAGGCAGGCTCCAAGCAGCTGCACCTGGAGGGTGAACATCCAACTCTCAGCATCTGAAATGAATGTGCCTACCTGATGCCAGACCAACGGACAAATGCAGCTCAAATGATATAATACGATCATGAGCAGCCGAAGGAGATTTTGGCAAATTTGAGATCTTGAGGGTGGTGTTGGAGGAAGATGGTGAAGGGAAGTAAACACTGGTGAAAATGCTGAGATTAGGGAAACAAAGTGACGAAACCCAAAGTTTCCTAGGGCAAGCTGGCGAAAAGGCGGCCATCAAAACGGTTGGGCCAATGATAAGCAGCGGTTAGGGGTTGGTGGGCGGGTCCGACTTGAGGTTCGGCTCTGAGGATGGTAAGGTGGTAAGGTACAAGACAGTATGGTACAGTATGAGTATGGTTAGCTTAATACTTAGTGAGAAAGTTGGGATAAGGGCCAGTGCAGGGCAGGGTAAAGGCAAGGCAGGGTAGGCAGTGCGCAGGGCAGGGCAGGGCAGGGTACAGTACAGTACAGTGCAGCAGGATAGGGCCCTTTAGCACCACCACCACCACTAACCACTGATGGGCATCGCGTGCGAATGTGCGAGGAGGGAAAAGGGAAAAAACAAGGGGAAATGATGCATCCAGAGCTGAGCATTTAGCGCATTTTTATTTTCTGCGCACCAGCAGCAAAACATGCTGGGCAATATCTTAGCTTTTTTTTTTTTTCATTACGGTACCTAGGCAGTTGACTGGACGAATCGGATTTGAGGGAGGGAATATGGTGAAGATTGGGGGGGAAGGGTGTGTTGAAAGAAGGGAAAGGCATGAGTGAGACCTAAGTTATAGTGACATCTGCGCTGTGAGTTAGCAACCTTAAATAATAGGTAGTTCTACTTCTCATCCTCTTCAAAAGCGTTTCCTGTCCTGTCCGTCGCATTCCGAGTCGCGACCTGCAAAAGCCCACCAACCAACCAACCAACCAACCGATGAATGATGATGATGATGATGATGATATGATGATATGATGTGAAACGCCCGTGTAATCTGGCTTTTCCAGAATGCCCATGCTAAAAATACCCGTTTCACACGTGACCGACTACCATTTCCTTGCATCTGCTGAGATCCCGATATCTTGGTACCTGTACTCTGTACTCAAACAGGATACGAGCGACCGCGCGGTGGGACTTCGCCATTGTGCCCTCGAAAGAAAAAATGTCCATGATCCTTAAGGATCGCATTGTCTTGTCAGATCTTTGTGTCACGTTGGCGCCGTACCGCTGCCTGGCCCGTTCTTTTGCGGTTAATTTCGCCCTCCAAACCAGCGGTCAATCTTCGAAAAGTAGCCACTCAGAACAGAAACGAGAGACACGGCTCCCTAGTCACCGGCTAGCCAAGCCGACGCCTGTTCAGGGGTTCAAAGATGTACAATTCTCAGAGCCTCGCTATATTCTTACTGATTTCCCTTTCACTTAAAAGAAGCTGAGTGTCCTCTGGCAATGGCCGCTGCTGAGATTTTGGGGACCGAACCCCTGCATCCTTTTTATCCTTTAGGACTCGTTCTCTCCGGAGGGGTTTATGTCGCCAATGACTGGGATCTGTTGACCCTCATACTCGTCTTCTTTTCAGGATGGGCTGCTATTTTGGCCGTGACATTGGCTCTTGTGAAGAAGATCAATCCCAGACTGAAGCGCTCTGACCAATTGCTCGTCCTCTGGTTTATTTTGAGTAAGCTAATTGTTCATTTATCATCCCGGTTACGTTTTCGACGTCGATTTCGATCCGAAGTTCTGATATATTTGTCAACGGGAAAAACCCAATGTCTCGGAAAATGTTGAGACATTCAGGAACCATCTCTGAGTGGCGATGCCCAACTACCATAACCCGTGACCGTCAATTATCTTAGATCCGGTCCATCTAAAGATTGCCTACATATCAAGCATCTAGTCGGGTTGAATGCAAAGAGTTAAAACGCATCTACTATTTGACCAAGAAGAATTCAAAATGGTTGATACTCAAACTTCAAGTCATCCCAATACCTCTATCACAAGGAGATCTGAACAGGGTCTCTCAAATTCTATATTATCCCAAAGCGAATCTGCAGTCTAGAGTGGCCTTTCGCAGAAGTCGCTGGCTCCCTTTCAAGTCAATCCAATCCATTCTACACAATTCCACTACCCAACGAGATAATAAAAGAAAACCACTTCCAAAGCTCAAACACTAACCCCCGCAGCCGGATCCATCCACCTCTTCTTCGAAGGCTACTTCGTGCTCAACCACGGCAGCATGGCCAGCAAGCAGGACTTCTTTGGGCAGCTCTGGAAGGAATACTCGCTCTCGGACTCGCGCTACCAATTCAGCGACCCCTTCGTGCTCTGCATGGAGACCTGGACCGCCATAACTTGGGGCCCGCTCTCCCTCCTCGCCGCCGTCCTCATCACCAAGGACTCCCCCTACCGCCATCCCATCCAAGCCCTCGTGTCGACCGGCCAGTTCTACGGCTGCGGCTTGTACTACGCCACGAGCCTGTTCGACGAGTTCTACGCGGGGAAGACGTATTATCGCCCGGGGTGGTATTACTTCTGGTTCTACTTCGTGTTCATGAATTCCTTCTGGCTAATTGTGCCCGGGTGTAGGTTTCCATTCTCTCGTTATTGCGGCGGGTGGGACGCTGACGTCTTCGATAGATTGCTTACACAGCAGCATCAAGGAGACCGCGCGTGCCTTTAGGGCTGCGAAGAGCAAAAGTGTTAATGGAAGTGCGAAGAAGAGCCTGTAGACATTTCTGTACGCCGGGAACACCGACGAAGACTATGGGTGGTTTGGAACTTAACATCGTAGCTGCATGCCGTTTCTTCACACTCCACGCTCCTGATAGAACGAAGTTACATCAGGTGGAAGAAGGATAGTCGTAGTGGTCGTAGCGGGCAGCAAAAACTACAAAGTAATGATAATAAGGCGCATATCTGTGCCCCTATGCTACAGATATAGCCCGGGGCGGTAGCAAAGTCCTAGTCTTGCTTAGAAAGAGATTCCGCTTTCGTTCACGCTTCTCGAATATGAGGTAATCACTCCATGTGAAATGCTAGATTCAATTATCGAATACCGAATATGCCACCCCGGTTAGAAAATTTATCGGTATAGCTTTCGCCAACCATAGCTTTTGTATCGTTTTATGAATTCTGATTATGCGACAAAACTAGTCATATCTGCTAGATATATATGATTTTGGTCTCGGAACTCCAGAACTCCTCCTTGCAAGATGACAATTGTACACCGTCTCGACCCCATGCATTAGTTCGCAGTCTCCACATCTAGTCTTCATCGAAAACTTCCTCCACCTGTGGTGCGGGGGCCCGTTTTTTGGGCTTCGAAACCGCAATCTCCGGAGCCGTTGTTGTCGTAGCTGACGCGGGAGCCGGTTGACCTGTCATTGCTGCGCCAACTAAGTAAATTGTTAGTCGTATCCAAGGTAGCATTGACTCCAATCCTAAATTTGTAAGCTACTTACTAGAGGCAGCATTGGCTGAACCGCCACTAGGCTTCGATTTCTTCTTTCCCTTCTTCTTCTCCTGTTTCACAAATTAGCATACTATTGCCAGTAGACCAGGCTTAGAATGGGCAATACCTCTTGCCAGCCCCAGACAGGCCTAAAAGAGTCAAAAAACCCAACATCCTCGAACAAATTAGGATATAGCCACAATCCAGGAGGCACTGCAAACATTGTGACACAGAAGAGTATCAGTCTGAAAATAGCCATGACGAAGAATAGACCAATAAGCCCAAGCATTCCCATACTCAGGTACCACACACCCAAGCGCAATTTCATAGGCCACAGTGGGAACATGACAACAGCAAACACCAAAGCAAGGGCACCAACTGCATAAAGCTTCTGCTTGATCTGCGTTCCCTCGTACAGCCATACGAAATGAAGTTCTTCTTTGCACTCTTGCTGTTGTTCGATCTTGACGGTCCACAGACCTTTGACGCGCTTGGTCTTGTGTGCTCCTGGCGCATGGTTGTGGCCTTCATGGGGATCTGTCTTGGTAACGCGGAGAGCAAGGAGGGAGAGAGGCAGAAGTTTGAAAGTATTCTCAAGGGATGCGCGATCCGTGATCTCAGGCAGAAGTGGGTTCTTCTTGCGAGCTTTCTCGTAGGCTGGGGATTGAAGGGCTCGTAGAGCTCGTTTCACTATTGCGGAATCAGCAAGCAATGCTGTTAGTATATGGCAGACAAGCTTACCCTTAAACATATCCTTGCGCTGGCCTGACAAAATACAGGTCCTCATCTTCAAATCTTGAGACCGTAAGAAATTTGCGACAGCAAGAGCTTCTGCTTTTGGAGGCCCTGGAGCGATGGGAGTTTGCTGCTCCTGTGCCTGCTGTTGTGCCTGTTGCTGTGCTTGCGCCTGAGCCATTTGCTGCTGTCTTAACTTCTCCAGGAACTGAGGGACAGTCAAGCCGTGCTTAGCAGCATCAGCAGCAATCTGTTTCCGCATCTGTTCTATTTGTTCGGGCGTTGGCTGCTGTCCATTTGGCAACTGCAGCTTAATTTGAGGGAACTGGTCCGTTGGTGAATCTGTTGGTGATTCTGCAGACATTTTGGCTAGTTGTCGGGTGGCGAAACCAAAAAAACAAAGTGAAAAGTGAAGTGATGTGAACTGGTGAGTGTATTGTGAGCGAGGCTGACTTTTAGTAGAAATAATTCTGATTTATGAAGAGGTGTTCATTTCTTATTCACAACCCGCAGCAAGGATTAAAATAGAAGCCACAGCCGGCAGCAGGGATAACGAAGCGGAGCAAGCTAGTGCCTTGGCATCTTTGCCCATGCACTCACAACCACTTCCTTGCTGGGCCGCTTAGTAACATTCCCTTTGTTACTACTGAAAACATCAGCCTTTTAGTATAGTCAAATGGCCCCTTCCACCTTTCATATGCAGTTCGTTTTAAAGTTCCAATATGTTAACATTCGCAACATTGGATAAAATGGAGAGTCGGGTATTGGCGTTGCATCTCGATTCTTGATTGGGGATACATTAAGACAAAGCGTCTGGGCGATGCATTCCGATTGACCCGAAAGTGTAGTCAGTTCAGATGGTGCATCCTTTTGGGGTCACATTTTGGATCCTTTGCAAACTAGGATGAATGAGAACTATTCTCCCAGCGATGGAGCTACTCCATTGGCTCCGTACACAACCAAGTTTCTCGTAAGATAGCTTTCAACGACGGGTTTAGGTATTATTACCCTGCTAAGCAAAGCACAGTCTCAAAGGGATCTAGGAATTGCAGTCCCTATAAACTTTGTCACCGGGCCTGGTGTATCTCTCTCTGCTGCTTGCTTCTCGAGCTTAAGATTTGAGGATGATGAAGCTGCCTTATGTCTCAGTAACCTTCTCGCCGTTGGCTTCCGAAGGTTCGAAGTGGACCTGTATTGGGATGAAGGAAGAGAGTCATGGAGCATGTGTCCGGTGGACGTACCGACTTCTGTGCAACAAACCGGGTCCACTCCAACCCTTTCCTTGTTCACCAGTATGAACTCTTCGAATTCCAACATGGATAATATCCCGTCGATAACCTCTTCGGCAATCAGCGCTCGACAATTGGCGACAAGCAGTAGCTCTTCAGCCAATTTATCATCTTCTGAGTATCCGTTATCAACAGCTTCTTCCTTAGGAGAGACACTACCCAGCTATTCTTCTCTTCCTGACTCTTCTAATAATGCTCTATATACGATTGGCCTGTATGTCTCATTGTCACAGATAATCTCATTCCTCGTAAGTGCTGACATTAGCAATACTTAGATACACCTGTACTACTACCATCACTCTTTCTACATTCACTAGTCAATTATTGGATTATATCAATAAGACTCAAAATACCATCGCCGCAAACCTGTTATATATAATCGTCAATGTCCATGCAGCAGCTTCTAGCTCATCGCCCTTCTTGTCTTCCGCAGCGCCTCGAAAATTTCCGCAAGCCTCTAGCTTGCTCGGAGCCCAGTTTTCCACAAATCTCTCAGATTATCTTTATACGCCATCGATGCTTTCAGAGGATCGTGCAAACATAAATAACTCCTGGTATAGGGTCTCCGAAATTTATCGACCCCCGGATGGTTATTACACATTAGAAAAAAATGGATGTAAGTGCTGCAAAGTCCGGTATTCAAAATTGTGACAACTGAACAACCCAGATGATATTTATTCGACTGAAGATGGGTGGCCCTCTGAAGGCTATATTGAGCTTAGCCGTAGCAGAAGGTTACTGGTGGGCTTCGGAAAATTCGATCCTCAGATGCAGAATTACAATTCCACCGCCGACAAAGATACTATATTCCCAAGTGGCTACATTCGATCCACTAGACCAAACATCACTGCGAGTAGCGCCGGACAGGTGACTGAAGGCTGTTTGTTCCGTGCTGATGCTATCGACACATCTCAGGTCAACTCCTCCTGGGCAACAGCAACTGGCTCAAACTTGACGGGTTTTCCCTATCCCGTGACACCAACATCGGATCTTTCACCATTTCTGGCGCTAACCTTAAATATCACGCAATGTGGAATTTCTCCCTTTCTAAATTTTACGTTGTCTGGTACTTCAGCAGCGTCCGGTTTTAGCTCCTACAAGAACTATGCTTCCTCCACAATTTGGTCTTGGGGCCTAGATGAGCCTCGAAATTACACGGAAGGTGTCGACTCTAATTCACCGGAACTCTTTCGCTGCGCTATCGCAACATGGTCGTCTGGTTGGAGAGTCAGCGATTGCTCTACAAAACGCTTTGCTGCCTGCCGAGCACATTCTCAACCGTATAATTGGACCATCAATGACTACGCAATCTCATTCACATATGCCCAGAATGCATGCCCAAAAGGCTACCAGTTTGCTGTGCCCAGGACTGCACTCGAGAACAGCTATCTCGCGAAGGCATTACAGGACAGTGGTATAGAGTTTGATAGTGGATCAGGTGCTTGGATCGACTTCAATTCCTTGGATTATGAAGGCTGTTGGGTCGTTGGTGGACCTGATGAGAGGTGTCCATACGTGGAAGATCCTGAGTTAGCCGATGAGTTACATCGAAAGCAGATTCTAGTATGTATATTGTTCCGCCGGCTCAACATCTAGTACTAACGAGGCAAAGGTACCAACTATTGCTGCAATCATCGTTTTGATCATCACAGCGTTGACGGTGTTTGCCAAGGCTGCAGGGAACAGGAGGAGGAGGAAGGTCAAGAAGAAGAGGGCGGATAATGGATTCATATATGAGGGGGTGCCTTCGTAATGTTTATATTAAAGTATACGCAGTTCATGGCCAACAGGAGATCACTTGCCCACGGGTTTGAACATGACGGACGATTAAGCGCCATAACGGTTGCATAATATTGTGCAATTGGACATTACTAAAAACAGTATTTTAGATTTAATTAATCATAAGAAAAGCCAGTAGTAAGCGGCAGTTAGATAGTTTCACAACTCGTAAGGGAAATATTGCCTTTTGAACTTTAGGAACTGCAGTTATTGAAGATACTCTGTGTTCTGATACGTTGAGAAGGATCTACACACCAAAAGAAGAGAGAGGCCATAATATACGTGGAGTGATGGCGCTAGGTTCACTTCCCATTGCATTTACCAACTTATCTTAATTCATTTACTATATGTTTCACGGGTTGAAGGAATCGGAACTTCGTACATGGGTCACAGTTTTCTCTGTGCGAATATACAAGAAATACATTGGTCAAAGGACTTTGCATTTTAAGTACATTGGCTATTTGAAGTACTATATTCTTTGCACAACGCTCGAGCAGAAGAATGTAAGTTTGGTACGTCATCAAGAACACAAGGTATAAGGGACGCTGAACCATGATCCCACTTCGACATCATAATGGCTTCGCGTGTCCTATATTGCTCGCATCGAAGCCTATTGTCCCCCACCTCGAAATGCCATTTGCGTTTCTCTAAGGGAATGTCTTAGTGGCTTGCAAATAAGATCTAGAATCTCGCTCTGTGGTGAGGCAGGTTCTGAAGACGTGATGGCAGAACCTTTCTTTCATCAGGGCCTAATGCGTATCTAGGATCTCTACTTTCCTTAGGCTAGAAGAGTATGCGTAGCTGCATTTTCATGGATATTGGCAGCGTGCTATTGTTTACCGTTGTTCAGTGCAGAAGGGTTTCGGCCTTCAGCCAAGTTAGAGAGAGGAGTCAAGCCATTCTTGTGGGTAAATATCTAACAGTAAGGACGTGAAATAGCCGCGAGAGTCTGCCATCCTATCAACGCCTTACTTCTTGACGTTTGGGTCACATAAAGCTGCCTATTGCTCTTCAGAATTTGACATAAATTTGAAAAGTTGGGTTGATAACTGGTGGTAGTCTCTAAGCTATAACACACTTTGCAGGATGGGTCTAGGAGATCCATAAGCATTAGAGCCTTTCATCGTGCTACATGCAGCCAAAATGAGTCCTTCCTAGTGCATATAGAGGTATTTAGTACAGTTCATCAGCGGAGACTTATAAGGAGTTGGGCTGATCTAATTTTGGTGTTGAAATAGGTTCATTACATGCCAAAAGATTAGATAACACCAGGTGGTGGTCTAGGCTCTTCTGCGGTATCCTTCTTAGTTGCCGTCGGCTCCGGTTGCCCATTCTCTAAGGTAAGAGCTTCAGCTCTCTCAACTATCACACACTCTTCTTCCTCAACCCTTTTAGTATCCGCGTGAAGCTTTTCTTGATAGTCTCCCCAAAGTTGATCAACGGGCCTGCCACAAAGCCCAGTCCAAAATCGCTTCTCCTCATACTTCTCGTTTCTAAGTTTGTCGTTCATTCTTCTGATGAGACCTTCACCAAAACGTTTTTCTAAATAGTCCAAAAAGTATCCCGTATGTTGATACCCGGCATCCCATTTCCCGCCTTCATCCCGTTTCCAATGTGGGGGGCTCAGATCACAATTCAGGCGGACCCAGTCTGCGATACCCTCAATAAGGCCGCCGGGGCAAGTACCAATTGCGTTATACTGATAACAATGTACCATCTCATGGGTCAAGACACCCATTATCTCCTGTGTTGCTCGTGAAGCTGCAATTGAATTGCGGATGTAGTCTAGAGAGAAGTGTATCTCTTTATGCTCGGAGTCGAGTTCACTGCCGGCTGTATATGCTACTCCGGACATTGAGCGTAGTATAAGAGTGACCGAGCGTGTAGATGGCACTGTTGTTGTCCGGTCATCTGGGGATTTATATAGAAGAGATAGCACACTTTGTACAGAGGTCGCAAGAGCCTTTGAGGCTACAACAGCAGTTAAAAACACTTCAGTTCCCTCATGATTAAGGTCGCGAATTTCAAGTCGGAGCTTAGGCAGTGGAAAAGAGTGCTGGCTCTGTGTGCTAAAGGAAGACGGAGTATGTAATGGGGAGCCATTCGAAGGAGGAGCGGGAGTGGGGACAGGTTTAGAATCGCGTGCTGACATAGGCAATATAAACTCTGATGGAATTGGAGTCGTTTCTGAAGCGGCAGCCATTGTGTGGTGCTCTATCTTCAAGTTTCCTTCTGTAGGCGTATGTGACCCGGCAAATGACCAAAGTTTACGGGCAGGGCACAGACTAAGAGCTGAGCTTGTAGCAGGAAAATATGTTCAGCTTGGGGCCAAAATCCAAATTCAATGAATGTGAAGTATGATACACAGAGGTATAACAGTAATATTAACAGAATGCAAGTTGAGAATACAACGTAGCACAAGAGAGTCGAAAGGCTGACGTTCAGAGCCTCGCCTGTCATGTGGTGTGGGGTTTAGAGTGTTGGCCGACGGGGGTTAATATGTACCATGCCCTGAACTTTAATCTGTTAGCGCGGTCTGATTTCAATCAAGTAAACAAATCCTAGGCAGGTAGAAACATAACAACAAGATTTGCTCAGTCGGATTCTATACGTTCCAGGCAGCCGAATTCCTTTGTAAGTAGAGCATCCTTCTCTTCATAGTCTTTTCTTTTGTTGATGATCTTTCTCTCTGTACTCGTCCCATCGACGTAGTTCCTCACAACAATCCCTCGCGTTACATATTAACTTTCGTTCAATAGAGGCACCGAGGTCATTTCTGCTCCCCCCAACGATGGGTGAAAAAGTCACCGAAGAGCAAGTCGCAAACTTGTCTGCGATATTACGGACGGATGCGTCAGTAGATGCGAAAGTACACCAGATCAACAATATCAAATCTGGGATCAAACAGAATAACGTTCCCGATGGCTGCGTACCCCTCCTCTTTGAAGCCACGCGCATGGCGATGTCAACATCGCATGCTGCCTTGACAAATGCCGGCTTCTCTACACTCAATCATCTTCTTACGAGGTTATCCCGCCAGGAACCGAAACATATCGTGAAAGAGGCTGCTAGGACCTTACCACTAGTCATTGAGAAAATGGGCGATCAAAAAGAGAAGTATAGACAGCTGGCTGCACAGTGCTTGACCACATTCTGGAAACATGCACCAGTGGATGTAGAGAAGATCGTTAAAAATGCTGGCTTGGTTGGCAAGAATTCAAGAATGAAGGAAGCATCAATGAATTGGGTTGTCCAGGTATTGCACCCAGGGAGCACAAATTTTAGCATCTACTGACTTAACCCGCAGATGCACCAAGATAATGCGATGCCATTCAAGAGCTTTGTAACTACATTGATGGAATTACTGGAAGATGCGGATGGCATGGTCAGAGATACCGCACGGAACTCAGTGATCGCGCTGTTCCAGTATGTCTTATATTAGATCGATTATTCCCAACTTCTAACATATCCCAGGAATGCGCCTAATGCCGCACAGTCGGATTTGAAGAAGCAATTGAAGAATTTCAATGTCCGCCCGGCCATTGTTTCAGCCATCACAGCGCGACTGGGACCAGGAGCGCCACCAGAACGTGAGCCAGAAACCATAGAAGCACCTGTACGGCCACGTCTAGGAAATAGTGTAACTTCCATATCAAGTGTCCGACCTTCAACTCCAGTAATGGAGGCAAAGGTGGAGCAGGTCGAGCCCTCATATGTTAATACCCAACGAGAATTAGATGAGCTTTTCAAAGACATGCATCCTTGGTTTGAGGGGAAGGAATCGGAGGCAAATTGGTTAAAGCGAGAACAGAGCTGCACCAAATTACGGAGACTCAACGCTGGCAATGCCCCAAGCGATTTCCACGACGCTTTTCTTGTCGGCATAAAGAGCCTTCTGGATGGTATTTTAAAAGCTATAAACTCTCTGAGAACGAGTCTGTCCAAAGAAGGTTGCAGTGTGATCCAAGAAATCGTTAGGACCTCCGGTCCAGGCATGGATAACATGGTGGAGATTCTATTACAAAACTTGATCAAACTCTGCGGCGGCACCAAAAAAATTGCCTCTCAGAGCGGAAATGTGACTGTGGATACCATCATCAGTAAAGTGTCGTACAGTGTTCGGATCATGCAACACATCTGGGCAGCTTGTCAAGATAAGAATGTCCAGCCCAGGACTTATGCCACTGGGTGGTTGAAAACACTGCTGAAAAAAGAAGCACATCATAAGAGCCATATTGAGCATTCTGGCGGGCTTGATTTGATAGAGAAGTGTATCAAAAAAGGACTTGCTGATGCTAATCCCGGCGTGAGAGAGAATATGAGATCGACATATTGGGCTTTCGCTCAGATTTGGCCTGGAAAAGCCGAGGCGTAAGTTTCTATCAAATACTGTCCTTGATAAGCCTTACTGAAGTTCTTAGAATCATGGCCACTCTCGACGGTACCCAACAACGGTTGCTTGAAAATGCACCTGATAACCCAAATTCGCCGAAAAAGCCGGAAACTGCTGGTGCCGCTCGACCTGGTTTGGGATTCTCCAAGAGCACAACTGGGCCCCCAAAGCCATCATTGAAAGAGACAATGATGGCACAGAAGAAAGCAGCTCTAGCAAGCAAGAATCTACCACCGCGGCCCGGCTCTGCAATGTCGAGTTTCTCACCGGTGCGAAGCGTGTCATCTTCCTCGACATCCTCAGTAGCAACAGCTTCTGATCCTCCAGTTAGAGCACGACCAGACTCTACAGCAGTTACTCATGGTGGCCTTTCGGTTGCACCAATGAGGCCAACGAAGTTCCGCCCCAAGCCAGAAATTACGCGTCCTGCTACAGCAGGGCCTTACTCGGTTAGACGTCCAGGCCACGCTCCCAGTAATAGTGATAGCACAAGCCCTTCGGCCTCTCGGCCTTTGAAAGCCAGAACGCCCAGTGCAAATAGCACGAGTGCACAAAAGAAAATATATCCGAGACCTAATACGAGTCACTCTAGCCATGCTAGCCAGTCTAGTCACAACAGTCCTCAGAAGAACAGTCCTTCAAAAAGTACCATCAATCGAGTTGCACCGTCACCACGACCAAGTCCTGGGAAGGCAAAGTCTATGGCAAATCTACAGGCTTCAAGTCCTTCAAAAGCGGATGAGGAGTTTACCATGGTGGTACCGAAGATTTCTGGATTACGGGAATCACCAGCTCCAAAAATGCCACTAACAATCGAGTCTTCTGACGACGATGAGATTGTCACGCCAGCGAAGTCTCTGAAAGTCTATGAGGACCCATTTTCGAGTACAGGCGACTCAACTACACCTCGGCCAGTGTTTACTGTACCAGTACTTGAAGAGCTTCCTGTGAATGAAGACACTGCCAACTTGATCTTGAATAGTACGAAGGTATCTGATAAGGCTCCTCCCGTGACCCCTGAGCAACAGAAGCAAAACTCTCGATTGCTCGACAGCGGTATCTCTAAAATCAAAGCCAAGTCCCTTGATGTCCACGGGTTCCGGAAACTTCAAGCTCTGATAAGAGAAAACAAGGCTGCTTGGAACGATGATAAATTTGATTCCTTGATTCTAGGTCTATTTGCATACCTCGAGGCATCACTACCTTCGCTTGCACCAGAAAAGGTGAAAGATGTTAAGGCGCAGATCCTTACCACTATTAATCTCATGTACAAGAAAGACCGGGACACCTTCCGCGGATATGTTTCTAAAGGGTTAGAATCTCTCATAGCCGCTCGAAGCACTTATGATTCGCGCACGCATATTGTCAGTGGAATGGAGTTGCTGGCAGATGAGCTGGTCACACTTTCCGAACCAAGACAGACTGCTAGTAGCATCACCGCTAATCTGGAAGGCACGAAGTTCACCACTGAAGGATGCAGAACGCTGAGCATGGGCCTTCATGTGCTCAAGGAGTTGATCGATGTCAAGAAAGACTTCTTACCGTCCGAAGCAGAAGCGGAGGCAATAGGAAAGTTGGCTGCGAGATGCCTCGATAGCTCAGATTCAGGTGTGCGCATGGACGCCGTACAATTATGCGTCAGTCTACATTCGAGAATTGGAGAGGCGACGTTTTGGGCTGTGCTAGATGGATTGAAGGATACGCCACGCAACTTGATCACTTATTATACCGCTAAACACCAGAACGAGGCGAGAGAAGCTGCTGCTAGTGTTGCATAATATGTGCCACTGAGGCAAAGGTGGCGTCGTGGTGATTACTGAGCGAAGGCGTTCAGGAGTTATGATCGAGAACAAGTAAATGTGTACGAGTACATAGTGTATCTTCTTGGACACGAGTTCAGGTGTTTGATGAGTTTAACGTGATGGGCATACCTTTAGTGCTCCTTGAGCTCCGTATAGTTTAATTTATAAAGTTTATCTTGATCTGATCACATACTTGTTGGACTGGTTTTCTAGGGATAGCAATAGTAGCCAACCAGCTTGTCCCGTAGATCTGGTCAATGGTAAAGTTTAATTCGTACCCAAAACCCTGTTAGGGTCAACCGAATGTAGCTTACCACTGGAGCCTTCCTCACAAATTCCATTCTGCCCTACTGGGAGGAGGATTCTCTACGTGTAACGTTTTTCAAATCACTGATATGATACGCACAGGATCCTGAGGGAAGTGAATTAATATGAAGCAGCCGCTGATCTTAAAAAAAGGGGTCGCCTAATGCGGGAGAGAGTTCAACTAGGCCGGTAGTAACTTATTCTCTCAGGGCTAGCACCACGTTATGGGATTTGGGAGCAATTGTCTCTGATTGCACTTTAAACTTTCCCCCAAAAGCTATTATGGGTATTAGGCTCATAAAAGTCTCTAGGTCATAGAGAGTCCACGTGATCAAAATTTGCTCGAATGTCGATCTAACCGGAGAGCGAAGGGATCGGCCATGTGGCGCATTTCATGCATATTCAGGGGCTTTTTCAGGTCCCAGTTTTGTGCTTGGCGTTTGTTTGGTGGGGAAAATGATATTGGAGAGTTACTTCGCGCCGCTGAAAAATAATATGGTAGCAGCGCCAGAACCGCACATTGTTGAGCTGTGCTGTACGTACTGGCTGGGGGCTGGCTATAGCTTCAGACAGATGAAAGGAGGCGAGCTGTCATGATACAGTAAATGCATCTTTGGATGGCAGTCAGATTGGAAACAGTAGGTGACGACAGGATCCACACAGCCTCCTGAAACGCCCTTTCAGATCCTTGAGATCAGCTGGAAGGATTGACACTGGGAATTTTATATCAAACAATTCCTTCATTCGATGATATGTGGCTTCTTTTCCCTTGCTTAAACGAGAGGCGAAGATTAACATCGCCTATTGTTCCTACCGGCGGTTATTTCATGTTTCATCATATCAGCCAGAATGGGGGCCTTTGTTTCTAACAAGATTGAACATTTTATTTGGCCTTCCTCGTCCGTACGCGGGCCCGTCAGGGCTCCCGCTTCAGGTACAGCCCAGCAAGGTAAGGCTCGCAACAGGAACCATCGGCTTATGACCCCATCAAGCAGCTCTCCAGCATGGCTTGTTTGGGCATGTTAAACGCATGTGCCTCGATGGAATATTTGAAGGTTAGGTACTTGATAGAAATCTCCGACGTGAGGACAAAAGGATTGTACGCATCTGTCTCCATGTGCAATCTTGTGATACGAAGAAACACAATGTTTGGCCCCGCACGCTGACTGCTGTCAAATCGTTCCCAAATGGTGCGGACCTGGAGGTGAATTCTCCGCAATCTTTGCATTGTCTCAAAAGTGGCGTTTAGAGACGGCAGCCTCTGAGCTAAGTCTTGTTGGTGAACCCGCCCCATCTCAAGTATTTGTCGATGAGAATGATCTATTGTGCACAAAGATCATAGGGTTTGTCGTGGAATAATTATACCTATCTGTTGCAAGGCTGCTGGCATAAAAAAAATGCTTCAAGATGAAGGGACTTCTGGATGTTCCGGACTTCCATGTACCAATACTGTTTGTCGTCAGATTGTTCTGGCTGCTGCTTGGCCAGCTCCATTAATCTGAAACAACAAGAAATGTGGACACCAAAGCTCCTCATCCGATACAACAAATTTTCACCCATGAAATGCTAACCGTTGATGTCGTGAAAGAGGCCAAAAGAGTCGGTAGGGCTGGTTGGTCTAAATACACTACCCTCTCCCCTTAGGCTGTTGTGTTATAGGAACTTGAAGGAATTTTTTGCAGTAGCTTGATGCAGAGTCTAGAAAGCAGTCCGTCCCTTTTTTTCATCTGTGCAGCCCGATGCCAACATTCTCTTAGTACACAGTATATTTCTCGGCGCTGAGTTTGATGACGATACACAATCAATCACCATAATCGAGGGGGGACATGATAAGCAAATAGCTGAGAGATAGATGATTCTAGGACATTCAAATGTATGATGATGATGATGATGATTATTGCTGTTATTCTTAGTGCTGGAGGTATAGTGCCATGTGTAGCTAAATAGTGCTGCTGGTTGGTGGTGGTGGTGGTGGTGGATGTAGTCAATAATAACGACGCACTCAGGCTACTGGTCTCTCTCTCTCTCTCCCTCAGCCAACAGAGTGAACTCTTGGCTGGTCTCCACTGTATGGAATGTCTTTTTACTTTTACCCCCCCTGCCCTGAATCCTCATCCACCCCAAACCCAAAATTACCTTCGTGCTATTATTCCTTGCTGTGGCCTCTGACGACCGCAGCCTCTCATAACCTTTGTGTGGGCTTTCTGTTTCTGTGTCGCTGGTCAACCACCAACATCTGACAATCGTCGGTCCTGGCCGTGCAGCACCATTGTTGATTGCTGCGTCGCTGGTGATCTCTGTATGAGAAATTCAACTTATCGGGGGCAGCCCGTGTCTCTCCACTCTATTAATTACTAACTAGAAGATCTGCCTCCACACTACTGAACCCTGCGAATTGCGTGTACTCAATTCTCCTACCAGCTCGGCGTGCCGGCGTGCGTTTCGAACATTAACGACCTCAAGAATCTGCCAATTCATGTCCTGATCCAGCATCCAGGCGATCTATCGCTGGAGGAAGCGTTTTGGTAGATATTCAGGCTCCACAGATCATTGTGAATAGCTTGATCGTAGTCCAACATGGAGTCGCCGGCGGCCGATTATTTGGACTCACCCATGGATGGAGACGACGCAGCATATCCGTGCAAAGGCTGCGGAGATGTAAGTCCATCAGTGCGTGCGGCGATTGCACTCCGTTCTAACCAAAGTCGATAGATACTAGAGGAGGGCAAAGCTTTCGAACTTGGTATGTGTTTCATTACAAAGGATCACGATTCGATGTCCAGCCTTTTCCCAGAAAATGTCAACATACTTCATTTTGATACCCCGTTGGTCTGGAAGAATCATAGGCTAGACGGGTTTGCATGACAGAAAGGCTAACAATACATAGCTGGCAATAGATGGCATCTAAACTGTTTTCGATGTAATACTTGCGGAACGTTACTCGACTCAGATGCGAACCTCCTACTCCTCGGCGATGGATCCCTCATCTGCAACAATTGTACATATAGCTGCAGTGCTTGTGGTAACAAGATTGAAGACCTTGCTATCTTAACAGGTGATCAAGCATTTTGCGCAACGTGTTTCCGATGTAGGAATTGCAAGCGGAAGATCGAAAATTTAAGATATGCTCGAACATCACAAGGAATATTTTGCATGAGCTGTCATGAGTCTTTGATGGCTCGGAGAAGGAAAAAATCAAGGGCCGCAGCGAATGCCAAACTAAAAAAAGATGACCAGTCGCCAATGCTGGTAGATAAGTCCTTGCCAGCACTTCCTCCGAATGCTGTTCTGCAGAGTGCCTTTTCACCAGATCACCCTCCATCAGTGGATACCGATACTCCAACGGAGCTATCTCCTCGACCCCGACAGACCCAGACAAACGATTCATCCTCGAGAAGTAGTTCGAGGAGACCACGCGAGTCTCCTGAGCGAGATCCATCCTTGACTGAAGGTCAGTCCAAAGATGGCTTGACTTTACCAACTACCACTTACAGGAACAATCGACATTCACAAATTTCTCAAGTTTCTGATGTTAATGGTGTAGATGGGGAAAGCTTTTTCATCCCCCTTGCCTTGGATCCAAGCCCGGCGCCTTCCATAACTCCGAGGTCGACGTCTGAGACATGGGTCGATCCTTCGAAGAAAAATAAGGAGAATAAGGCACCTGAGAAGGATTACTTTGGTAGCAAGTCACAGCCCAGAACCGAGCCAAAGTCCCGGGAGCCAAGCTCATCCTCATCAACGCCACATATTGCATTTCAAGACAAGGGGCGACAGCCTTCGGAAGCAGAGACCGCACAGATCAAGGAAAGTATACGGAAGGCACAAGCTGGAGGGAAGTCGACCCCGAAGTCCGCATCAGCTGTGACGAACGATGATACTCGTGTACAGCATGCTAACCCGCCTACGAACGGGAATAAGAGCCAAGGGTCTAGCGAGAAGTTCAGATTGGGAGATGTACCCAAAGGAAAGAGGGCTGGAACCTCGAGGGACGAGTCTACTGATAGAGCTACTAGCGACACATCAAGGTCAAACTCTGGTGGTTATCACTCCACCAGTTATATACCTCCACGCAAGGATGCGCCAGCCCCCATACAGCGATCAGAGTCGCCAAAACCATTGCTAGGAGCAGATAAGATAACATCTCGTTCTTCACAGGATTCAAGAATACGGGATGACGACAGGCCGTCCTTCGAATCGACCACATCGCAGCCACCTACCAGGAATGATTCTGGTGGCGCGACCAAGTCAATACCTCGCAAAGAGGTTGGAACCGCAATCAATAAGAGTACCACGATGAGTTCGATAAGCTCTTCATCGCCAGACACATCGTACTCCTCGGCTTCTTCTTCCGATACGCCAGCGCTCACCCCTACTGTCAATGGCAAGACAATATCTGCACCCTTACACCAAATGCCGCTGAGTGAAGATATGGCTCCCCCTCTTCGTGCTCCTACACGTCCGGCTGGCCCCCAACAGCAGCTTAGCGACTCATATATGGCCCCAAGGGCTGCACCTCCCAGACCAACAATCAACTCGCATGTCACTCAGCCAGCACCTGGTCCTTACTACCCACAGGAATCACCTTCAGGAAATGGACCACCTATCTCTCCCAAACTACCGAGATGGAGCGCCGGTGGAGATTTCACAATGGATGAAGATATGGCACGGATTTTGGGCAACACAGATGAAAGCTCGCAATCTATTTTACGGCGCGTGTCAAATGCCGTGCGCCATGGGAGGACTGCGAGCGAATCAAGCACTGTAGCTCGCCAGGCAGGCCATGGCCGTAGTGTAAGTGAAACAACAGCTCGCACTGCACAGTCACCACGTTGGCCGAAGACCCCAATTGTAGAAGATTCGAATATTTCAGCTCGAGACATCAGCAGCCCGATATCTATACATTCTCCATCATCAGGCGATGACCCGGCTTTGCTTCGCAGGCAACTTCGAAACTCTGAACAAAGAGTCGCTGAGCTTGAACGCCAGTTTTCAAGCGAGAAGGATCTCAAGACTTTGAACAAGAAATTGATAGAGCGAAGAAAGACTGTCTCACTCCTAGACTCGCAAACCGAGATCATGATTCGACAGATCGAGGTGCTGGCCGGTTACGTAGAGAGGGCGAAGGATTCTAAGCAACCGATGAACGTCGCGGATCTGGAAGATTCTGCCGTCAAGGAATTCTTGCAGAAGATAGAGCGACTTAAACAAGGAATGACTGCTGAAATAGAGACATTATTTGACACCCGAAATGAGCTTCTTGAGGAGAAGAATCGAGTTATGGCCGACCGGGATCGTGCATTGATTGAGTTTGAGCAACTGTCATCAAAGAACGCACAACTAGCAGATATGAATAACGATCTGACTCACCAGATTCAGGAGCGATTCAAAGCACAAAGTGGAAACACGGTGGAGAGTCCAAGACCTCCTTTGAATGGGTTAGGTATTTATACTCATCACAGTAAGGATAAATCTAGTGCATCTATTCAAATGGATGATGCCAGCCTCCGTACATCTAATAGCACGACTGCATTTGGATCTGTATCCGTCGGTAGCTATCCACAGTCAATGGATCAAGATTCTGCAATGGACCCTGCCACTGTGCTATCAGCTCCACATGTCGTCAATATCCGCAAAGGACAGGCGAAAAAGTTCTGGAAGAAGGGAGGGCAAACTGTTGCCAAGAATGTCACTAAAGGCTTCAAGGGTGCTTTTGCATCTGTACAACAAGAACGCAATCCACAGTGGCAGGGGCAGACTGGAGATAGCATTGGCATGCCATACAATATGACTATGGCACCAGTTGAAGCTCCAGCAGGAGCGCAATCAGGAAGCTTACCTCGGTCCGCTACATCTGATCCACGAACTGGAGGAGGATTTGGTCTATTCAAGAAATCGAACACTATGCCAAAATCCACTTCGAACGGAAATATGCCAGCTGCTGAGAAGCCATCTACACTCTTCGGCTCTGATCTAGTAGAGAGAGCTGATTTCGAGAACAGCCATATCCCCAGTGTGATTATCAAGTGCATCGAGGCGGTTGAGCTTCGTGGCATGGATACAGAGGGAATTTACCGAAAGACCGGCGGCAGTGGCCAAGTTAAACAGATTCAGGAAGGCTTTGACAAAGACCAAGATTTTGACATTTCGGATCCTGAAATAGACATTACGGCTGTCACAAGCGTCTTGAAGCAGTACTTCAGGAAGTTACCAAACCCACTACTAACATTTGATGTATATGATCGTGTTCTCGAATCAACTTGTGAGTTCTGCCTTCCAATAGCCGTCCGACCTGTGCTAATATATGTTTAGCTGTGGAGAATAAGAGGGAACGATGTGCTCATCTTCGGAAAACTTTCAACATGTTACCATCCAGGCATCGCGATTGTTTGGAATTCTTGGTTTTCCATCTTGTTCGTGTGGCAGACAGACAGAAAGAGAACCTCGTAAGCCTCTTGTTGAACCCTTTTTAATGAAATTTCCTGACATGTGTAGATGACACCAAAGAATCTCGCCGTGGTTTTTGCGCCTACCATTATGCGCGATACTAGCCTAGAGCGCGAAATGAGCGACATGCACGCCAAGAACAATGCCATCGAGTTCGTCATTGAGAATAGTGATGAGATATTCGGTGAAGCATAAATCATAATTTCCACTTACGATTCCCAAAACTGTATTTTATCTTCATCCTAGTCGAAAATTCGGCAGGCGTTACGACTGACGCACTTGTTACTTGGATTCAGCGAATTGAGCTTACAGAGTGATACGGCGTTTGTTTCCGGGTCTCTGCTTTTCTGACGCGAGAAACTCGTTAAATTGATATCCCAATTTCATTTTCAGCGAGAGGAGTTGGCAGGCATGTAGGCGGGTGAAGGTGCTTCGCTTCGATATACTTTCATGGCTGGGGAGGAGCGATTTGCGGCCTGGAGATGGAAATAGGCGAAATCTTTGAACTTATCATCATTGTAGTCAATACTTTTACCAATGACAAACGAATGAATGCCTTCCTCGACAGAGTCACTTGTCGTCTATCGTGCAGTTATTGGGAGTTCTGGGTTTGCCCTAGGACTTTCGTTCTTCTCTCCATGCAATATATTTCTTGAGCAGTGCTTCCTACTAGAATGTCATCTGTAGCCCGATGATCACAAGGTTTCAGACTTCGGCTACTCGTCTTTTCTCATACTCCGTCATTTAGAAATATATTGCCACTGACTATAGCTGAACGTATGAACATCATTTACAGACTCTAAACCGAGGGTTTTGTTGCACATCGAATATTATACTTTTCCGACAAGCTCAAAGCTAAGTTCCTAGACTATAGCAAAGATACATGATTACCTTTGTTGCACATCGTTATTTAAGTTTAATAAATATTTTTAGTATGGAGAAAAAGCTTATTCGCTTCGTGTATACGTGTACACACCGCTCTTTTGACTTTTGGGTTGATGGAAAGCATATGTCATTTTGCTCGAGTCATTTGATCATCTTAAAGGATGGGGTGGGTTTGCCACACGCGTGATCCCATCAGAACTTTCATACCAGGAAAGCCTGCTGGAAACTATATCTGGGTTAAGGATTTTTGTATTCACTGGTTTGAATCTGAGAATGATTCTACATTCAAAGTTTTTTGGGGGAGGGAAATAAAGTTGGCAAGTGTTTAAAATAATATATATACTCAGCTGTGTTGCAGTACAAAACTCCGTCCTCATTGCAGATACTCTTAAGCTCCCAAACGCAACTTAGAAAAGCAAATCTAACCAGAGTCTACGCCCCAACAGGCCGGTTATTCTTAAATCTATAAGACCCGTTGATGTCATAGAAGATGTCGCCCATGGCACTCGTCCATGTAGACGACAACAATCCCCTTTGTCTCTTCCTTTCACGCATCAGCTTTCTAGCCTCCGCATCCACCGGATCAGCCGCGCTCAGCTCCTCCTCTTGGTAATCCTCTACCAACTCCAACATCTCAAAAGCGCCTCTCTTTCTGCCGGGGATCAGCCCATCACCTGGCACGTTCGGGATGGCCCTCAACTTCTTGCCCCGCGCGCTCGTCTGGATGAAGAGCTCCGCGAATGTCTGCCTTGCGGTCCCGTTCTTGATGTCGTTTTGCCGCGCTTCCCATTGCTCCTCTGCCGTAGGGTGAGGTGCCGAGACGTACCGCGGTATGCGAGCCTGCCAGTCAAGCTGCGGAGCGCTGCTAGTCGTGGCGTCGACAGCTCGACCCTGCGCACTTCCACGGCCACTCTGCGGCTTCGTGCTAACTTTCAAGCGGAGCCTCGTCCAATCTCTGCCCTCGTATTCGGCGAGAGAATCTTTGTCCTTCAGAACCTCGCTCTCTCTGGGCTCGAAGAAGAGGGCCATCGACGTGTCTGGGCCGAAGTTGCCTGCGATGAAGAGCGCGGATTTCAGGGCTTCGACCGTGCTTTGCCCGAGCACCGTGTGGAAGATGTAGGTCTCGAATCCGGAGGGGTCTTTTCGGTGTGTCTGCTCGCAACGCACTGGGATGTCTTTCCCGGCCGTGATTTGAGCCTCTGCGTCCTGGAACCGTCGGGCGCGGGTGATGAGTGCTTTGCGGGTTCCCCAAGACGGTAGACCGCGCTCCTTAAGATAGGTTTTAAGGATTTCTTGTGGCATATAATCTGAACCTGGTATTTTATTCAGCGCTTTGTTGATTTCGGCATCTCCCTTATAACGCTTTGTGGCTTGTTGGAGTTCGATTCTCATTCTGTTTTCAACATCTGCCCTTAGCTTATGTATGTCACCGCTCCTCAGCCCTCCATGGCTATTTAGGTATTCGCGCAAGGCGCTGATATCCCACCCAGGAAGAATTGCTAAGTGGTGGAGTCTGAGTAATTGTAAATGGTCGTCAACGTGTGTCTCGTTCTGGAGCTCTTGTAGCTTGATCCGAATGAGAAATTCGCTGATCCGGATTCCAATAATGGCATCATCAATGTTTCCATAATTGAGTTGACTGTTCAGCCAGAAATCACCATCCTGCAATTGGTCATATCCTTCTAGGCCTCGGTCGGTGCAGAATTGGTGGGCTTGCAACCGGGTAAGGAAGGATATAGAATGTAAGGAGGTGCTGGCAACATAACTCTTAATAGAAGCGTTATCCGGAATATCTCCGTCGCCGGAAGAGCCTCTCTGTATCCGCAGTCTTGGACGCTCGTATTGTGCGCCGTCAATGTCCTCCCACCGCCGTTTCCCTTGAGTGATTGGGGACGAGTCAAAAAGATAGCGCACCTCGATGCGGGTGGTAGGTGTATCGTTTAGCTGTGTTGCGATTTCCATATCACCTTCAAGCATACCGTCATTAAGATTCATATCGTAAGAGATACCACTTATTAGCTCGCCAGAATTATGTCCTGGAAGATAAGTTCCATTAGCAAGAGCATTCAAACGGCGATATTGTTCGAATGTGAGGGCATCTTCGTATGGCATCTGAGGAGGCAAAGGTCGAGCAAGCTCTTCTTCGTATGCAAGCTCTTCTTTTGTGAGGCCGTTCACAGGATCTCCTTCCCTTTGCCCAAAAATCCTGAAATGAGGATCCTTCCATTCCAATCGGCCTAAATCCTTGTTCCATCTGAAATTCGGCACCCTCGACGTTGCTATGTTCGGATTGTTATTGGCCACAATCGCCCTAAGACTGGCTCTAGCTCTTGATGGGAACCCAGCCTTGCTGGATGGGAGAAAGTCAGTAAAATTATGTCAAAATACCCGTGAAAAGAAATGGTTTCGAGGATTATGGAGCTCACTATTCTTGAACATAGTGGGAGAAAATTGGACGTGAACTATGTCCCATTGGCATCTATGATATGAGAAGAACCTAAGGCGGTCGAAAAAATCATGTAAACTTACGTTGGGTGAAGATTCTGCCAGAAATCCGCCTTAAGGAATTGCTCAACGTACTCCATATGAATAGAATACAAGATCTTATACAACGGCCGTTTCTTCAAGTCCACGGTATATACTGGTTCCCAATATAAATGCGAGCTGAAGTCCATCTTAGTTGAGCCATGTAGCCTCTCGGCATTGGGATGATAACCTCCAAATATCCAGCTGATGAGAGAAGATCCCAATTCCGCCGTACAATCCTTCTCAACATATGGCTCACGAAGGTCAGGTGCATGGGCAGATCTGAAATCCTGGTGGACTATGGCATGGCCAATCTCGTGCACCAGGGAGATCGCCGCCATGAAAGTCGCTCGTGTATGTATTTCCGAGCCTGTCGGTGAGTTTCGAAGTGCCGTAGCATACTCTCCGGCAAGACCAAGAACAAGTGGCCGCCGCTTCAGCCCATTCTCGTGGTGCTTTTGATCAGACTGTAGAATTTCATCAAACGTATGTGGTTGCCATGGCCGATCTGTATCAACCAATCTTGTAACTCCAAGCCAATGCTTAGCTGGATACTTTGGATAAGCCTCTGAGTACATCCGGTAGTTCAACTCCCACCGAATTGACTGTGCAACCACATCGAGCTCAGTCCTCGCAGCCCTTAGTTGCCCACCTGTTACCGTGGGTTTCAAATTAATAACTTCAGGGAATTCACCGCTGGGAATATTATCGAAAATTTGACTTGTGGGCAAGAAATTGGCAATATATGGCATGGCGACTAGTATGAGATTCGACGCAAGTCGTAGACTGGGAATAAGAGCTTCATACTCAGCCTCTGAGATATTATTGAAGTTCCATCGCTCACGATCGAATAGAGGGCTGATATTGTTTTCGAGGTCAGGTACCCCGGTTGGGCCTACGTCTGTTATTTATTAGTGACTATTCGCTACTTATAGTGCATTGCAAACCTATTGCCCCAGCTAACAACAGCTCTTGATAATCCCAATGCTTTCGGCCACAATCATCAACGAAAGCAGGCTGGGTTGACATGTTGAAAACTTTCTTGTTCCGCGATTACAATTGGGGTCAGATATGAGACTACCTTGAATCAACCTTCAGAGAAATGTTTTGACTGATCACTGATTAAAGAAAACGGTATTGTGTGGACAATGGCCGAGCTCCGCCTTCAGAATTTAACACTCCGAAAGCGGCCATAATCAACAAAAGAAAATGGATCGAAATGCCTGTATACGAAAGCCATCATTCGTGTTGTGCTACATCGATTGAAGCTAGGCAAAGGCTGAATTGAAGATGGTTTCTATGAGCTATCACCACTGATCGCCCAACAGTTTTTACCGTGCAATATAAATTGATGTGAAAGTCGTACGAGTCCGAGGACTATCTTGATATGCGCTTCAAACACTTCGAATCAATCAATTCAAGATATAACGGCAAACAGCCGAAGACAAAGAAACAAAGACAAAAATATAAAATTGAAGGAAGCCATATAAAGGGACGGGAAAAATATGCAATAGAAGCAAGAACAATAGACATTTGAAAACTCCCCCTATACTGATGACGGGTACACGGTATCGTAAAGGCCGTTCAGACTTGATGGGTATAATGCGAATATTGGTCTTGCAACAGTATATGGTTACTGGAGGACCAACCAATAAGCAATCCGCAACATGAATCCATACTTGGTTAATAATGTCCATCCTTAACGAATCTCGCGACTACGACTGTCGACAAGTTGTATGGAGATCAGGATGGCATAATAAACTTATGATTTTATGTTGGCGACTACATATTTTGTTATGCAAGCATAATGAGTTTTTGTGCATTCATAAAACCTATTTCAGCCAATCCTGTGCCATGGCTCTCGTAGGCAACCGTTATCCGACCCTGACGGAAGCTCCCTTACCCGCCGCTATGGTACCGAATAAATATGGAGAACTCGGCTGTCGGCATCTTTTTTTGGTAATTTCTATTGGATTACGAGTATGATGAGCGAGTCGTTATATAACGGTTTTGCCTATTTAGGAGCACTTGCCTTTCCTTTCGTCTCCCCCATGTTTATTTGTCATCCCTTTCCATTTTCTTAATTCATAATTCTCCTTTATTGCTGAATTGCACCGTGAACAGAAGCTGCAGTAATGAGTGCATACTAGATCAAATCCACTTAGATACAAATCTGTGGATTTCCTTTATTTTAAAGTACATTTTTCATATCTACTATTACACGGAGTCTGCAGACTCGCAAAAGCGCTGCAGTGATTGGCAGAATATTTGTATTCATCATCTCGAGGATGGTTTTAACTCTGGACAACGAGAAGGCCGAGGTTGGAACGACTGGTACCGCATCGACAGCTTGTGCGTCTGATAGCGACAGAATTGAGTCGTATAAAGCCGATGAGGGTGCTATAGGATCCCCGGACTCAGATCATGAAGAAGTTGAACAGATGGATATTGGACATATAAAGGACCTTGAACGACAACATGTACGTACTATGACTACAATGGATCTTCGAATCTTGGCTGATGTTGTATATATTAGACCTTGGCATCAATTAAGGCTGGACCACGCAAGTCCTTAGACGGAAACTCTATTAAACGAACGGCAACACGATCTAGCACAAGAAGCAAGTTATCAAAAGCAGTGACAAACCTTACAAGACGGAGTACAAGGAAAGGGCTCGAACCTATAAAGATTCCTCTTTCAGATTTGGACAATGGAATCGTGGGATGGGACTCACAGACTGATCCGATGAACCCTCTGAACTTCCCAAACTCACGCAAGTGGCTACTCCTGGGACTTCTTTCTGCCATCACATTTATATCACCCCTCGCTTCTTCTATGTTCGCACCAGCAGTCAGCTTTATGAACGAAACATTCGACAATACTTCTACCATACTATCATCGCTATCCGTCAGTATTTTTATTTTGGGATATGCGGTTGGTCCACTGTTTCTGGCGCCGCTCTCGGAAATCTATGGTCGAAGGTATGTTCTTACCGCCGCAAATGTGTTCTTCTGTGTTTGGCAGATCGGCTGCGCTCTTGCCCCAAGTTTGAACTCGCTCATTGTGTTTCGGTTTCTTGCTGGTATTGGTGGTTCTGGGTGTTTGACCATTGGTGGAGGAGTCATTGCGGACTGCTTCCACCCCGATCGTCGTGGACTAGTAAGTTTTTTTTAGGTTTTTTTTACGAACCAATCCCTGAAGACCTACGCGCAACTTGTACTGTTGGTTTAAATTATCTATAAAGTTTCAAGTATGTGAGAAGTGTATGTCTCATAAGATCCGCTTCTGTTTCTGCGGCTTCCTGAATTATAAGCTGACCGAGCTGGTGTTTATAGGCGACTTCGGTTTACAGCGTAGGTCCCCTGTTCGGTCCTGTCGTCGGTCCAATTTGTGGCGGCTTTATAGGGCAGCGAATAGGATGGCGCTGGGTCTTCTGGCTGCTACTGATCTCAGGTTCGGTAATCACAATAGGGATTGAATGTTTAACAACGGAAACAAACCCTCGTGTTCTGATACAAAGGAAGGTCAAACGTCTTCAAAAAGAGCTTAATCGTCCTGAGTTACGTAGCGTCTACGACAGTCCAGATGGGCACAACTCTTCATCGGCGATTCTGCTTCATGGTTTCCTACGACCGTTAAAGATGCTCTTCCTCTCGCCAATCGTATTTCTGCTGTCCCTCTATCTGGCTGTGGTTTATGGCCTTCTCTACCTTTTGTTCACGACTATACCCGATGTCCTCATCAACAAGTACAGATTTCAGCCTGAGATGTGCGGTTTGGCATATATCGGCATCGGGGTAGGCACTTTTGTTGGACTCATCTGTGTGGCCAAAATCTCAGATCCGACAGTTGTAAGGATGACAAGGGCCAACAACGGCATTTTTGAGCCTGAGATGCGCCTTCCTGCCTGCATATTCTTCGCATTTTGGATACCTATCACCTTCTTCTGGTACGGATGGACTACGCACTACGAAGTCCATTGGATAGTACCAATCATAGGACTCGCTCCTTTCGGATTTGGAATGATGGGCATTTTCATCCCTATTCAGACCTATATCATCGATTCTTTTCCGAGCTTCGCTGCCAGTGGCGTCGCTGCTCTTACTGTTTCTAGATCTTTATTCGGTGCATTCTTACCTTTAGCTGGGCCGTCAATGTACTCAGCTATGGGACTTGGATGGGGGAACAGTGTTCTGGGCTTTGTTGCCATCGGACTGATACCTGCTCCTCTGCTGATTTTCAAGTTTGGGGGTAGGATCAGGAAGCATCACCCTATCAAATTGTAATGTCACACTCGTTCTTTTTTATTTTTATAGCATTTTGGGTGTTTGGTTGCATAGCATGGTATAGATGGCGCTTATGGGAGATATCAGATGCCTCAATGGCTCAGAAGACATGTAGATAGTGGAGATATGTCATATATCAGATAGTGTATAGCTAGAGCAAGGTATTTGCCTCTCAGATCGCGGTAGATTTTACGTTTAGAGAAGTACTGAGGGGATCGCTTTATGAATGACCAACGAGGCGTCGCCTCACAGCAGGATCTGTGTATACTCCTCCAAGAAGACCTCGTACATGTGTAATTGCAGGCTTGTTCCTTGGAAGGATCGGGCCACGTTTCTCCAGTTATTACTCTCTTAAAGTCGGCGAACTAAGCGGTCTACATTCAGCTCTGCTGCTCCTCCTTCTGCCGCCCGTAACTCGAAATTAAGTTCTGAATGTATACACTATAGTATAGAAATGTATGATAAATCTTAGCAGCAAGCGAGGCGATCAGAGTGGGGTGCAGAGGTTGAAAGGTTGAATCCACGCTTCCTCCTTATCTGGTGCCTCAACTGCTGTATCTCCCGCATATTTCATTTTTGATTTTAAGACTGCTCGAAAATCCCCGAGCATTCCGCCCCATTCCCAATGGGCTTAGAGCCTGGAGGATAAAATAACCTATCACCACCAGATGAAGATTGTGAAATACGCCCCTTGAATCAGTACTGGGTCCAAACAACGCGACCAGCCTAGCCCGTCGAGGGCCCTATATCTACAAATGATCCGACTCCAAGAAGCTATGCCATTAGATCTTCAACATCAGGCAGCTAATATTCATAACATTTTTCAACCCTATCGAGTGTCCGAAGCAGCGGAAAGGATGTCAGACCTACCCCAGAACAGCAACTCCCCGGTTGTTATCAAGAAGACAAACAACTCGGTTCCTCATACCGTATCCCGAGAGCTCCGAAGGGAATACCTTGTATTGATAGCATGAAATATTCCGCCCGATGGTGCTTCGCCCACACCCGCCCAAGTTCCCCATCTGCTCCTTTCGTTTCTCAATTGAGAATCTCCAAATCCTAATTGCAGACCACTTCGACTCAACCACGAGCCATTGAGGAGAGAAAATGATGCACGTAATTTCTTCTCCAACTTTTTAGCAGTTAATTTTTGGGGCTATTTTAATGATTTTCATCTTATGAATGGCTACCAATATAAACATAGTATAAGCAGCGTAATTACAACCACCGAATTCGGATAGTTTAATCTGATAACAAGTACACCAGCAACGCTGCGCGATACTCAACTCCGGACCCTTTTTTTGTTAGTTGTCAACATCAGCTTACAAATCTTCATCCTTAATATATCTTTGTTTACTTTTTTTTGGGCGTGTCATCAATCTATTGGTCAACCTATACCTCCTGAATTAAGCGAACTCCCTGATACTACTTACTTCATTCCCAATCTCGCTCAGGAAAAGAAGGTCCCGTGGTTTCACAGCAACGAACGCTTTCTTGTATGGAATATTCCTCACGGCTAGAGTGAATGTGCAAGAATCATGTCCATATCATATATTAAACATAAACATAAATGACAAATTACTTTTACTTAGGTTTGGCTATGCATAGAAGTTACCGTACTGCAAACACCTATTTACTATGTCCAGATATACATAAATCATATACAAACCAGCGCCCGCTAAAACGCTCATTAAAACGCCGTTGAATGCTAAACGCCAACTCCTTGCTGCCGCTAACCAATGCTTCAATAACGCCTTTCATAACGTTTTCATAACGCTTTTCATCACCGCCAAATTCTTATTGGTCACAATCGGATTCAGATTCCGAATCCACGCTCGTAACTGTTACGGTTGGGATCTCTTTCGGGAGCGACTCGATGTCCGCGTGTTGTGGTGTGTGCTTGACGTAGAAGCATTGCACTGCTCCGACGCAAGCGACTAACATACTGCCGTACCAGGCAAGGCCCGACCAATCCATGCGCGCACCGACACTGTAGAGATAGCCTGCAATAGGCGGGGCGACGGTTCTGCACGCCGCACCTGCGCTTGCGCTTAACCCGTTAATCTTCCCCAGCACGTTTGGGCTTGGTGTTGCTTCCTTGATGAGTATCAAAAGCACCGGGTACGCCATGATACACAGGATGTTTCGCACGGTTAAGCACGCGAGAATGCCGGGTATCAACGAGGGCATAGGGAGATATACCAGGAATGGCATTATAAAGTATGTTATCGGGTGGAGCAAGGACACGAGGATGAAGAGCTTGTAGATGCCTAATTTTTGCGCGAAGTAGGGGAACATGATTGCTTGTACGAAGAGCGCGATGACGCCGTCGGTGCTCATGATCATGCCGACTTGCTGCATGCTTAATCCAAGGCCGCCTGCTGAGATGGAAGAAATCGCTGATTGTCTGATTTCTCTTGCGGAGAATGATGCCTCGATACGCTCGTCTTCGAGAAAGATGGGTAGGAGGTGGTCGTAGGTCATAGAATGGTAGGCGAAGAGCCCCATCGCGATGATTAGCGCGGTGATTTGTTTTGTGAAGATCTCCGGGGTCTTGATTTTCTCATGTGTGCTCCGCCATTCGCTATCGTCGCTTCCATCAAACGTTCCGTAACTGTCTGTTCGTAGGTCTACTGCCGGTGCTTTGATCGCATCTGCGGTTGCCATAAGGGGTGTCTCGTCAGACAAATATGTCGTGTCAGGCAATAAGATTCGAGGTTGCATATCTGGGTGTGTTTCTTCAAGCAAAAAATATCCAGCAGCGATGCTTACTGCCAACAGCATGGAACATATAACATTTGGGAGGAGGTAAGGGTATCTCCCAAATATACCATCTTCAGCAAAAGTATTTGGGAATGATTTGGATGGGTCTGCGAGTGTGCCACCGATCGCTGGGCCGATGATTGTGCCTATGCTCCACACGAACGGCATAATGGAATATGCTCGAGCTGGAAAAGTCAGACAAAACTTAGTACAAATGTCAATGGAGATACTTGCGTTCGTGCTCCTTCTTGGTAACTAATTCTCCAACCATTGTCTGAATCACTCCAATGTTGCCATTCAAGAATCCCCCCCCTGCACGACCTATCAAGGCTACCCACATATTTGATGCGAACCCGACCATGAGCAAGCTTATAACGGTGCCGAGGCATCCTATCAGTAGTACAGGCTTTCGTCCTATTCTATCGGATAGGGATCCCCATGCCATACCCGTAAGGGATTCTGCGAGGGCGAAGGATGATATGAGGAGGCCAGCATAGAACGAGGCATCTTTTTCGTCTCCAACTTGGAATCTTTTGACAAGGGCCCACGCATAAGGGAAAATAGATGTGAGAGCAATCGGCTCTGCCAGTCGGACAATCGCTATGCAGGATTAGCAAGGTGTGTGTGGCGTTGTGCAGCATCCGCTTGGAATGTGGTGACACGACTTATTCTAGACTTACCGAGTAGGAACAATTGGATAGTAGGAAACTTTTCAGGATCTTGAGGCTTCCTCTCTCTGGTTAGAAGCATTGCTTCTGAACCTGGAACTTCTTATTGCTTTAAAAGGGATGTCGAAGGGAGATGATTAAGAAATCAGGGTCGGAAGCACAAATTGGCGGTGTGTTTACTTCCGAGAGAAACCAAAGCTACAAAAGACTCTCGTATACAATGAAGGACACCAAAAAAACACGGGAGGAAAGATACAGAATGTGCTACGATGGTTCTTGGGAGGTGGGGTAGAAATAGTAGGAACACCCTTCAGGAAATTTCTAGATATTGCAGATCTATCTTAGGTGTGGCGACCGCAAACAGTAACCTCTTCCCGAGAGGAGAGGGACCGAGTTATCCGACACTAGCAGCTAGCTCGAATACATGAGAACATTAGAAGCTATCTACCGGTTCTGGAGCGGGCTGGACAGATGGGTTTATGCAAGCAACTGCACGGTGCAAGAGACGCGGCTGAATACAGGTGACAGCGACAAGCGAGAATTCCACCCAACCACCTCGATGCAAAAGATGCATGTTTCTCCGTTCCGCGATCGCAAGCGGGCAGCATAAGCATATTGGAGCCTCTAACTGACCAATGGATGTGATTGCAAGGGAGCGAGCCGGTTGTTATTATGCAAGTATATGATTAAGGTTTGATATCAGAGAAAGCCCATGCGGGTCGACGGTCTCCATGAAATGAAAATCGCATATGGCAGTCTGGCTACCAGCCGCCTGGCCAATGTATGCACTGGAAAGTTAATTTATACCGTATGATAATGCGGCATATGCCCCCCTCAAAATGTTGTCAGAGGTATTAAATACTGTGCTGTATGCAGCAGTGCTGGATAATCTAAATGGGTGTCCTGGACGAATTAAGGATGAATATTCTCGAAGATCAACAATGTGATTCTGCACCCATCATATCAAGGGGGAAAAAAAAAAAGTTGGAGGTCGGACCGGAATATGCAAAAAACACACACGGACCAACATGCGGCTCAAGCTCCCTACGCCAATAGTGGGGAAGATATTCACGCACCCCAATTACTTTTATTCTCCTCCCAGCTGTGTGAGGTTGATGCATAGCTTCCCAGATTAGGGTGCCAAAATTACTAACTTCAAGCCGTGTATCTGTTACACGCACGCGGATACCCGATATCTTCCCGAGATTTGAACAACACCTCCGCACACTGCAGACCGTGCCAGTACGTAAACATCTCCACATCCACCTCCCTAACAGTACCATGCGTGTGATCCTTCTATGCTGTGAGCGTCAAGCTCACCGCTCCGCTACAGGATACATACAAACAAGTCACACGATATATTACTGCATTGTGCCAGCAGAGTAGCTCAATGGATGTTCTGACGACGAGGCTAGTACCTTCGCATGGGCAAGACCTTGTAAGCTGCATCACATATTGATATGGGTCTCAGCCGAGCAGTAAAATGACTGCAGCACGCTAACACGGAGCACCATACAGTAGCTACTGTACTGGACTTAACAGACGAACCTGGCTAAGTCTTACTTGTACACCGAGTCTAGTGGTGCTTGGGTTTGCTTGATGCTAATTTAAGTGTTGTGCATGGCTTGGAGAGCCTCATGGCCATTGTGATGGTCGTCGACCTTGCATCCAACAGTTCTTTTTTATTCTTGGCGGCAAATGAAACTACACCTGTGTAACCGTGTATTTGGGGGTCGCCAATTCCCACTAGTACTCCTTCGTCATGTCAGAAAGGCAATGACAAAAGGCTGTGGAGGCTATGCCTACCGCAGTGTAGCAAGACTTGCTTCTACTCACAAGGTGAGGGAGGGTACAGCAGATAAGTATGAATGTTGGCTCGATGGCGTTGGATTGCTTCATTTTGTCAACCATATGTTCTACTTCTTGTTCTTAGAACGAAGCTTGCATCTACTTTCGGAATACATTTAACTATTATTGAAAAGTCGCTGTTCTGTGCCAATAACAATGAGTAGATCCACAGATCACCATGAGGCTGGTCCCTTTGACGACACCCGTGGTTTGATAAGTAACAGCGACTCTCAGAGTTCTCCTCCACGTCGGACTACCAATCATAAGGCATCATCAAGCTCGATAAGTTTCGCCGATCAAATCTCTCTAAATGAGATGACATCGCCAGAGCCTAATGCCTTCCGATTTGAGAATTTTTCTCGCCGGTCGCAAAGCTCAGCAATACCGGCATCACAACTTCCAAGTTCTCAAGTTCCCCCCATTGCTCAAAGGGCACGTTCTCCGCAGACTCCATCAACTCCATTATTTTCAGATACTTCTACCGTGGTAGAATCTCCCTCCACACCTGGATTCTCACGACCCTTACTGTCGCCGCAACAGAGGGACAGTCCATTGTTCAATAGGAATGGATTGCCAACAATGCCTGAGGACGAGCAGGATATTTCCACAGAGAATAATACGCCCTACCGCGATCATTTTCCCGACGGCATCACTATGGCGAACGTAGACGCAAATCACCAGGAAAGCAATTTTTCCGAGGTACGGGAGATCGATGATCATGGAAAAGATCATGGTAAACTAGGTATGAGGCAGTTCTTCCTGCTAACTAACTGCTAATATTCTTATTTAGGCGGATGTCCGAGCGATGGTGATATATTTACATCTAGAAAGCATTGGCTATCAATTTCAATCCTTTGTCTCTCGATCTACTCAACTGTATTTTCTGGAATCTATCTCGTTCTTGCGATTATACAACCACGATATGGGAGCAAAGTACAATCTGGTGGAAGCATCTCCCCGGAAACTGCTTCGGTTATCTTTGCTTTTTTTGCTAAAACCATCGAATTGTCGTTCGTTTCAGTATTTGTCGCATTTCTTGGCCAGGTGTTGAGTCGGAGGTCCTTAGTGAAATCTTCGCGAGGTATCACTCTCGCAGAACTCACGATGCGAACTTGGGTCATTCAGCCTGGCTTCATGATCACTCATGGGCAAACTCTTAAGTACGCTGGCTTCACTATACTAGGAATGATCACCCTGACGAATGCCTTCGTTGCAATGTTTTACACCACCGCCAGTGACTCTCTGGTTTCCCCTCATCTGCGCTTTGGAGATTGGAAAAATCAGGTAATGCATGGCAAAGTGAAAACACAATATGCCAATCCAGTCTACATTGGTGAGCAGTGCAGAAACCCAACTTTATCAATAGATAAAACTTATGGAGGCACAACTTGCCTACAAATTCTTCATGCTGGTCAAGGTAGTATGACCTTGCCTCTTTGTGCTTTAGGCTAATTTTAGTTCAGCGCATAGTAATCATATTGTATATCTTGACGACTGGGTGACCCGACGTCGAACAGGAGGCATCAGTTCAGACTTGTCTCATCGGCCGAAAGCAACTGCACTCCTTCATCACAATACTACTGTTACGGGATCATGGGCTTTAACGGAGTGGAGCAACGTGACTGAATCCTATATCAAATACAAACGTGTCATAAATAATGTCACTATGGTCATGCCGCACCCTGGAATATTCGATGTAGCACGGGCCGAGAAGAATGCAATTTTGCAGCCAGAGCACCTTGGAGGTGTTGGAGAATACAAATTAAGAGCTGCAGTGGCGAGTCCTGCCATCAATGTTCTATGTGTCAACATGAATAATGATGAACTACATCCCCTCGTATACACCAACTGGCCGAACGCAAACGTCTCAATAGGCGATGCGGGGATTCCTGGACAACGCCTTTCTCAGGCCGGTCATACATTCGGCGACGTACAGCCCTCAGCAGGTCAGAATTATCTTAATAGTACCATTGTGGATGACGTCTTTGGTTGGGGAGAAAAGTACCATCACCAGCCACCAGTCTTCCCTAATTATCCGATCGCTTACAATTCCGTGATAAACGTATCAATGCCCTACGAATACGATGTATCTATCTACCTCTTGACTAAGCCCCCAGATAGCATAACCACTGACTATTCAGTATGTAAATTGCGCTCCTTTCTCTTCTCAGAATGCAGTACTCACTACACCGTATCCGGCACTACTGGCGGCAAAATGGAGTCTCACTGCGAAGACCACAACGACGACATGGCCTACATCAAGCACAATCCCAACGCACCCGCACAAGCCCCGCAGTCAGATTGGATGAACGTTGGGTCTGAATGGCTACGAGCACTTGCCTTTGGAACAGGAATATCTAATGCAGACGCCGCATCCTCTCGTCTACTATCCCAACTCGTCACCGTAGAGGCCGGCCCTAAGACAAAACTCAGCCCGCAACTGCCAAGCATTGCAGAATCCTTAGCCGTCATGGCAGGCAGCACGCTACTTCTGAGCGCCATGGACTCCCCCTTCTCCCACTACTGGGGCTACGAAATCGGCCCTCAGCTCGAAGACTGGGCCGAGCAAAACTTCACGGCGTCAATCAAGTCGCAGGAATACACGTCCGGGCCCATCCAGCAATGGACCATTGTCTTCTATCTCGTGCTCGCCGTTGTCTTTGCAACGAACGTGTTTTGCTTGCTGTATTTCATCATTCGGTCGGGGCTCGTGACGGATTTCTCAGAGCCCCAGAACCTGTTTACACTGGCGGTCAATAGCCCCGAGTCGAGACGGCTTTGGGGCAGTTGTGGCGCGGGGCCGGAAGGCGAGCAGTTTGTTGTTGATTGGCATGTCTTGCAGGATGGGGGGTCGAGGCACTTTTACATCAAGGAGGGGAATCATGCGGTTGGGAGGCAGAGGAGGTCTTTGAGGAGTGAAAGTAGTTATAGTAAGCTGAGCAGTAAGCGGAAGAGCTGGCTTTGATTTTAATGATGACGCATGTAACGTAATGTAATGTGATTTGTAGCGTAATTAGGTATTGTAAAAGTAAGCCGTTCGTGCTCAAGTTCATATATTTGACATCTAAGGACTCTCGGACATTCGTATGGGAGAATTACTCTCGGCAATACCTTGCTCCTCTGCATCGTCTTCCTCTTCGGAGCTTTCTTGTATAGCTCCTTCAATAGCCTCATGAGCTTCATTTCCTGCCTCACCAAACCCGACGCTCGAAGATTCTTCTTCATCCTGGTCTTCACCTCCATCAGATCCGCTCGCTGACCCTTCGCTAGCGCGATACGCCTCATATAAAGCCTTCCTCCTCTTCCGCCTCTCCATGATCTCCCGATTCCTCACGAAATCCTCATCCGGAACAGGCGTCTCCAGCGTCTCCCACTGGCTCCAATACTCCGTGTTCCTCCTCCAATCCGCTGACGCCTCCCCCTCATCCCTCACGAACCGCGGCCGATCCGGCACATCCACCGTTCCGACCTCAAAGGGCGGGTCCTGGCGGAGCAACGCCCAGAGCCGGAGTTCTTCTTCGCGACTTGCTTCGGCGTCCAGCGCTTCCGTGTAGGTTTCTTGGGCGAGCTCGGCGGCCCGCCGTTTCTCGACGCGGTTTTCCATCGCGCGCGAGAGGCGGGCGTTGGGGTGGGTGGTGCCTGTTTCGGAGTCGCGGGCAGAGGGGGCATCGGATGAGAAGGGATCGTCGTCTGGGGATGGAGGGTCTGGTTCTGAGGATGAGCCTGCAGGTTCTTCGGGGTCGGTTTCTGCGGTGCTGCTGGTGTCGTTGCCATGTTCAATCTGATCTATCAGAGGGTTGTCCTGGGATGTTGAACCCTTTTCGCCCAAGGCTAGCTCAACCTCATCGTATGGCATCGCTTCCGGGATATCTTCATCGCGGATGACCTTCAGGTTGCATCTCCTAGCACATCTGACCCAGAAGTCATGGCTGTTGGGCTCCAGACCGAGGATTTTCACGGCAGCGGCTACGTCGGCTGGATTCACGCTCGAGTGCTTGAGAAGTTTGGACTTCTTCGACCTCTGTCGCGAAAGCGTACAGAACAACGTCGTGGAAACGAGCCGCTTTGTGATGCTTGCGGCAAGAGAATGGAAATCTTGGAGAGCTGTAGCTCGGATAGCTGGAGTTTCTCCTGCTTCAGCTAGATTCTCCCAATTTTCCTCCTCGTGAGGCGCGCCAGGGTTCATGAAAACCTGCCGCGAAAGCTCTAGCCAGTTCTTGAGATCGAAGAAGATAGCGGCTGGAAAGGATGCCTCTATTTCTGCCTCCTCCTTCGCGTCTCTTCTCTGCCTCCCTATCCATTTGCTGACTTTCTGAGTGAGGAGCCAGGACTCATCATCCCATTTCGCTTTCTCGCGTTCGATCTCCCAACACTCCTCACGAGAAGTCAGAGCATCCCCGGCTCGCTCAAGCACTCCGGAACACTCATCACTAACTTCTACAGCAGCAGGAAAATCCACGAAATCCAGAAGCTCAGAGCGGATTCTCTTCTCGAGTCTTTTTATCAAAGCCTCGTGCAATACAAAGATATACTCTTGCACTTCAAGTTGTGATTTACTTCTAATATGATGCGCGATTCCAGGAATGTTATCTCTACCTAATCTTGCCAAAGCAGTGAAAAACAAGCCCTTCTCTTCAGCAGTCCAAATGATTGAGCCAATCTGACTGAATTGGAGGGGAACTTGATCTTCAGGAATAGCTCTTGTCACGGCATCGCTAATCTCCTTGTTCAATAATTCTCTATAGTCGTTGCTGTAAAATGACTTAAGCCTTTTGGCTCTAACTTCGCTAGGCGGTTGGGTTGATTTCCGTTTGCTTTGACGACTACCTGCTGGTTTTCGACGTGGTGATTTGATATCGCTGGGCGATTGAGGCTCTTGGAAATTGGCCGCCCATCTTGCGGCATCTGCACGAATTTGCTCATCTTCCTCATGCCTTCTTGCCGACTCATCAGAGTCTATGCTCTTGGAATCTGATAGCTCTTCATCTTGAAATTCTTCACCCTTAATCTTTCCGCTAGGTCCGTTGCTTCTATTTCTACCATTGCCCCGGCCTTTCTCATCGCTTCTTGCTACACGGGAAGCAGCTTTGGATATAGGAGCAAAATCATCATCCTCTGACTCGCCATGGCTATGCTCATCACTAGAAGGTGCCTCGTAGGCAGACCCGGATTCCTCGTCTATAGCTTGGGTTGTAGTAACGACGTGATCCAAATTAGGTTCCATATTTTTGATGATGAGAGCACTTTTCACTGATATACGACATGATTTCGGGCAGGAGCTCGGCCGCGCTGATCAGATTGGTGTTTCCTTAGAAGGCACTTCTCACTGTAGCAAATCATGTCAACCTCAAGATTGCTTTGGCATTAAAGGTTTTGAGCAATCCATTGATCACGTGAACTGGTCTTTTGTACGGGAGCCCCAGCCACAGATGCTCTAGAACCTGGAGACGCGTTTGGCGTTTGTGGCGTTAAAATGCTGTGACTTCATCAAGGGCTAGAACAAGTTCTCGATTTACTGTCCTTACCTACGATGCCACCAGCGTCAAGAGGATGGGCAGCAGTCTTCCGGCAATGGCATCATGGAACTTCATCTCGGATGGTACTGGGATATGCTACAACAGCAACGCCACTGCCAACTATTTCTCTTCCCAGGAAGAAAATCCAGCTTCGAAAGTATCAAGAAGAATGCATTCAGGCCGTCCTCTCCAGTCTGGGACAGGGACATAAACGCCTAGGGGTGTCGCTAGCTACTGGCAGTGGTAAGACTGTGAGTCTTTGTATCAATTCTTCCTGGCAATACTGATATTCAATAGGTCATTTTTACCCAACTTATTGACCGAGTCATACCCCATACCAAGAGTGCCTACCAGACATTAATTCTAGCACATCGGCAGGAGCTTGTAGAGCAGGCGGCTCGACACTGCAGCAGTGCATACCCTTCCAAAACAGTCGAAATAGAGATGGGATCGCTGCATGCCAGCGGATCGGCGGACATAACTGTTGCAAGCCTACAGAGTATTGTTTCTGGAGATCGGATTGAGAAGTTCGATCCTAGCACATTCAAACTTGTCCTCGTTGATGAAGCACATCATATCGTATCTCCAGGCTATATGAAAACTTTGGAATACTTCGGCCTCTCGAAAGCACGACCAGACTCGCCAGCTCTTGTGGGTGTGTCTGCGACGTTGTCAAGGTTTGATGGCTTGAGAATAGGTGCAGCTATCGATCAGATTGTGTATCATAAGGATTATATTGATATGATTGGGGAAAAGTGGTTATCGGATGTATCTTTCACCACAGTACAGACAAAGGCGGATATATCGAGGGTCAGGAAGGCGGCCAATGGAGACTTCCAGCCTAGCGAGTTATCTCAAGCAGTGAACACTGATCAGATCAACAATATTACTGTCCGTAGTTGGATGGCTAAAGCTAGGGACAGGAAATCTACTTTGGTCTTCTGTGTCGATCTTGCTCACGTAGCAGGATTAACTAATGCATTTCGTGCACATGGGATCGAAGCACAATTTGTCACGGGTAGTACTCCTAAACCTGAGAGAAGTGCTCGTCTTGATTCATTTAAGCGAGGGGAATTTCCAATACTCGTGAATTGTGGAGTCTTCACTGAAGGGACAGATATTCCGAACATTGACTGCGTGCTGTTGGCACGCCCTACTAAATCACGCAATCTATTGGTGCAGATGATTGGTCGCGGCATGAGACTGCATCCAGGAAAAACCAACTGCCATGTGATTGATATGGTTGCTGCTCTAGAGACCGGTATTGTTTGTACACCTACTCTATTTGGGCTCGACCCCCAGGAGCTTCTTGAGGACGCTACAGTGCAGGATATGGAAAAGATAAAATTACGCAAGGAGGAGGAGGCAGAGCGAAGACAATTAGCCGAGCAATCCATGCGGCCAAAACAAGCCAACGCACCTTCCGTACCCCAAAAGGTCACTTTCACTGATTATGAGACTGTGTTTGACTTGATATCGGACACATCTGGCGAACGGCACGTCAGAGCTATATCGCAATATGCGTGGGTTTGTGTTAGTGAAGACCGCTATGTTCTTACCAGTGCTGACGGAATATATCTTAAAATTGACCGGAACTCCGATGATGAGTCCAGCTTCTTAGTCACAGAGACTGTTGCTATTCGAAGAAGCTCAGATATGGCTTCGAAGACGCCTTTCATGAAGCCTCGAAAGATAGCACGGACACCAACGTTTACGGATGCTGTTCACGCAGCAGATACGTATGCTAAAAAGAAATATCCTCTTGTAATTATATCGAAGAATCAGTCATGGCGTAACAGGCCGGCAACCGAGGGACAATTAGCTTTCCTCAACAAGCTCCGTCAACAAGATGAGCAGTTGACGGCTAACGATGTTACAAAAGGAAAGGCCGGAGACATGATAACAAAGGTTAAGCATGGTGCCAGAGGCAGATTTTCAGGCCTTGAAGCAGATAAGAGAAGACTTGGGAAAGTAAAGCTCAAGTTAGAGCAGGAGAAAGCGCTTAAAGAACGGGAGCGAGTAAGCGTTGGGCCGCTTGCCAATTGACAGAAGGTATATAGGCTATTCAGTATCGTAAACGTGTGCAACTAAGTGATGAATCTCTCAAAATGTGTAAACTAAACTAAGCATTTCTCGTTTCATTTCGATTGTAGATTCACCATTAGTGATCCAAGATCTTACCAACAAATTTAGTAGAACTATCTGTAGTTCTTGTGACTGTACTCTGTACTCCAAGCCGAGATCAATACTGCCGTCTGTAGTCAATTTCTGGATATTTAGCATATAAATACTCTAAGCACCTGAACTTTATTGCTACCTGTTAGCTGCCATTGAATCATGTGAGATGGTTGTAGTCAAGTCCTACTCGGCAAGGAAGTTCTCATGTAGTTTGATCCTTCCTCCTTCAAAATTGACCCGTAAATCTTTGGGCTTTCCTTTGTTACTTAGCCATAACCCTAAAAATCTCCCTATTATGCAAGATTCAGTACAATAAGTTCCGTACACGTACACAGCATGACTTCATACACACCTATCAGCAGCTCTTCTGAAAGTTTGATTCAGGTTATCTCAAAGAAATTCAAGCGCGGAGATAGCAGTTACTACTATCCTGAGTATCACTCTCACGGTATAATACCTATTCGAGGCGGATTTCCCCCAAGCCTTGACAGAGGGAAGCCCGTTTATAAATTAAGAAGTTTCCCACCTCCTCCAAATTCAGTGGGTTCACCGATTCGGTAAATCTTCTCAAGTATTGACCATGCAGGCATATGAACCCTCTCCTCATGATCTGATTTCAAAGTCGATCCTCATTGAAGATGTTGGGATTGAGGGCGATGGAATAAGCGAGATTGACGTGATTGCGTTGAAAGATGCCAGTGGCAATGGAAGCTGCAGTAACTCGCCTCCTATACTAAACTATGGTGTCATGGAGTGCTTCACTGAGCCATCTGATATATCACCAATCTCTTACATTGGAGAAACCCAAGGCGAAATTCTCGCCGGGACTATTGACTTTCAAGACCTGGATATATGGAGTGAGGGGACAGATGTGTTCCGCCTAGATCAGCTGTATGGTCCCGATGAGATTCGTGCAGACTTTATCCAGAATATTGATAGTGGAGCGGCATGGGAGGTTTGCCGAGTCTGCAAGGAACAGCATATTCCCCCAGGACCTCCGTTAATCTTGCATGACCGAGATACATGCTACTCAATGTTGCCAGAGTATGTTTCTGTAATGCCATGTTTGTGTCACTGGGAGGCCTTGCTGGAAAGTCTCCTGACAGTCGAGATTCCTAACCAGATAGACAATAAAGTATATTTATAACCTTGGAAGTAACACTAACTTGTCATCTACATAGATGGTTCCCTGCAGAAAAAATCCACAAACCCTGGAACGTATATATCAGCATGCTTAACGAGATGGTGAGGCACCAAGAGTCGAGCGAGGCACGCATCCAGTTTGGCAAGGCCCGAAACGATGGCAAGACACGTTGGGACCTGAACTACCATGAACCTAATGATCAGTCGGTATACATCGTTGGCGATCGTGCTCGTAGTGGCTGGTGGAAATGTGGTGACATGGGCAGGGTTTGTCTTCCAAACAAGCTTTGGCTACCTTTAGCCATTCTCAAGCCCTAGTGTTTGAAACGTGAGGTCTAATAGAGCTACCAGGATTGTGAGCTTTGTAATCGTAAAGATTTAGCCCATTGTTCTCCACCAGATCGACCGAACGAGACTAGGGTGGCAAGCCTTATGAAGTATATAAGCGACAGAATGAAGACTGTAGCAGAGAGAGACAAAACAATATACTTGGGGCGTGTGAAGCCTAAGGGTTCTGGAACTTGTTTGAAAAGGGAGGGTTTATTTCAGATTGGCACAGTCGATACTGGATGCTTTAGTAGTGAGTTTTGAGCGAAATATTTTCAGTGAATCCTATCTATTAGCCATCTGTTTCTAGTAAGCGTTAATGACGGGTAAGCCAGGGGAAAAGGAATCTCGCCACCTCCAAGTGCAGCCTGAGAATACGAAACAACAAAAGGGAAAGACGTTCACGCAAAATAGGAGAGAAGGGGTCTACAGGTGTGTATTACCATCAAGGCCTGAATGTTTAAGGCTTTGGACAACCAAAGTTGCTCAATCCTGTAGAGCACTGGGTTCCTAGAAGAATTCTAAAAAGAGAAACGATATTCATTCCGCGCTCTCTGGCTCCACGTCCTGACATTACTGCCCTTTCCCAGGACATGCTATGTACCTTGCCGCCAGAGGCTGATACGAACATAGGAGATCTTTAACACATGGGTTCAGTAAATCTTGGAGCATTGCAGGCTCAACGAGGCAAAGGCCAATTCCTATTCCATGCAGACTATTTCGAATTACTGACCCATGATATGATTTCACAATGTCTACCAGATTGGTGTCTCAACGATCAACGGCGTTGAACGGTTTCCTTACGGCTGCATAAGTCTCCTTTTTGGGGGTGCCATAAGCAGCAGAGAGATACATAAATTCATAGTTATGTGGTGTGGCTAGTGATGAAAATATGCTTAATGGGGAGTGGGTAACTTAATGATACTCAATCCATGAAGACACGTATGTTGTATGCAACAACAACAATAAAACCGGGTACTTTCTTACTCCATAATAGCCGCGCAAGAATACCGCTTACTTTAGGTTAAATGACACAGCATTGTCATTGATTACTATCGAGAATGTTCACTAATCATCATGTGTTCATATTACTGGTCCGCTGAAGCCCAGCCCCTGAAATAAGCGAATTTTAAATGACAAATACAAACTTAGGAGCTATTTAACTATGATGAGTAATTGAAAGGTCGGCGACGACATAACAGTGCCTGGAGAAGCCACCCGAACTACAAGTGTAATCGCTAGCAAGACCCAAATGTATAAAACCATGTCGAATCTCCGTTATCCTATGCTGGTAAAGTACCATCAAGTAGTTAACTTTAATATTAACATTCCAAGCATCGAATCGTCAACACTCAGTCCCCATTCTAAAACGTCATAAAAATGTCTCAACAAACGACAGTACAGACCGTCAAGACGGAGTTCATCACTAATAAAGACGGCCACAACTTTGCTTATCGTCGACTCGGCGTTCCGAATGGGGTCCCTCTTCTCTTCTTGCACCACTTTCGCGGCACAATCGACCTCTGGGACCCCCTCCTCATCCATGAACTCGCCGCTGAACGGCCAGTTATTCTCTTCGACAATCAGGGCATAGGTCACAGCACCGGCCCAGTCGACAACACCGTTCTCAAGATGGCGAACCACGCCATTGAGTTCTTGTCTCTTCTAAACATCAAAGAAGTCGACATCCTGGGCTTTAGTCTTGGCGGCATAGTAGCACCACTGGTCCAGCTCCACGGTCCACCTGGCCTGGTCAGAAAATTAATCCTCGCGGGCACGGGACCAACGGCTGGTCCAGAATATGTGCCGAGTCCACACTCAGAGTTCGTCCAGGAGAACGCGGGACAGGCCAACGTCACGGAGCAGAACATGCTGAATTTGTTCTTCAAACCTACCGAGACGAGCTTGGCTGCCGGTCATGCATGGTATCGGCGCATCTACGAGCGCACGAAAGAGACTAGCGGCGAAGATCGCGTGGGATTTGTCAGTGAGGGCTTTGCGGATGGCGGTGCAGGCATCACCGCGTTGTTTGAGGCTTTGACGAACGCGCAGGATTATTCTAACGCGAAAGAGGGATCTTATGATCGCTTGGGTGAGATCAACGTCCCGACGCTGGTGGCGAATGGGTATGATGATGTTATGATACCGACAGTGAATAGTTTTTTGTTGAGCCAGAAGATTCCTGGGGCGTTCCTGATTGTGTATCCGGATGCGGGCCACGGGTTCTTGTTTCAGTACGCTGAAATATTTGCTAAGCAGGTTAATGACTTCTTGGATGGGTGGAAGGCTTCGTAGATTTATACTATGTAGAATTGCTTTGCGAAGTACTAGCAAGGTATGTGCTCTTGAAGAACACACGGGTACAAGAAAATCAGTATATTTGTAAACGTGAATAGAGTATGTATGGTGATATGTTCAATCAATTATGTCTCTTTGAAGAAGCACCCGAAACTGATTTAGCAGCAAGAACCTTCTTGACAGTCGATTGTGCCAGAAGCCGCTCATTCCAAGCGTGGTATGCTGGGTACTTCTTTTCAATCTCGAAGCTTGCTAAATTGCTGCCAAGGATCCAAGGAATAGCAGTGTTCTAGACGACAAAGGATAGGTCTGCGATAGTGCTGAGACGGATGTAAGCTTCTTTCGCAATGGGGTGAGACGGAATGGCATACCATTTCTCGCCCACGAGGTACTGCTTCCCTTTATCCAGGACATACAATACTCGAATTACTTGCTTGTAATATTTTTCGATTGTACTCTTCATCTTCTCTGAATGGAGGTGATTAAACCACTATCATAGATAGGTTAGCGCTGTAAGATATAACTGATTCACATAAATTGCTAGAATGCTGATGATTTTTGCACGTATACTGTCACGGTAAAGGTGGGCCACGCGTGCCCATGAACGTGCGACCCACTTTCCTAGGCTATAAGAGCCTACCTGGCTTTACCTCTAGTTCTATAAGTAGGGATACCGCAAGTGCCGCATATGTTGCTCTAGCTCTCATGAACTAAACAAGAGCCCTTGTGGTACGTGGGAGCCACTCCGTGACATATACTCTTTGAGCACTCACAGCAGCCTGTTCAAAGTATGGTCCTTGTCCTGACATCTTGAAATACAGCCATTGCTTAATGTGATACTTCTTAGGAAAAGGTCTTAAAGGCCAAAGCTCTCTCAATGTCGTAAGTATCTACTATATACTCGATGATAGCAGCTGATTCCCAGAGAGTGATATTAGTGTTTGGATCTTCGATTGCTGGAGCTCGACCATTAGGATTTAGCTTTTTGAAAGGCTCCTTTTTGAGATCGGACGAAGCTGTGGCTTTCTCTTAGCCCCTGCCGTTCCAAACGTGCATCTTTAGTGTAACATACCTATAAGTTTGTGATCGTAGGAAATGTTGAGCTCTTCAAGAACAATGGCAACCTTCCATGGGTTTGGACCGGTTGCTGAAGAGAGTTATTTCAATGTGAGACAATGGAACAGGAACACCTTGGTGGCACTCACCATGGCCGTAAAGAGTAATTGGTCTAGGCATGATTGTGAATGAGAGCTATATTTAGTGGTTGAATATATCTTTTCATTGACGCTTGATACTAGACCAACAGCCCAGATTTTTGGCAGTGGGTCTATATACCTATCTGTCACTCGGATATGGACACACTCCCCGCTTCCTCGATGATTGGTAGGCTATCGTCAATTTAGATTGTATAACTTAATTGGGCGTATTTGTTACATATATCGTACGATTTTCTGTTTGTCATTCTTCAAGTCTAGAATGAGCTTAGAAATATTTCCTAGATTGGACAATCCCCAAGGACTTAACCACAGAATGGGTAACGAAACAAAGCATGAAATAGCCAAAATGAAAGCGTAAAGAGAGGCTTTAAGAAGATTGTATGAAAAAAAAAGATCTGAGAAGAAGCAAAGCCATTTATGATGGTGGTCACTAATGTGAGGTCGACGCTATTACCATAAACGCTCTTGCCACAGACAAAGGATAGGAGTTATGAGCCACCAAGTAACATATTTTATCCCGGAATCAGGACTAGAGCCCACCTTCAATATATCACAAGATTTGTCACAAATAACTGTCAATATTTCGCGGCCCAAAGTAATATTCCTGCTCACTGAGTCTCATCGTCTTTATGTCTGCTGTTTGAACCAAGTTCTGTCTCGTCACGACCAGTATCCCTCGTCGTCCGCTTCTTTTCGCCGTCGTTGGGTGTCTCTTGCTTTCTGGCATGACTGAGATATATGAGCACAAACCGGGTAGAAGGAGTTGTAGTAATTACAGTACAAAGACCTTCCATACTTTTCAAGACAGGCTTGAGAAATATTCCGCCACAGTCCTTGGTTGGCTTCTCGCATTTCTCAAGCTCGTCGCCATTATTGTGGCCGCACTGGGATATCTTGAGGATTTGACGGCACATAGTGTGAGTTCTGGAAATGGCTGATGCTGGGAGATACACTTTGGCAACAGATAATTCTAATTGAGCCCCACGGGGTTGAGCTTCCCCAAGAGTATAAAGCCTCTGCAACATGCAGGAGAGGTTGATTAGAAGTGTTTACCCGATGTCTCCATTCTGAGACAGAAACAGAGGCTGCAGACGGGCTGTGAGCCATTTAAGGTGCGTTGCAAGCTCTTTAATGAGACAGAGGTATGCTTGCAGAGTTCCACATGGACGTAGCAAACCGTCGTCGAGTCCATCGGGGGTGACCAAAATGCAATCATGAACTGGTGGCGTTTTGCTGCCAGGTCGGTAACACATGTCCTTTCCAGGTCAAAATTACTTCCTTCTCCTTCACATCAGTGCCGTCATATTTCACCCCTACGCTTATATCTCTCAATCCTTCCTCCTCAGCCTGTTTATTCCAAAGCATCTGTAGGATTTTGCCGCTGGATGTGCAGTATACATAACCCATCGGCCATCTGCTTCTTGCAAAGGCTTCCCTCACCCCCTTAGTAGCTGCTCTCTGCGACACCAAAAGCGCAAGTACACCAGAGCCTCTCCATCCTTGAGGAGCTCCAATGAAGGATCCTTCCAGCTCACGGGTGTTTGCTGTCCCATTTCCATTGCTGGAGGCTTTGCATTGTATGATGACTTTTAAAGGCTGGGGAAGAGAGGGTATAGCCCAGGTTCCAAGAAGATCAATGCCATAATCATTACTTCCTCCTATTCGCTTTAGTGACATTCCCCACTGGTGCAACGCCTCCTGGACAGTATATTCAAAGTGAGTTCCTATGTAGACATTTGAGTTAGGATCTAGCTTGATTCGAGAAGCATGTTCCTTGAAGCTGTGTAAATCATGATGATGTGGTCTGCGCTGGGCTTCGTCCGCAAGCACGTTTGCCGAAAACTTCCTAACTGATTGCTGAGCTGCGCGGACAACCCGTAATGAAGGACATGCTGATAGCATGGAGATTCCTGTGGTGTGATGCACAGGCAATCAAGCGCAGTGGTCATGTCCGTGGGAAGGGAATATTCAAGATTGTGAACAAACGAAGGAATTTCCTTTGGCTTAGAATTATGCAAGGCTGATGCAGAGTGATTGATTGGTAGGAAAAGCAAGGGCCAATAGATTACACATAATGCCAGGCCTGCCGCCAAGAGCACTTAGGTTTGTCAGCCTTGTCAAGAAGCCGACCTCAAGAACAACCACAGTAACGATGGCAGATAGACTTTCCCAGCTCCAGGAAGCTGTTGATGATGTAGGTTGATTTCATCCGATCAACGGATCCTGTTGTCATGCTTATACCTCATAGTTTGCAAATCAATCGGTGGCAGCTCTTTACCATGTCATTAAGCACCATGACTACAAAAAGCTGAGCGTAACAGACGCTATACGAGAGGAAATAAAGAAAGACGGGGAGCCAGAGAAGTTGCCAGAGAGTTTGTTATCCATTCTTCTGTATGCAACATCTGGACAATGACTAACGAATAATTAGTCGAGCCTCAAGATGCAGACGTATTTAGAGCGTCTCAAAAGGAGTTATCGCGAGACCTCATTATCAAAGAGCAACAGATCGAATATCTGGTCTCGGTACTCCCTGGTCTGACAAATAGTGAGAAGGAACAAGAGGAGACCATTCGACAGTTAGAGAAGGAGCTTCAGGCTGAGGAAATCAAGCGCAGGAGAGCTGTTAAGGAGAGAGACGCTGCATTGGCTAAGTTAGAGAACGTCATACGAAGCATCCAGCGACCTTAAAGCCTGAGGAATTTATTTAGGAAGCTGGCGTTTTGGGATTTGGAGATACCCATTGATGAATTATGACTAATCATACTTAACTTACTCTGCGTAAGCTGGAAGGGGATGAACTCTAGAGGCTGATTGATATGTGTCATTGGAAGGTTTTATCACGAAGAGGAAGATACATCTCTGCTTATATCCCAAGAGCAGTCGGCCATGTCCCATATATATTGTGGTCCTAGATTGTTTACAAAAAGGCTTACGTGAAGTATGAACCAAACACCACAGCATCTTCCTCTAATCTATCTATGCATATCATCTAAGCAAGTCTGAACTCCAAGTTGCCGTATATTATAAACTCATGTCTTGAAAAACTGTGGGAACAGCGATCTTAGGTCCTCTAAGTGCCGTGCCCGGTACTTGCAACACATTTCTGTTGGTAATGGATCTCCTGCCTCTACAAGGTGAGTGGTGTGCCACCCAAGTTCTTGGGCTTTGGCACAGTTCAAAGCCGAGTCATCTAAGGGGGTGTTAGAGCTGATCACATAAGGAACAAATCACCTGCCTATGAAATAGCACTTGTCAAAGTCCGTGATTCCAGCTTGACTCATTGCTTTTGCAAACATCTTTGGGTGCGGCTTGCATAGCATAACTGGCTCGGCATAATCACAGAATGTCATCCCCTCAAACAAATCCTGAATCCCAAGCAAGCGCACTACACGCTCCCCGTGCGTTTTATAGGCGTTAGTAAAAAGCCAAAGCTTGACTTTGGTCTTGTCTATATCCTCGAGTAACTTCCGCAGTTGAGGGTCTGGAAATATAATAGACTCAAGCGGCAATGCGTCGTCGACTTGTTGATTGTATTCTAATGGGTTGATCTTATGGTGCCGTACCAAACCTTCAATTGCTAGACCATAGGTTTTATAATACTCCATATGAAGCTTGTACGCATCTTCTCGAGTTAACTCAAGGTGCTTAATAAAATATTGGTCTATAAGCTCGCTCATATGATGATGGACTTTCTTGCCTTTAAAACTCCGTTAGAAAGTATTAGCTAAATAGTTATCAGTAGACTCACTTTTAGGATAAAGCTATAGTTCATGGATACGTTAGTTGCTGATTTTGTTCCGCTGAGAAATTACTCTTGACTTACACAGTTGTCAATATCAAAAAAGAATACGGGTCTTGTGTCAGTCATTACTGTCTGAGGATACCGGCTGAAGATATTTGCAGCTCTTAATTTTGATATGAACCTCCTCAGTCAACGGCACTATTATATGCGTTGGAAATTCAGGAGAATGCTGAATAATTATTTTGAATGTAGAGGTATGTAGGAGTGACTCGTTCGGTCAATCAACCATCTGGGTATCCAATGACTTAATCGCGGGACCCGCTTTTAATTTATCATTGGAAGGCTGGGTTCGCGACTAACACCTCGTCTGGTCTCAGCAACAAAAAAAAACATTTCTTTACCACCTCGCACCAGCCATTCTCTACTAGCATCTGCAAAATACTTGCTTTGCTTTCTAAGCCTTTAAAGTAGTGTTTGCTCTGCTGTTAGGACTAACTTGCAGTTGCTCTATCATGGCCCAAGGGGCTATTGCCTCGGTGCTGTCGACAAATGGTGTCGCGATGATTAGTCCAGAAGAGCTCCATGAGATCTTGGAGTACGAGAAGATCATCAAGTTCAGAGATGATGTCTTTGCTGGGATACATCCCACGGTCAAATTACCTGCGCACTTTGCTGCGATACAAACGAATACCGCTCGACAAGAAATCTCTCCGAGTTCCTCAACAGCTCGTATAGACGCGCCTGCGCAGCGACCATCAGCGCCTCGCGATGTACAATCGCTGGGATCCAACAATAAGTCACCAAATAATTCTCGTAACGGCACAGGAGGGTTTGGGCAGATGGGTTCTAGATCAGAGATTAATCCTATATTATTGGAGAAATCTGACGATCTTATCAAAGCTGAAATACAACTACAAAGACAAAGGCTCGAAAGATCACTAAGAGAACAGATTGAGCATCAGCGTGTGTTGGCAAAGGCTATGTACCAAACATCCGAGTCCCTCCCTGATTTTGACCTGGCAGAAGTCCTGTCCAAAGCTCTTGCAATCGTTCATCCTTCCACTTCTACAGACTTAGAACAGTCCGTAGAACCTTCTGCCTCTGATTCTTTTGATGACAACACTTTCTATTCAAGCCAGCATGACACCCCTGAGTTAGCTAGCCCTTTGCAGGGGCAGAGAGAAGCTGTAACTGAAAAGCAATCTCATGGCCTGGTGCCGTATAACAAGACTTCTGCTGGTGTGTATAATACACAAGCGCAAGGCAGAGATCAAGATGTGGTAATGACTGGTGCTTTGCTATCTGTGAATAACTATACAGCAACTCAAGACCACCCGCATGCTCATGAAGTACCCGCACAGAAGAATGATCATAGTACAGTTTCAGAAAAAGGCCATGGTAACTCAGACAGAGGTAGCTCAACAGAGCAGAACTCTAACAGCGCAAGACAACAGGCGGTCAGGGTTAGTAAATCCTCACCTTTTGAAAAGGCCGTCATAGCCACTTATTCATCTACAGATCATTAACCATGTCCAGAATCAGAATACGACCAAGAGTGTTCTTCAGCACCCGTTCGATCAGGATGCTATATCTCCTCTTGTTCGTGCACACAACCTATCTCCATTTGCACCGCAAGCTGCCCGCGTTTCTCCGCTGGCCACGTCGAGAGATCCTCCCATTATCCGCGAATCCCATCTCGTTGAAGATATTCCCCCAGCACAAGTCACTGCTCTTCGCCAGGCGCAGTCTGGAAACTCAAGTACAAATAGTTCACCTAGGCGGCTGAATCGGTCAGAGATGCGAGCCGAAAATAAAGCGGCGAAGAAGGAGAAGAGTAAGAAGCGCAAATCTGCTATGAATGACAATGGTGATAGGCCGGACTCGCCGTACATCAAACCAGAACCTGGATCTCCTTCACCTTTTGCAGTGGTGCCTTTACCACGACCGAACAAGAGACAACGGCAATATGCAGCGGAGCTTAATTACGATGAGCCGGCAGAACAAGTTCGGGAACGAGTTTCTGAGAGATACAACGACGGCCCAGCAATGGGGATCTACGAAGAACGATATGTAGCGGAGCCGCGTCGACCAGGTCCGATATATCAACGTATAGAACCAGAGGCAGGTCGTTACCGAAGAGTTCCTAGTGGTGCGCAATACGGTGAAGAAAGTGATTACCATCGTGTTGCTAATAATGAGCACTACTCAAGACAAATCGATTCTCCATCTTCTAGCACTGTTCCTTATGCCCAAGGCGAAATGCGCCCTGTTAGAGCTACATCTCGAGCAGTGATGGATCGAAGATTCCATGAAGAACCCATATATTATAGAGACCCTGTCTCGCGAGCTAGTGTGCGTCCTGAGACAAACCGTGAACAGTCTAGGTCTCCTGTTATACGTGAGAGACGATCTCCCATTCTCATGGGACCTCCTCGGCGACCAATGCGGATTGTCATAGACGAGCATGGCCGTGAGTATATTGATCCAACACCGCTACCAGTTATGCGGCAATCTGTAGCACCACAACCCAGATATCGAGACCAAGACATCATTTACGAAAGAGCTCCACTCAGATCAGTTTCTAGCCGAGCCCCAATGGATACTTTTGAAGAAGATGGAGTCATTTATAGAAAACAGACTCCTCCATTGACAACACCTCGACGAGTTGTAACACAGCCAGAATATGCCATGCCTCCAGAGTATCGTTCTTATCGTCAACGAGAGTACTCAGTTCGACCTATGGGGCCGCCTGGTGAAGCCCCGACGCGTGCTCCAGCTGCAGGTCAATTGAGCCATTTTGAGGAAGGCCCGCGAGAGTACATGTCAAGAGCGCCGAGCATTCGCCCAGAACCACCAGCTCGGAGTCAGTACGAGGAAGCTCCAAGAGAATACATAAGTCGGGCTCCAAGTGTTCGACCCCCAGAGCCAATTAGATATGAGATGCCAAGGGAGCATGTCGGTAGATTACAAAGCGTACGTCCAGAGGCACCACCACGAGAGTATGCTGCTAGTGTTCGGCCTGAAGCCTACCGTGAGATCCTCACTCGGCCGCCACGAGAATATAGCGTTCGCCCAGATCACTATATACAGCGAGAACCAGTTTCGACGATGGAAGGCTACTACGAGGAAGTCCCTCGAGGAAGACCAACGGAAGTCATTTACGAACGGCCAAGAGCTAGAGAAGCGTCGGTGGTGGTGTATGCAGATGATGCTAGGAGAGAAGTGTATAGATAAGGATATGTATGGTCAGGAGAAAGGTTGCTTGGAAGCGTCCTGTTGACTGTATTGGAGGATGCTACAAGGACCCATTAGCACTTCCAAGTAAGGTAAGACTCATGAGAGCGAACTGTAATATAAACTGAATATAATTCGTAGCACCTAAATTTAATTCTTAATAGCAGTTATGTACTTTTCGGTGTCTACCTTTAAATAACTAGAACAGAAGGTAACCACCCGGCATATTTCTTAAACCGAAGTGACCGGCCACTTCCGAACAGGCATAACATAATTTCTATTTAAACGCATTACTGTATTGTTCTGTAAGACTTTGGGAAGATCATCATAATTTTCACTGCATTTGGTTAGGAATCTAGTATGAGACCGTTTCACGGGGGACTCGGATGCCACACATTCCCCAAGGAGGTTGAGTGTTCTAGACCCGAGACCGATTTACTGGCCGGTGTGTATGCAGGTTTAGGATGTCTGTCCACGTAGGGCAATAAAATGAATATGACACTTGGGGTGTATGGATCACCGAAGTCAACGAGGTAGCTTGCGAGAGCTTATCAATAACTGACTTTCCCAAGGATCAAGGTTTTCCTGGATGTGAAGCTTTCCTGGTTTCTGCATCAAACGATTCGTACGGTTCTGAGATATATCCTCCTTCACCATCAAGACAAATGTACTGTATTAGAATTAGTGATCGGATATCTAGCAAAGCAAAAATTCAATCAAATTACCATGCTCATTCTTTTGCTTGAGACATTCTCTGCCCTGGACCGGGCAATTACCACGCCAAGGCCTCTCAACAACTTGCCTTGCCTGACTTAAGTGACTCGCTTGGAACACAAACCAGCAGTGAACCTCGAAATCGCTTACGTTATACCATGAAGAACACAGCACTGACCTTTAGGTACCTCACGCTTACCTCGCCGCCCTTCCATTCTTATCTACACAACTCTACCACCCCCCCAACCACACGACCTACCTCAACTTGGGGTACGAGTGTCATTGCAAGCAGCAATCATGAGGCAGTTTAGAGACAGGATGGTCGGCCAGAGCTTTGGCATGTCACGGCCAAATCCGACCATGAACTTGGCTTCTATGAACCCCCAGAACAAGGTGCTGGCCCATTCCCCGTCATTGTCACCATCGACAAAAGATTTGCCTATTCACTATTCATTCAACGTGCCATTTGCTTCTGATCTTGCTGGCCCCAATACGGAAGACATTCTCTACGCAACGAAAGATGCAGTACTTCGTTGGACACATCCTGAGGACGCGCCGGATGATGTGCCGATATACGAATTGCCAGTACACGCTCAGAATGTGCTGGCGCTGAGGAAGCTTTGTCAAGTCCTCTCGAATAGTGTACAGCCCGTAGAAGCACACGTCAAGTCAACAGAGCCAAAGAGGGTCAAGGGCCAAGTTACAACTGTATCTCTTTCCGGACCACCGGATCTGGTTCATAAGGCTAGGGAGAAGATATTGAACGACACCCCCCTGGCGCTGGTATGAACTATGCTATCTAAATTGCAATTAAGGTGCTAACAAGTCTTTAGCGTTGCACGGTCGTTGATATCGATGGTGAGCTAGTCATTGATAGTGCTGCCACAGCACTCAAATCGTCCGTAGTCGATCACTTGGATAAGATAGGAGAGTTCTGTGGTGTGGATATCTTTCTACTTGGTCCAAAGTTTGCATCCCTTGCAGATGGACTGAACCCGACTGGAGAGGCCGGGCGTGATCAAAGATGGAGGGTAGCTATCTACGGAGATATGGAGAGTGCAGAGCACGCAAAGACGCGAGTCTTGATTTTCATTGATACCTTGGTTAGTATTATCACAAATTTAATATCTTAGCTGATATTAACGCATCATTAGCTTGGAAGAATCGCGGATGGAACAATGCTGGAGCTTTCTTTACACACAGTTGTATGCGGCCGTTCTCGAAAGAACATCAAGCTGATCGAATCGGCTACGAACACAGCCATCTATTTCCCACCGCCATGCTCTCGACTATCTGCCTACTGTCCTAAAGGAGCTCAACGACGGAATGCGGAGGAGATTTTTATCACTGGTGAAAATACGCAAAGCATCGCAATGGCAAAACAAAAGCTACATGAGCTTGCAAGCCGCACGAGACTCTTTATGAAAGATGCACATGTTGCAGCTGCTAAAATCGATGCCATTATTCTGACTAGACTCGACAAGGTCCGCAAGATTATGGAGACAAATGGCACATTCATACAATTCCCGTCACTCGCGTCGAACTACAGTACAATCAGAATACAAGGTGTTGAAGGCCTCCACGTAGAACGTACTGTGAGAGATATCATGTCTCTTGTAGGTTATTCGACTTCGTTAATAACTGAAAATTTTGCTAACAAAAAACAGACAGGGCAGTTCTACAGTGCCTCATGGTGGATTCAACAAGCTGACACTATGGCCCGTCCATCTCCAACAGAAATTCGCACCATGCTGTCTGACATCTGTGCAAATTCTGATGCGGATGTGTCTCTTGATAATCTGACTTTCAACATCACAGGTGCTGATGATGCGGTGAAGGACGCTTTGATGGTCATATCCGAGATCAAGTTCGTCAGCCGATCCCAGTACCAAATCCGAGTCAAGATTGAATTAGCAAACGAACATAAAGAATTTGTCAGCGGCAAGAAGAACGGCAAAATCAACAAGATCATGGGCCAGAGCAGTGTACAGATTATCTTCGATGGCTTCAATGAGTACAACTTCAACATTGATGTGTGTGGTGGGAACTATGAAGCAATGAAATCAGGCTTGTCCCTCGTGGAACAAGAAATGCCAGCATCTATTTCGTTTCACGTTCCGGACCAATACCACAAGCGTATCATAGGCATTGGTGGTCAGCACATTCAGAGAATTATGAAGAAACATTCTGTTTTCGTCAAATTCTCCAATGCAATGGATCGAGGCGGTGTTGGTCGAGAGGATGATGATATCAAGGTTGATAACGTCATCTGTCGTACGCCTGCCAGAAACGCACAAAATTTGGAATTGGTCAAATCAGAGATTCTCGATATGGTTGACAGAGCGGATTCCGAATTCACAAGTCAGACCGTCGATGTGGATTACTTGTACCATAGACAGCTAATTGCTCGCCTTGATCGACTCGAGGAGCTTGAGAAAAAGTGGAACTGCAAGATCACCTTCCCAAGCACAGAACAAGCTAGCAATATTGTAACTATATCTGGTCCCGAATGGCAGGTGCCTCACTGCGTCGACGAATTCCTTGGCTTGGTGCCAGCAGAGCACCCGCTAGTCCTAGCCAGTACCCCAGACCTTGTTCGTTTCCTCAATGCTGAGGAGTTTAAGAATGATTTGGTTCCGAAACTCAAGGCTCAGTACGAGGTAGAGGTTCAAACTCTTCAAGACGAGAATGAGCGTACAGAGGATGGTGGTCCCACAGTGACGCTGCTCTGGACCTTCACACGCAACAATGCGGGAGGAGTGCGGGATGCCTTTGAATTTTTAACCACCAATCTTGCCTCTGCGGGGGTGGAATTCACCATTGTCAAAGGCAATTTACCTCGACCAAAGTCTGATTCTTTCGAGGAATCTCTACAATACTTTGACTCCAAGCTTCTTCAACACGCCCCTGTGTCAACTGATTCGCCAACAAAGGCATCCTTCACTGAGGATGTGGTGCGTGAAAGGAGCACAATTTTTGATAAATTACGAAAACCGGGTAGCATGTCTTCAATTTCATCGTTTCTCGATCGTCGCAAGAATAGCTCAAACTCTCCTGGCGGCTCCTTATTCAAGTTGGGCTCTAGCAATGTCTCCAAGTCCTCTTTGATTTCCATCGAGTCTACCAGAAGCTTCAATGCCGACCGCAATCCATGGAACGACAGTGGCGTCAATTTGGCAGATGACGATACCACTCCATGGCCAACCCGGCAATTCGGCACTAATGGCAGTGGTATTGGCGCTGACCACAAGCCTTCTCAACTTCATCAACATCCAGGCGATGTTACGCCTAGGCACACAATGCGCGGGTCGACCGATTCCGGTCGACCATCAACATCTCATTCTACAAACTCTGGATACCCGGGCCCTATTGGTGGCCCACTTCGTTAAATGATACCAGTTTCCCTATCTCCTTGCATGCTACAGTACATTGGCTGGATATACCCTGGCGCCTCACAATACCCAATTGACTATGTTGCTTTGATTTGCTACTTTCGGTTTTCCTGTTATATTTTCCTTTGCTCCACGTGTTATCCATTTGAGAGAAAAGCGGTCTGCGCCAGACTTCAAAAGAACAATTATAGAAAAAGCGTGCTGTCGCGCATATGAAAAGAGGAAATACCAATTTGCTTTAATCTGTTATGGCCGTCGGCGTGGGATACAATGGCTCTGTGTTCTCTGCTTTTTGTTGGGCGGTCAGTTAGGGATGATGGATTGAGTCAGGCTTTGGTGGGAAAAGGCAGAGGGAATTGGGCAAGGAATGAATGATGGGAGGATTGGACGGACTGTGGGTGTGAACTTATGATACCCATGCAATGCATAGAGAGAATGCAAAAGCGTTATTTGAGGAATCAAAAATGGCAGTGACTCAATGACTACATGCAAGATGTTTGGGGGCTTTTTGTTGATTTACTTTGATCTTTGCTGATTGTGCTCAACAGGGGAAATCTCAAAAAAGAACATTAGTGCTACCTTGAATCCATGATGCTCAGCAGGCATGAAGGTCTGTTTTGTGATAAGGAGGAATAGTTGCTATTATAAATGTTAACGGGTCCTATGTTAGGTTGAGATTAGTGGGTGTTCTGAAATCTACCCCGATTCTTACGCCGAGACGTTATGCCGAACGCCGCGACCTCGAACACCGCTATTTGAAATCAACCTCTCCTCTCAACTCCTTCAACCCGAGTTAAGAGATGGACTACAAACATATTATCTATACTCGGACTACACTGGTATTTGCCTTATGATAGTGACCGGCAACGGAATTGAACGTGTCGGGTTTGTGGTTGACTATGTCCGCTGAGTCCACCCCGAGCTCGTCGAAGCTACCAAGACGTAGGAATGGCAAGGAGCAAGCATGTGAGCCATGCCGAAAAGCTAAGATCGCTTGCGACCATAATACTCCCGTCTGTGGGAGATGCAGGAGAAGAAAATCCTCCAATTGCGTCTATCTGGACGCACCGATGACCAAGAAGAGGGACTCTATCGTAATCCCTAGGGCAAGCTCAGTAGCTGTTGAACAACCGCAAAGTTCTGTATCGGTGCCTCAAAGATCTACAACCTCTTCAAGTGTATCTTCAGTAACACCAGCATCTTCCACTTCCATCAGGTCACCTACCAACGCTCTAGCATCTGTCAGAAGCGGCGGGTTCTTCGGCCCCACCAATTTCTCCGCCATATTTCAAGAAAACAGAGAGAATCTAGGCAATGTCCCTATTCAGATCTCAAATGACTCTGATCCATATACCCCTTCTTTCGAAAGTGTCCAATCTCAAACATTCCTGATGCTGACGGAAACGGAATGCTGTCGAGGCTGTGAATCACCACGCGTGGCCCTGGGGATGAAAGTTCTCCGTGCAATCCCAGATCAGCATACCTTTGAGTTTCTTCTGCATTGGTATTTCGAGAAGCCCCATGAAGCTGCATTTCATAAACCAATGGTCATGGCGTGTGCGGCCTCTCTCCAGAAGACCTTTGGCCGACAACTCAAGGAGCCGAGATCCACAAAAGACCTGGAGTATATCTCCTCGATATTATGTAAAAATGGAGCCGTTGCAGCTCCAGATGAGCTCAATAGCTACGATGCATATGTGGAAGCATTCTCAGGCATGAACTTGAGGTGGGAGACAATAGGGATGATATTCGCTTGCCTGACTGCGGCATTATTGTCAATACCAGAACGAGATGGTTTTTACTGCACACAGGTAGAATCAAGAAGAAATAGAAAGCATTTTGCTATGGAGATGAAAGATTGCGTGTAAGTCTGACTCAAAATTTAAGTGGATGACAATGTCTCAATATCGCACACACCCTCAAAGAAATAGAATTTCTCTGGAATTACCTAACGAGTCTGTAGTCAAGCTTGTATAACCTTATCGAACTACATGGACTTGATTAACATGCAGATGGTAGCTCTTCTATTCAGCAATCTCATGCTACAAACACTTCTTGGTGGTGACACAAGTAAGTCTTAACTCTCGGCGTGAATTTTTGTTAAATTTTGAATATACGTAAGCAAGACTAAGATTTAACAGGCCTGGTAGCTTGGAGACAGATAGGAGATCTCTGTAGCGCCTCCACAGCTCTTGGGCTTCACAGAGAGCTGGAAGTAGGACGACCGCACAGTTTTGGCCTAGAGCGAAGAAGATTACTCTTTACCCTTGTTTTCAATCTCGATAAAAGGATGTCCATGTTGGTAGGCCGTCCGCCATCTCTGAGCCATCGATACTGTCGTTATACACTCCCCCTAGACTTAAGCGATGAGGAGATGGTTAATGAAGACGACTTCCAAAAAGCCGTGTCGGAGTTGGATGAAAATGGATGGAACACCAAAGGCGAAATATATCCCACGACTATCGTTCGTGCTATCAATACCATTTGTGTTGTTGTAAATGAGATCCTGGAGCTTTCGCTCGGAGACTTCGAGCAATGCACTAACGACAGGATAAAGTCCTCTCCCTTTCTCTTTCCCAAAAACACCCACTTACGACGCACAGATCTCTCCAGAGCTCCCTCTCAGAAAAATACCTTTCGATCCCTAACTTTGTGCGCTGGGATTCCTCCCTCCTGCGATCCACAGAGACGCGGAACGATAACAAGTTCTGGCGCCGCCTCATATTCCACCTCGAATATCTTGGCGACGTTCTGCTCCTGGAGCGGCTCGCCAACAAACAAGGCATGACAGACGGCCAAACCATGATCGACTCGGCGCGCGAGATGCTCGACCTCGTCGTGCTCGTATGGGTGCAGCGCGACCGCTTCGATGAGCACCACCACGCCTACGACTGGATCCTCATGTGCTGGGGCGTCCCCGCCGCCGGGGTCCTGTGCGTTCAGCTCCTCAACCAGATGAAAGCCCCGCTGAATCCGCAATTCTTGAATCTCAACCTGCCGCGGAGCGAGATCGTGCAGAACCTTAGCTTGCTGATCGGCTTCCTGGATTGGGTCCGCCCCGCCGCAGGGAACTACCAGCTATGTGGCCGCATGCGCCAGATCATCAAGCAGATCCTGGATCGCATCCTAAACCCGACGCCTGTGTCGAGCCAGGAATCCGCTGCGCAGGCGCAAGCGCAGGTGCTGAATTCCAATCAGAACCAAAATCAGAATTTTGATCTGACGGGCATGGAGTTTGATCCGGCTGTTTTCGAAACGGGAGGTTTTGATGAGCTGGATAATCTGGATTGGTTGAACAGCGTGGACTGGAGTCGAGGACCGTGGATCGATCTCGGTGTGCAGGATGGTGCTGCTCCGAAATAAATAAAAAAACGAACGAAAAAAGGGGCCCATGAGGTGAATAATAAACATCTGCCACTGAAAACGTTTAAGCAAAGAATTATGAAAAGTTTCGGATTGTACCCCTTTAACGAAGCGAGACCTTCGAATCTGCCCAATCAGACCCTCCATCTAATTTCTGGCATATACATATTCATTTAAGCAATGTTGATATCCAACTAGGAAATCAAATATGTGTACTACAGGGTGTGGTGCAGCTCTGGCTTCGGCTACCCTTCCCATCGGCCTCACCTTGGGAGGACACATATATGGTTGCTAGTCCTCGGGTTCGCCCGGGGGTGCTTTTGCTGGTTTAATTTTTGTTTTGAGGGGAGGGGGGTCTGGTTGGCCTCTGTGTTTTTTTTGGGGGGGGGGGGGTTTAAAAAAAAAAAAGAACCTGGTTTGCAGTTGATATCTTAGCTGCTCGATGCTCATTTTCAACTGGGTATCAATGATTTGTCTACGTCCAGACTCCAAAGTCTGGCTTATCCTATATACTAATTGTGTACATTTATGCAAATGATACCAACGCCGATGTCTTATCACTCCCATGTGCATGTCCTGATTCCAATCCTGAGACGTTCACATTCTAGCCTCATTCTTTGTCGTCTTCGACTTCAACTCCATCCTTACTTTTTACCGATGAGAGCGCGTCATCTTCTGCACTTGACCCGCCTGCCGTAATCTTTGCGTCTCTTATCCGAATAATAGAATTATCCCTCGCTGATTCACCACTGTAAAAATCCTTGGTCGCAATGCCAGGATGTTCCTCATGCCACCTCCTCGGCTCTCTCGGTCCAGGATGAGCCGGATACGCTTTAATAATATCGTGCTGGTGCGGCATTCTCGCATGTACCGGCGTATCGATATCAACCGCCGAATCTGGGATCCTCTCCGTGCTTCCTCTCCTCCCCTTCCTCGATTCTCTCGCCTGTTTCCTAGTATATCGATTCAGGCTCTCACACAGCCGATCGAGAATCCACTCGCTCTCTCCCACATCCGCCAACATCGGGCTATCTTCACCGATCCAGTCCCATTCTACCATTCCCTCATCTTCTTCTTCGTCCTCCACATCCTGGGCATCTTCTTTGCTGAACCTGATGAGCCGCGTGAATTCTACCCATTCTTCGTAGCTGTATTTCTTGGGATGGTCGGCTCGTAGGTCATTGGCGACGCGTTTAATGGCAAGCGCCAGCTTCCGAGCTAGGTCGTGGTTTGACAGGATCGGTGGCTGCTTGGCCAATTTGTCTAGAGTAAGTCCATGTGTGGCGGCTTCAGGAGATGCCGGGTCAACATCCTCTTCGTCCGGATTCTGCACTTCAAACCCTCTCTCTAGCCGCTTCTGCGCTTCATGCTCCTTGCCCTTGGACTCAATCCAATCTCTTAGCTTTGGATGCTTATCTAGAAACTCCTTCCAGACTCCTGCCTTTGGGAGCACAGTCCAGTCCGCAACCGTGAATGTGCCTCTATTGATGGCTGAAACGACCGTGTCTCCCATATCCGAGATGAGTATCGTCATCGTAGGAATAGCAACGAGCGACCAGACCACGAAGAATGGTTTGCCTGCATTAGATTGTGGACTAAAATCTCCGTAGCCGATGGTGAGGAGGGAGACATAGCAGAAGTACAGGGACTGGAAATATGTCATGTCTTGAATACGTTTCTCAGCATAATAAAAGACCAAAGCACCAAGACACCAGAGTATGCCGAAGGCTATCAGCGACATGGAGAGTGCGTAATACTGCTTAAATTTATGGGTGGTTGCTTGGATTTCCCGCATAGCATCGAAGCGATCTTTTTCTTCTTTCAGAAGAATGAGTTTTTGTCGTCGATCAGCACGACGCTTATGTTTGCTTGTGCCATCCTTCCGCTGCTGCATTTTAGCGTCGCGACTGAGAGCTGGACCGCTAAAATTATGAGCATGAAGTCGTCCAGCACCGCCTCGACCTCCACCTCCACCAACAATCCTGGGCCGATTCTCATGAAACGTTATTTTCCGTCCGTCGACATGTAGGTGGCCGTAGTGCTCCAGCGACTTCTTGCGAGCAGCCAATCCCATTGCGGATGGGCGGCGATGAATATCTGACTCCTGACGAGGTGGCAGCCCTAACCGTTCTCGAAGCTCTTTCTCGCTGCTAACCGTCCTACCCACCGTCCTCGATCGAACGGTGTCTTGATGCTTTCTGATAACTTTGTCTTTCGACATACCCGCAGCAAATTTGCGGATACTGTTGATCATGAGACCAAGGAATATAATACCAATAACAGCATACGGAAACACCAGTCCTCGTCCCACATCATTGTCAGGCGTTATGTCCCCAAACCCAATAGTCAGGACCGTGACGTCGCAAAAGTACAGTGCATTTGCATAGCTTATATCATCGACTTTACTAAATACGGCGGCTCCTCCAGCGAGCCAGAAGCAGAATATCATCGTTTGAAGGATGAGCGTTCGTTGATCGTCGTCGAGCTCGAAATGCTGCGGATAGTGGCCGAGAAAGTATCCTGTCATATTAACCATAAGCAGCATCGAGCCTAACAAATATAGGACCGCCGCCTCGATAGCGTACCAGAAACCTTGCCCATAAGTTTGGCCAGGCCTGATCGGAGCATCATGTTCATTAACAGCAATGACAATCCCGATCAAGATACCGGTAGCAATATACCAGGAGATGATGGTGAGTGGGAGGGCAATGATGTAGCGTACACGCTTCGTGAAGTTTACCATAAGACTGAAATTCCCGAAAAATCCACATCCAAGGGATATGGCGTTGAGGATAATCTCCCATTTTGGGTCCGGGATATCAATCCCATTGTTATCCGTACCTTCGGGTAGTTGTCCGTTATCTGGGAGAATAACTCGCCATTTAGTGACGAGAGCTGCAATGCTGAGAACATTTGCTAGAGGGCCAATGGTCGCTGCTAGGAGGGGAATGGCGATCGAAGCAAACCACCAATCTCTACAAACCCCGTTAGCTTAACTCTCATCTCATCCATCCTGATCCGGGAGCTCATGCTTCCACCTATCCCCTTGGATCCTTTTTTCTTTTTCTCCTTTTCCTCCACTTCACCCCTTCCAGCTTTACAGAGCTCCTCAGACCCTCTTCCCTCCTCTCAGAAACACACATCGCACCAAAAAAAACCCAAAACAAAACAAGGAATACAAACATACTGCGGCAAATCATCCGTCTTCCCCCTCAACTTCAACCTCCCAATCGTAATCATCGTATCTGACTTCTCCAACGCAAACGTTCCCTTCCACATACCCGCACCTTTCCATCTCGGCTTGGCAGCGTCACCATCACCATGCGCAACCCTCCCATTTCCATTTCCATCTCCATTCTCATCTCCATCTCCATCTCCACCCCCATGCTCCGGACCCCTCCCCAAATCCGCATTCATCGTCATCGCCAAATCGATCCCTCCATGCATATTTTCAACCATCAAAACCCATCCCTTCACATACCACAAAACACGCCTTTCATATGCCCGAAACCCAAAAAGTCTCCAGCTAGCGGGGCTTAGTAATCGCCGAAAACGTGCGGGCCTTTCGCATTCCCGCTCCCCCTTCGTATTCCATCCATCCACTCATCCACCCACTCATAAAGAAGAAGAAGAAGGCGTCCCAGCGAACGCAAAACGGAATACGCGACCTTATCGGCGCGCGCGCAAAATAAAATAAGATAAAATTGCTACGATGGGGGGAGGGGGGGGGGGAATGAGAGATGCGTGTTGAAGAACGGGGGCCCGGCCGGGATGGGCGATCATGATATATGGGATGGCGCGCCGCCGCAAATGGAAAAGCTTCAACGCGATCGTGGGAGTGCAAGTCATTCGGCGAGATAAGCTTCCCGTGTGTGCAAGCCCGCATCGCATCAGAGGGTCGCGTTCAAGCCACGCCTGGTAAAATATACAAAAGACCTTAGGACGCTGCCACGAGACTTTTTCGCAGGGGGGAGGGGGCAAGTTATTTAGTTAGTGTGTCGTTCAAACTTGCTTTACAGGGTATCTGTATGCTTTTAGAAGTCCTGGGAGGACCACATGCTAGATGTATTGTACGTGCGTCATGTTATCAAGGTTTTGGTATTCCGATAGGCCCTCTGATGCTAACATGATCTTTTTATAAGGGCAAGGTCTTGTATATCAAAAACATGAGCTCTTCGTACTTTCTTGCTAGAACTATAAGTCTTGGTAGTAACTTCCTCAATGAATCGTTATCACGGAGTGCCAATATCCCATTGTATCAGATCTTTATTTACATTCGCAGTCCTTCGAGCACCTATATACATGGCTATTCTAATGCCACTGCAAAAATTATGATTATCTGGCCATCCCATATCCCATATCCCATTAACGCCGCAGTCCCCGTGAGCACTGGTTGATTCTATGATACCCCAAACGCCTAGGTCCCGCTCATATGCCTCCAAAAAATTGTCTACGCCGCGACGTCTTCTATATTGATCGTCTTCATAGCATTATTTCAACATTATTCATATTTTCGATATATGGCTAGGCGCTGATCTGCGTCAGCAGCCATGCATCAACTCGTTCTTCGGCCATGAGTATCCAGTCTCGTTCCACCGCTGAAATTTGTTAGTCATGCCAAAATGCTCGGGGACAGAGAATCTTACTGTTATATTAGGATTGTTATATGGGCCTGGATGATTTTTGATATACTCCGTAGTAGGATATCCAGGTGGATCGCAAGTCAATATGGTTTCTCCAGGTTTTTGATAGATCCGTACATAATCGATATACATTACCGTCGGAAACCTCAAATCGCCCATAATGATTTGCGACCAAGAACCGCTCATGCCGAGGTTGAGGACTAGGGACATAGGCTCCTCGGATACCTGTCGCGCTTTTACGTTGCCATTAGGTCCAATTGCTCGTCCATCCATCATGAATGTCTGCTTCTCGCCAACGAACCAAGCGATCTTGCCATCTGTTGTCCCAGGTACATATTCAAAAGCGTACTTCTGATATTTTTTGGCATCATACCAGCTGTTGTTCAAGAGTGTTGTCCCACTGACGGCTTGTTGGAAGGGACCCCCGCAATACCCATTCATCTGAGTTGTTTCATAGTCAGGAATTTGCAGAAAGTTTGAATTTGGTCGATATAGCACATCAAAGGGCGCGACTTGATAACTCTGCGTGACAACCCCGATACGATTAATTGGGTCAACAGAGGCTTCCAGGATATCAATTTCTGGCGCACCTCTGCCGACACCGGGATTTGGATGATCTTCTCCTTTGCAGGTACAAGAATTCAAACGCTGGCCTGGAAGAAAAGACAAGCCTGTGGGATCAGATTGATTTGGTGTGATACCCGCGTCGCACGTATTGTATGTATATGGCCATATTCCATCAGTTGTGGACTTATATCCAGGGCGACCCAGATTACCCAGAGTCCATGCTCCGGGCCAGAGTCCGGGGACACCTGACGGTCCAGCTAGGGACACAGAAATCTCGAATACACCCCCTTTAAAGCACAATTGGTTCCAGCTGTTCAGCATCCCGGATCGGAATTGCAGACCATGGTTCACAAATCTCTCAAATCTCAGTTGCAGCGTGCCGTTGGCCGTGGTGACAGCGGCTGGATCATACCATTCCATATCTTGAGTAGCACCGTACCAAATGTCGGGTGCGGTCCAAAACGGATCATCACCTTGATAGAAAGTCCGACCGGGTTTGCTGAACTCATCACTGAATACGAGTTCCAATTCAGTATCATCAAAGGTGCTTTTTCGTGTCTTCACACTGTCAGGTGTGTCTGGGTCGATCAACGTCGTCCGCACATTTTTAAGAAGATCGTACTCGACATCATTGACGTGGGCCCATTCCGGTCCATCATACCCTTTAGTAGGAGGAGTATCATGACTCTTAGGTCGCGTTATGTTTGTAGTAAATGTAAGCACCGGCAACAGGATGAAGACACAAATCAATCCCAGAACCAGAAAAATAGCACCGCATGTGGATACTAGTGATTGTCCAGTGCAGTATTCTTTCCAATGTGGTCGGTAGACTTGATCGTCGTCGTCTGCTGGCACGTGGAATCTGTCGTCGTCTTCCAGCTCGTCCACATACAAAACAAATCCTTTCTCTCCGCCGAAGTATGGTTCCAATGCTCCAATACTGTCATCTGGATATCCCCATTTCTCGAGATTAGCCTCCGAGTCACTATAGGGATTTTTGGTGGTTGTTCGTAGTAGTGATGGCTCACTCGATGCAAGGAGAGGTGTAGTAGCTCCTGATGTACCCAGAGGTCTGGGACTTGGACTAGCAAATGGATATCTCGAATAATCTCTCCCAAGGTCCTTCAAATGCTTGGGGGTCTCTGATCGTGGTTGTTGCGGTGGTCGAGGAGGCCCAAGGATGATAGAGGCAGATTTTCGTCGCAATAGTGCCTGCGCTGAACTCAATGTTTCCTTCTTTCTCCTCTTCCTCATCACTGGTATATCTTCTGGGTTTTGTTGGGCTGGAACTTCTTCTGGAGAGGGAGAATCGCTTGGCGACACACTTTCACTACCTTCCGCTCTCTGTTCTTCGCTTCCGATTGAGGATTGCGATGAGGAAGGGTTGAGAGGAGATGGCACAATGGGTATATATGACGTCCTTCGGTTCAGACTCAAGTAAGATTGGTTCTGCTGTGACAGAACCGAACTTGAGCCGCTTTCCAATATGGATAAGCCATTGCTATCTCTTCGTGATTGACTGGGCTGAGATTCCGCCTGAATGGCCAGCTCTGCCGCACTCGTTTCTGCTGCTAAGCTTACAGAAGATCTTCCAGCTTGTATCATGGATCCAAGCTGTTCTAATTCTTTACCTCTCTGCTGCGTTGGCGGGGCTTCCGTCAACGGCTCCATGTTTGGTGAACTTTATATCCGTACTCTCATTAATTGAAATGGATGATATCCGGCATCCATATTCGATGGGATAGGTGTATGGCATGAAATGGGTCTGATGTTGATGTTGTATCCTCAGCGGTAGGATTACAGGCCAGACTATTACTCGGTGATGTATGATGAATGTATAGATAGTGTTATTCCAGGCTGTCGGCTTGTTATTGGGAATTGATCTAATCGAGTAGGAGGCTAATCTGACTCGAGTACAGTTTAAACGAGTGTGAAATGAAGATCAGGACGATCGTGGCGGAAACGAAGGTGATAGTACGTGTAATACCGAAAGCAGTTACCACTGTCGCCCTGGCCTTGAGGAGATAACCAGCGTGTTGCACCAACCCGGCCGTAGTCTCTCAGAGCAAAAACGAAGGACAGATGACGACGGAAAAGAAGAGAAAAGAGGTGGAGGAGACATCTATCAGGGCTTTCATGGGTCAAGGTAGTTCTAGCATGGGTAAGGCGGGGTGGGCAGGTAGACAGGTAGGTAGATAGGCAGGCTAATGCTAATGCTAATACAATAATACGTGTTTTTTTCCTTGTTCTAGAGCTGGGAGTTGTGGCTTTACAGGTACTGTAGGCAGGCACTGACGCAGAGAGTTCACTTCCAGTCTACCAATGACCTGCCCGCATTTTTGGAGCTCTGTTGCAAGGGAGGCGGAATGATGATGCAAGAGATCGGCTATCACAATCATCACCCTTTTTTGGCCATTTCCCACCCACACTCCCACCCTTTTTTTCTTCTATTACCACCATTTTTACCACCTTTTTACCACCTCCATCCCCCCCCCCCCCCCAAATAGATAACACCATTTTTCAGAAGTTGTCAAGCTGGTATATCAGGGTTCCTAGCAAGAAACCTCTCCTCCAAAAATATATTAAAATTCTTATCTAATCAATTGACTCAACCTCGTATTGTCACACGGGGGGGGGGGGGGGGGGGAGGCGCAACTTGTAATATTGTAAAACAATTGCACGGCCCCCGCTTGCATTTTGAACTCCCGCCTCCCCCCCTCCCCCCCCCCTCCATTGCCTCATTACAGTATTTGCTCTACTTTCAGGTTACTACGTATAGAGTTTGCAGCTGAAGATCTGAACATGGGGGGGAATGAATAAAGCACCCGCCACCCAGTGGCTCGTGATCGTCCCCTGTCCCACCTCAAAAGCTTGATTTCTGCCTACGCTGCTCCATTTCCTTGCAGATGGATTGAATAGCATCGAATTGGCAAAATCTCAACAGCTTTTTTGATTCCTTTTATTTTATTTTATGCCCGCAAGATGCACGCTTCTCTTTTTGTTCATCTGGCTGGAAACTGAGATGACCATGCAGAGGCGAGTCCCCCTCCCCCCTCGTATCAAGCAGCCATTCATTCTTCTCCTGATCCCGAGCGGGACACAGAGTCGTATTTTGTTGTCTTGCTTATTAAGTGACTGGTATCGAAAGGAACCGGTCGGTGAGGACAAATACGAGATGCCAGATAAATACGAGGTCGAGATGCTCCCCGCCGTTTCGTAGCCCAGGACCATACATATACATATCTCTCTCTCTCTCTCTCTTCTGAATAGACACGGACAATATCCGATATTCTTTGCTGTGTTCGAGTGAGCAGGATATCATGACTCAGGTGGTTCCTGAAGCAACTCTGCCACAGCCGATCAAAACATCCTTGTTATAAATAGCTGCCGAGTTTAGCCCCTGGGCAACGCCATTGCGCATCATTCATTGGTGTGCCGGGTATTTGCCGCGCAACCAGAATACAAGTGCCGTTATTCGTGTAACTAGCCGTACAGCTCAGCATCAGAATGTCTAACAGCCCATACCGTACACTGATAGATGATTCAGGTAATGTGGGTTTCGAGGTGGAATGAGTAGAACATCACTTTCGTTTGATAGTCTGGGACATGTACCATGAGAAATAGACGGTATTGTATTATATCATCTTTGCTAATCATACGTATCGAGAATAGCCCACAATTCATCCGTCTCTGGCAGCAAGTACAGTAGATATTACAATAGACATATTTTTCATCTCTCAGTCAGTCCTCGTCGTCGATGCCTAACGCTTTCTTCAGGGAATCCAGTTCCTTCTGCAGATGCTCAATGCCGTTCTGAAGCCCTGAAATCAAACCATAGACCTGTCTCTGCTTCGATTTCGGCAACTTATCGATCATGGCCGACGTCCCTTCTTCGTATGCTGTATTTTCACGACTGCCTTGCTCAACATTTCGGCGCATGCCGTTGCCGTTTCCGTTTCCAACACCTATGTTGATATTACTACTCTGGCTATTGGCCGCACCATAACCGTTCCTATCCACGCTACTTATGCGTTGAGGCTCCGGTCTTGGTGCTAACTGATGAGGCACTGGTGGTTGGTTTACGGCCGCCCATCCTGCAGAAAAGGCCCTTCCCGTAGATATTGAATGAGTGCTTGGTAAAATATGTTGCGGCCCGGTTGGTGTGGGTGTATTCACCGTGGCCCATGAGCTCTGAACGTGTTGTACTGGTTTTGGAGTATGCTGTACCGGCCGTTGTAAATGCTGTATATTTTCAGCACTTTGTGGTTGTGGATGTAGTCTCCCATGCTCAGGTAGTCTCCCATGTTCAGGTAGTCTCCCATGTTCAGGTAGCCTCCTATGTTCAGGTAGCCTCCCATGCTCATGTTCCCATTGTGGCCTTCTATTCTCCCACTCTGGCACGGTATGATCATTCATTCGTTTGCGTTTTGACGGCGGAAGTCCGGACGAGGGTGGTATGGCGGGTGATGGTCTTTGCGGTCCTGGCCTGATGCTTTCTCCTTCTGGAGTTTCGATGTTCCCGGGGCTCTGACCAGCATCTTTTACTCCCATTAGCAAAATTTCCTGGATGTGATTGAAGGGTATTTCGACTTACCATCGTGTTTAATGGAGCATTTGTTCGGACGCCCACTGAGCTAAAGGTGTTCGGAGTTAGCGGAATTCATTTACAGTGCCTAAAGACATGAAATTGATCCTCTGCAGTATCTAGAAGACCTTTTCGCTATGGGGACCAACTTACTTGACAGCTCGCGCATGCTCCTTTGAAGTATCCTTCCAATGCCACACACAATGCAAATTTCCCCCGTCCATTAGCACAAGACAAACACGGAGGGTCTATAATATCCCCACGCGTTGCTAGCAAGCATCCGAATCTTATTTGTTTCCTCCTAGAGTCTCCACCTGTCTCTACCTCAGCACCGGCTTCTACCCCTGGCCTCCATGGAAGTGGCCGCTTCTCCGGCATTGCCTGCAATCGTTCTTCCATAGTGCTAACTTCCTTCTTATATCTTCTGGGTGTTCGATGCGCCGGATCTGTCTGAAAACTTGACTGATGCTCCGGTTTGAGAGGAACATCCTCCTCAGGTTCTGGCGATTCGAGATTCTGCGGCATGTGGGTTTGTTCTGTGCTAAGGGGTGCGACGGAAGATGTAGAGCTTGGAGATGAGGGGCGAGACCATCCAGATTCGCCTTTAACTACTATGGTATCTTCATCATCTTCTTCATTGGGCGGCATTGTTCTATCAGAAAGGCAGGGGAAGGAGGGAGTTGGAGTATAGAGTTTTAAACACAGATTGACGTCGAGAGTAAATGAACCGACCCCTGCGCAACGATAACATCTTATCAAAATGGGCAAATCCCGGATGCAAAGTTGGGTGGCTTGAGAATCATATTAGCGTGTCTCACATGTGTTGTAAGACTTAATTGGCAGAATGCTAAGGTACAAAATACTTATAGCATATCTAAAAAGGGTAGGTAGGTTGGAATTCATGGGGCCCTTTGAGGTGCCTGTCCAACTCAATTTAAACCAAGTTTTTGGCAGTTTTTCTTTGTCAATATCCAGTCTCTCCTAGGTCCGGAACCGTACCACAAATTTTTTTAGAGTTTTTTTTTTGGACAATGCAGTATTAATCTACTTTATGTACAGAGTTGAGTCTATTGGTCATTATTATACAAATCGCTCGACCGATCGACACTCTTGTTATTTGTCTTTCTGCTTTGACTCTGAATCTTGTTTCGCTTTCTCCTTCTCAGCTCGCAATCGGCCTTCTACCTGCCATACAGCTCGTTCAAGCTCAAGATAGAGTTCTGGAATGTCCAAGGTTTCCGCTAAACGCTTACCTTGTGCTTTTGTCAACACCATAGATTCAATTCCTGATATGTCTGAAGATAACTGTCCACTTGTCGAAGAAGTAGATTCGAAAGACTTTTTCTCATTTGAGTATAGCTTATCAAGTATTGGAGATGCTTGAATATCAACCAATTTCTTTTCAACAAGAAATTCTAAGTGCTTCGACCCAGATAAAGCTCGCCAATGTGACCATGCTCTGAATACTAAATAAAAGAATGGAAGATTGGGAATTCTGTAGTTTCGGATTAGCACATGCTTGTGAACCAGTGGAACATAGCTACTTGCACAGGTACAAGCGCAAACGGAGCTACGAGCGGCATTCCGACGATTGACCATATTAATCGTTTCCTGTGTAGGGCTTGCCTCTCCGTGCCCAATGCCTTTAGAACATCTAAAACCCTTTCCTTGGGTATTAACGTCGACGGGTACGAAACTTCCACCTCCTCCTTCCGCGCTAGCTCATCTTCTTTGCGCCGATTTGACAATGGTGGAATACTCTTCAGTCCCCATTCTTCAAACGGTATCCTCCTAAGTGCCTGGTTCCCGTAATCGACAACTTTGCGCTGCCACCCAGACTCCTTCTTTTCCCAATCAGCCCATATATCTGCGGCCTTCTTCGTGCCTTTTTCGAGTAAACTATTCTGTTCGACTGTTGAACGTTTAAGGCGCTGAGAATATATGAGGGTTCGACGAGTTGATATTGGGAGGAGGAAGAGACGCATGGCTGAAATACGACAACCGCTTTGGCGGTACCCTTCACGCTATTTTGGATGGACCATTCGACGAGCAAGTTGCTGAACTAGATGTATACGATGTGAAGGGCAAGTTTGATTACCGAGAACCCAGTTTCAAGAGCGCCAGATGCTGGGTAGTTAAGCAAAATCAAATCTGAATATTCAATGCGAAAAGGGTCGCGACTTGGATATGCACCAGCCACAATGACGCAGGCATTTTAGCGAGATGCGATACGCTTTATTATGGCATCCCGGCCTGGAAATTTAAGCTGACCCAGCCATGATGATCACCGCTCACTCCACTTGACCACAACCTTAACATGATAACCCAAAAGCCTTATTTTCTTCTGATCTCTCGAAGCATCTAAGACACCATTCTTTGCATGATGACGACCTAGCGAAAATAGCCACGCGATTAACGCCTTTTCGCGGTACTCGAAGTGCTCAGCCCAGCCGAACCGTGGCGGCGCCTCTAGCTTTTAAAAGCAACGACATAGCTGAGCAACCAGGCCATGGCTTCATCTGAGGCTACGCTTCGAGCTACTTCCAGCCAAGGACCCTTGTTAGACGTCCACCATATCCTACAATATGGTTCTTCAGTCCAGCGGCAACCGTCAAGGTCATCCAGTTCCTCCTCAACCGGCATGAAGCGGACCTCAACAAGAGATTCAAATCCCACAAATAGGCCGAAGGCGTACTCCAATGCCTCACGCAACACACAGACATCCATGAGCGCCTATTCTGATGGTCGTCCTCGCACTGCCGTCAGGACTCTACCACGTAAGGTTCACCTGCACGGCTCGCGGTCGTTTCCTACTTACATAAATAGCTTGGATCGATTCTTTAGAGGAGACTGATGCTCCTATCTCGGCACCACAATTCGCAAATGCGTTTCTGTCACCACCATCCCGAGCACATGCTGCAGACCATAATCATACTCCAACAACTCCAGAGCGAAGAATCTCCCAGGATGGATTTGTATATGAATCGGATGGAACTCCACACCACCCAAATGAGAAAAGAACAGAGACCGGGTTCTTTGGTGGACACAAAGAGCCAGTAAGGGGACGGAAATGGGATCATGCCAGAGAGAAAGAGCCCGTCATTATGCAATCAGGCGTCCCGCAAGCCTCATCACCTTGGACAAATTTCATCAAGTCTTCTACGTATGGGCCGCCGATAGCAGAAGATGCCAAACGCGTAGATGAAGAGTTCCTCCGGCAGCAGACTCCAGGTTATGAGAAGCCTTGGAGGGGTGATCTAGAAAGCAATGAAGACCCCGAGAGTACTGTGGCTGGTCTTCTCTACAGCAGAAAGAAACGGAGAACGCTGCTCAATCGCCTGCAGCACAAATTGCTTATGCATCCACTCATTCCTTTGGCTTTCCGAATCACGGTCTTGGCCACGTCAGTGATCGCTCTTGGTCTAGCTTCTTCCCTTCACCACCTTTCGAATAATTACCAATATGCTCAAAACCCTTCTGCGACCATGGCGATCGTGGTGGATGTCGTGGCCATCCCTTACATTCTTTACATTACCTGGGATGAATATACCGCTAAGCCGTTAGGCTTACGATCACCGAAGGCTAAGATGCGCCTCGTTCTTTTGGATCTATTTTTCATTATATTTGAGTCAGCAAATCTAGCACTTGCTTTCGCCGCTTTAACAGAAGATGATGGTAGTTGTACAGTGACCAATAACGGGACGAACCATATCATATGCGATCGAATCAAAGCACTGTGCGCCATTCTAATGATAGCTTTAATTGCATGGAGTTTGACTTTCTCCGTCAGCATTTTCAGGTAAGAATGAACCTGCACTTAATAACTACACTTCTGATAATATATAGATTAGTTGAGCGAATTGGCAATAGAGAAGTGGAAGACTGAGGGGTTTTAATGGGGCCATTTTGTCATAAAAGGAACTTCCCGCCGTTTTGGGTGCAAGTTATTTGGGCCAGCTTCAACTGTAATCATTGTGGCAGGGATAGCATAGCGTGAAATCGCGGCGTTTTTGGTAAAGGGGCATTATCCAATTGTATGTAGCATTATCTCAAGAGATCTATAGGAGAAGGGAAAATCATAGAATATAAGTATTTGGCAGAATTTGTCTTCACTACACTATCAAACTCATCTGCGTTTTATATCTGCAAAGCAGGACCCTCATCACCATAGACCGGATCCTTTTCAAACCACTCCAATTTCTCGATCGATTGCACCTTCTCCTCCCCTTCCTTTCCGTAATACATATCCCAGTGCCTGCCCTTCGGATAACTTCCCACCATCTCAAACCCGCTTTCGAAATCATCAAGAAGCCTATGTCCCACACCTGCTAGGACAATAACTACATCGCCTTTCTTAACTTCCACCTCAACTCGATCTTGATTCCTCTCGCCTCCAAAATCTATATTGATTAGTACTTTAGTAAGTTGTGGGGACACCATGGGGCAAGGTACTTACATAGTTTTGCATTTCCATTCGAGATACGAAGGACCTCACGAGTAGTGCTGCGGAAATGCGCGGTGCGATACATAGTATATCGCCATTGAGAAATTGCCGCCCCGACAGCTTTGAGATGCAATTCAATGCTTGAGGTGGATGCTGACACAGGTATACATGAGCGATATATTAGGAGCGGTTTGTTTTGGATGAAGGTGTTTGGTATAAGTCCATGGTTGGGAATCTGGTGGCGCGAAACTTGAAGCGAGGAGAGACTTGTAAGGCTTAGACGTGCCGTTTTGTCGTGTTGATGGCTTGATTGTAGCAATGAAATGACTTAACTATAGCCATGTCTACAGATGAGATGGGTCGCAGCTAGATTTTGCTATGGTGACATAAGAGTACGTCTGTAAGCTTAGAACTATAGATGGATTAGCATTAGGCCATCGTATAAAGGAAGGGCCATACCAATTTTAGAGGCGTCCGGTTCAAGCCCCTCCGTCCATTTAGCATCGCACGTTGCTTATTCGGCCGGTGCTGCAGCCGACGAAAAGCTTCTTGGATGTGTCTGGTTTCGACTGGTGTGCGGCCCTCAGAAGGAGGGTCAAAGAGACCCTGAGCCTTACGCTTCTTTCCGGCTTGTTCTCCGCCTGTAACTGCTTTTCCTAAGTCTTCTTGCTCTTTGATTTTCAACGCCTCCTCTGTGAGTGTCTGAACGATTTCGAATGTCAAAAACCCGAGGATATCGACAATATCATCATTTGGCTTGGAATCCGTGACAACACCAAAGCCCGCCCATTCCTTGAAGCGTTTGCCTTTACGGAATGTGAAGGATGCTTGTCTATATTCGGACCATGTCACGTATTCCTCCTTTGTCATGGCCTTCGTCCGCTCATCAGCTTTCTTTAATCGTTGTAATGTAGCGTAGTTCATTTCCTCTTCATCTTCGTCTTCTTCGTCTTCCCGCTCTGGAACCTCCTGGTTATATAGGGATGGAACCTCCCATGGTAGGCCGACTTTGGTTTTTTTATTCTTCTTAGCTTCTGCTACAACAGGTCCTGCCGTAGGCCCACCAGGCTCGTCTGCGCCTCCAATATCGGGCTCGGCCCCTTTATCATCAGAATCCTTCACATTTTTGCGGACATCCTTCCAGGACAGAAATGTGCGAAGCCGCGACACCTTTGCAACGTCATGTCGGATGAGGAATATCAAATCATCTGTTGAAATGGATTTACTGCCGCGCCGAGAGGCTTGCTCTGTACACTGACGCAGCATTTCGATTACTTGCTGACGAACAATTTCTTCGATCATGCCAGTGGTTTCTGCTGAAGCTTCCGCAGTCTCCCCAGAAACGTACATCATTTGCTGAATCTCCGTGCGATATTTTGCTGGTTTATCCTTGTCCTTGTCTGCCATCTTGCTGATCTATTTCTGTGGATTGAGAGAAAGGTAGTCAGAGATTGTGACAATGCCTGGTCCAATCGAGAAACGCGCGCTTGAAAACGAGCGAGTTGTGGTCTAAAAGCCGAGCGCGATGTTCCTCTTACCGGAAAGCTGAGATTGTGAAGGCAACTTGAAGCAAGATCCTGTAAGGACCACTTGTGGTGCAGCTTGACTTTGTAAAAGTATGCTTAGCTTAAATGATGGTTTGGGGGTTGGTACAAGCTTAAAGATATTGCCGGCAGAAATGGCCGACCGCCACGTGACCGCTTCTTTATCAGGCACAACCTTAAACTCCCATGGCTTGGTCTTGAGACATTGGCGGGAGCTGAACAGGACAGAACATTCAGCTCTTAACTGTAATTTCATATGAAAAGCAATTGTCTATTGCAGGTAGGAGCTTTACTATTCCTCAAACCTAAAGCATGATATGACAAACTCTTTTTGACAACCAATGGATTCATAAGCTAGAAGTTACACTGCTCTCCAACTGCATTGCAGGTGTTCCGCAACTAGTCTTGTCCTTGCATTGTTCGCCTTTCTTTGAAGCATTGGATCTCAGATTTCAAACTATCTGTAATGGCTATTGCAAAATTGTATTGTTTAACGCTAACCCATATTAGATATCTCCTAACATTCTAGGTTGTATTCCGCGCCGTGCAGCTATCACAGACGGGACCTGCATCAAAAGTAGAAAGCGCATGTTCGCAATGCAAATCATAGTGATTTGATAGCAAATAGGAGGGCTGGAACCTGGAAAATGATTGGCCGTCGAGCTCCACGCTATGAAGGCGAAGATGTGTCGGAGACAACTGATCGTGAACTTCGTGGGTGGTATGCCTATGGCTTAGCAGCAGAAGTGTTTGCTGTTTGTGGCGTTGGTAAGTGGCTACCACAAGATCTAAATCATTTTTGAACTAAGTATTATATATAGGTTCCTTTCTTCCAGTTACCTTGGAACAACTAGCCCGAGAAAATGGGGTCAAGTGGACTGATAGAACGGTGCCTTGTACAGTCAAACCTGCAGTCGAAGATGATGTGATCAATGCGACCTTGAAAGGCTTGCTCAAGAGAGCTACTGATAGAACTAATCGTATGGATTTCAATTTATCTAGTCGACCCATAGGGCTTCAGTCTTTATGGGAATTTTTTGGCGAGCAGACTGGAATAATCAGAATCAAGTCTGCTTTCAAAGAGTTCTCCAGGAGGCCGAATCTTTTATGGCAAACATACTGACCTGATCTTTTGGTCTTGAAGTCAGCTTTAATGAGAATACTAATATACTCAGAATGTGTTATCAAACCCTTGGGCTTCGAGATCACCACAGCAAGCTTCGCTATGTACACATTCTCTGCCGCTGTTTTCATACAGGCACTCGCACTTGTTTCATTTAGCTCCGTTGCCGATCATGGTATGTGTCTAAGACCTCTTAGAATGCCGTACGATATATTTTCTAACTGGCTTAGGCGCGTATCGCAAAAAGCTACTTATAGCATTTGGTTTTGTTGGTGCCACAACTTCAATGCTCTTTCTCCTTGTCGTTCCCAGCATATACCTCATAGGGCCTATCTTGGTAGTCATTGGCGTAACATGCCTCGGATCTTCCTTTGTGCTACTCAACTCATTTCTGCCTCTATTGGTTCTGAATCATCCAAATACTGAAACCTCAGAGTCTATACCTTTGGAAACACTTGCACAAAACGATGGCCATCAGAGCCCAGAGGACGATGAAGATGTTGTAGTCATCTCGGGAGTGTCGCCTCCCAAAGACGACTCGTCAGATCTACGGCTCTCTTCCAAGATATCGTCGAAAGGGGTCGGGATTGGGTATATGGCTGCAGTTTTTGTACAGATACTCAGTATTATACTTCTATTCTTGATGTCCAAGACAAAGTCGGTCTCATCGACACTTCCGCTGCGTATGGTGTTATTCCTTGTCGGACTGTGGTGGTTTGTTTTCACAATCCCCTCCTCGATGTGGCTACGAACCCGGCCTGGGCCACCTTTGAATACAGTTTTTTCCAGACGGGGAAGATGGCTAAATCTTTGGAGATACGGTGCGTTTGCTTGGGGATCCTTATGGAAGACTGTAAAAGTGGCTGCAAAGCTTCGACAGGTCGTCGTGTTTTTGATAGCCTGGTTCCTTCTCAGTGATGCTATGGCTACAGTCTCCGGCACTGCAATACTATTTGCCAGAACGGAGCTGAAAATGGGCACTGTTGCTATCGCTCTTGTTTCGATAACGGCAACCGCGTCTGGAATATCAGGTGCGTTTTTGTGGCCCATCTTCTCCAGGCGATTTGGCCTTCGGACCAATCAGACTATTGCTGCATGTATCGTACTATTAGAGGTAATCCCGTTTTATGGATTATTAGGCTATCTGCCATTCATCCAATCTTGGGGAGTTGGTGGTCTTCAGAAAGCATGGGAGATATACCCTCTAGCCTTTATCCATGGACTTGTCATGGGAGGATTGTCTTCATACTGTCGTTCTTTCTTCGGCAGGCTGATTCCGCCGGGAAGTGAAGCTGCCTTTTATGCGCTGTACGCCATAACTGATAAAGGCAGTTCGGCAGTGGGACCAGCCGTTGTTGGATGGATCATAGATAAAACCGGACATATAAGGCCAGCGTTCATATTTTTAGCAGTCTTAATTGCATTGCCAGGGCCATTGATATGGCTGGTCGATGTCCATAAAGGACAGGAAGATGCCCTCCAAATGTCGAAAGTATTGAAAAGATCCAGGTCGGGCCAAGAGAACCTAGATTATCGTAACGAATCTGGTCAGCAAGAGGCAGAAGGTTTAATGAGAGATCATGAATAGTGTACGACAACGATAAAGATGGTGGATGTTGGGAGTTTTCCTAAGAAAATAGAACTGCAATTAGAATAAGCGCTCCTAGTTGAGTCAAGAAAGCAGAATCCCGTCTGCTGATTTCAGAATTCGGCTCTTTACCTAGTTGGGATTGTTTTCAGGTTGTATAGTGTATAAGTTTTGAAAAAATATATTACAATTATGCTAGTGTTTAGTCATCCAATATCAATGCTGGCTCACCTCTTACTGCTCTCCAACGATTTGTACTCTGCAACAGTTCCTGGCATCCCACGAGAAGTTTCTTCCACTTCCTTGCAAACTTCTCATCTACTTCCCAGCTTGATTGCTTCCAAGGTTCATCCCACACTATCAACCCAGTCCTTCCACCATAAACGAAAGGACCGCCATGGCAGGTTCGTTTCGTGGCTAGCCCGTCCCCATTATCTTCCACCACGCCATACATCATATCAGTACATACTTCCTCATCAATTTCAGCTCCATTTAGGAGAAGGTTGTCACGATAAGTTGGGAAAGGAAGGACATCTATTTCCGGATGATGCCTGACCGTCTTCTGTAACATTGTTGGACGCAGAGTTGGTGGGAGGTTCTCCAAACTTATGGAATCCCGGATTGGCTGAGTGAGATGTGGGGCGAAAGGAGATTCGATATCGAGCTCCATGTGAAAGGGGTTTATTCCAAGCAATAAAATATTGCGCGTTAATGCACGCAGAAGATTGAAATGAAGCAGCGTGAGCAGTTTCTGGTCGACGGGAAGAGGAGTATCTGAGTAGGAGGCAAAGTCAGGTGCTATCATTATAGCATTCCACTTCACTCGATTTAGGAAGGGCTGAGCCACAGCGGCATGTTCTCTGACATTTTCAGCATGTCTAAAATAGACTGATCCATCTTCTCTGGCATTGAGGGTAACTCTAGAAGAACAGGACTTCTGTCCATTCACGACTCCTCCAGAAGCTTGTTCCATACGACGCCTCCCTAGTTATGTCAGACTCTAAGATCTCCCTCAGCAGCATACAGATCTCTACTCACTTGAGGCTCGTTTGTTGAGACGATTTTGCAATTTTCTTCTTTCGGCCGTACTTGTCTTTCCTGTCCAATCCTCTCTTTGGTCTCGTATCTCCGCCCGCTGTGACATCGAAACAAGCTCAATATTTGGCGTTGTTTCAAGTATAGCGAGATTCGTATTTTGACCCATAATTTCCGACATAATTCAATCACCTAGAGACTAATCGATCTTGATGCTGCTCTATTCCCTCATCTGATTGTAGATGAATCACTGTAGAGTTACGGTAGGTCTGTAAACAACATTGACAATGTTCTGATGAATCGCATGCAGACTTTTTTGAAATTTAAGATCAAAGTTTACCTCTGGCTGACTGAAGGATTCAAGGCTTGAATCTTGTTCGAAATCAATCTGAGCAATAGTCGAAGATATTCAGAACATGCGTCAGCTCACAGAACAGATGACTCAGCAGAAGAGAGGCATTGAGAATATCTCCAGGCACCATTGGCTGATGTTGCCGCTTACTGGGAGTGGGTCACATGTCAGCAATAGAGCCATTATGTCCGATCCCAGCAGAACTGCCTATACAACACCGTGAAATTACCCTGTTCACATATGTGATGTAAGCATCAAATGCAATGTAAGTTACAAAGAGATCCAAGAAGCGTCACTTCGCCGTATATAGATTTGACTATTGTCAAAGAATTGGACAATGAAAATGATGAATACGCACCTTGGCAGTAAGCCATCTGAGCCCTGTTGGATATGTTCTGCCGCCTTGTCATATAATAAAATCACCGGAGTGACTATTTCCCCAGAAGTTGGACCGTAAGATTGGAGTTATTTTTAACTCAATTTGAGCAATCTAAAGTCCTTGGTAGGAAGGGCGTTTTCTACTCCAGAATATCAAATACATGACCTCATCATCCATGCAAACTGGCCTGACTGTGTAGCCCGAGCTTCAGAAATCGGAGAAGCAAACACCAGACAACCCTGACATAAGACGCTCCTACCAATAGATCTTCTATCCCAAATTCCTCTTCCAGCCCATGATATCGATATTTCTGCCAAGCACCATGGAGAAAACCCCATTCAAGTTCCACCAATGAACAGTGTGGGGAAATAGCGTTTTTTAGCCGAGCGAGCCCCTGAATTCGCGGGGTTGTATAGATGCTCCGTCTTGAGTGCTCCGCAAGCTGCGGATCTCCTTCCACAAAGAATGAAATGGCAACAATGCAGAAAGCCGACTGGAGAGTCCAGGGAAATGGCGATTTTCCGTTCCGGAGAAGTAAATGACGATAGTTGAGATCTGCTTTGTATAAGTGAGGATAGATTCTTCCTTCCGAAGTTGTTCAAAGCATCAACCCCTTCAATCTGAATTTGGTTTGTGACAACCTGTCCAAGAAAAATGAAGTTTGACCTTATTTGCACCGTCCTTGCGCTCGTTAACACAAGTGTTGGCGCAAGCATTGGAAAACCTGCTAGCAAAGATGCCTTCGAGCTAGCTGGCTATGCGAAGACAAATCCACTGGGAGAGACAACAGGAGGCAATGGGGGTGCAACGACCACAGTAACAGATGTAGCAGCTTTAGCTACAGCCGTAGCAGTAAGTTTCGTCACTCCGTTGTCAATTGATCAAGATTAAAAGGTTCATAGGGAAGCACTCCACGGACAGTCTATGTCCAAGGAAATTTCACCACCGGAGGTCGACTATTGGTTGGTTCAAACAAGTCTATCATCGGCACCAGCAAGGGAGCGTTCTTTGTGGGCAAGGGTATTACCGTAGCCCATGCTGATAACGTGATCATCCGTAATCTTCAAATCAGCTTCGTAGTAAACAACGACGGTATCACCATCCAGAACTCGACGAGGGTTTGGGTAGATAGAAATGAGTTTTTCAGCACGATTGACAAAGGGCCTGATTTTTATGTATGCTTAATTCATGGTAATACATAGCGCTGCTAACACACGATAGGATGGACAAGTTGACATCGTCCGTGCCTCGGACTGGGTCACAGTATCCTGGAATTATTTCCATGACCATTGGAAGGTAAGCAAATTCCATCTTTAATATCTCGCCTTTTCTAATCAGCTTCCTAGTCGTCTTTAGTTGGGAATAGCGACGCTCTCCGAGACGTAGATAGCGGCCATCTCCACATAACTTATCACCACAACTATTGGCGCAACAGCGGAACTCGCGGCAATGGTCAGTTTTCATTCATAATTTTTTTGGGCTACCTTATCAAAGCTAACTTGTATTTTTCTGTCCAGCTGGACGATTCGGCCACCAGCACTTGTTCAATAACCTTTACCAAGATTTCCATTATCAAGCTATCCATTCCCGCTCAGATAACCAAGTTCTGGTCGAGGGTAATGTTTTCCGTGGTGATACCCCAGAGGCCCTAAGCACGTATGGTCTAGTGATTCCCAGTAAGCCCCTCATATCTCATGCTACTTATCAACTTACTGACTAGGATTTCCTCTAGTGGATTCACCAAACACTTCACCCGATGGTGACTTTGAGATTGATGGGTTTGCTAACCTTGGTGCAAGTAAGTTTAGCCTCTATTTCGATAGGACCATTTCTCAGTTGAAAATGAACCATGAACTAACATAAACATTAGAAAATGATTGGGGGCCAGCAAAGATTAACATTACCCAAGTTGGGAACTTTACATCAGTGCCATACAAGTACAAATTGACACCACTTAAGCAGGTGGAGTCCCTTGTAAAAGCAGGCGCAGGACTGATCAAAGACCCAAAAGATTGTTAAATTAATTCAAGCATTCGAGTTTTGGCGACTCGCGAATCTGTTAAAGAAGTAGAGATAATTTAATGCTTCCCTAGCCAAATGATTTTCATGTTGATGCCGATATTTATTTATCTTGAAAAGTGCAAAAAGCCCATTATATAAGCCATGTAACCGAATCCCTCCTAATACCCACCTCACCTCCCTGAAAGAACGTGGCGTATCCCTTACTCTCTCAAATATTACCTGCCCAGCCCGGTCTCTTCCTAATAAATCTCTGATCCCTCTGGAATCACATATACTCCTCGTTCAACTCTCGAGCTCACAAACCGCACCCCGTATATAACATAAGGATCCCAGACATAACCCGGGGAGCATCCGCTCCTTCAAATACCAATATAGAAGGGTAGGCTACGGTTGCGCTGGGTGGTAGAGATCGACGGTACCATGAATGTGGTGGTGAATGAGGTAGAATTTCTTGCAGGTGAGACCCAGGCAGGCTGAGGAGACGGGACAGAGGTAATCAAAGATGTGGCGATGGATATCGTATGGGAGTGTAGCGAGCGCTAGACGGTGTTATGGGTATGTGGGGATCGCGCTTGTGCAACATGATCGATCTTAGGATGCGTCAAGCATTGATTTGATGTCCTAGCCAAGGGAAATCTAAAATGAACTCGATTTGGTGACCTGCGATATTGGCTTTTGCTCTATAATTTTAGGCTGATTCACAACAATTGTTATCATACGGCCTTATCTAGGTAACCATGTCTTCCGTTTTGAGGATATTGTCAGATTATAGTCAGCATCAATAGAAGGGTGATTAGTTACTATTGTATAGGCGATACGATCAGGAAACTCGAGGCAAAGGGGTCGCCAGTGTCAAGGTCTGTTTGTAGCTATATAGCACCGAGTGCACTATAGTCTGAGTATTTCTGAAGATTTTGCCAGTTTTAAATTACTGCTATAACCAGGAATCTACTTATGCTCACACATTATCATTACATGTGGCGTTCTAAAGCCAAGGAGTCATGCAGTTGTATGCCTTATCCTTCATAATGAATTAAGCGAATAAAATAGGGGTTAGAGTTTCGCGAAGCAAAATCTTTGACAGGCAATGCTTATAGTGCAAGGTGTATCACTATCATTTTGATGCCAAAATATTTGCCTCTAAATACCCCGCTTTTATTATTACTGGTATTATAATGCCTTGCTATGATGCTGTTAACCTGACTGAATATAAGAAGCCATGAATTCAGCCGTTCTTTTTGACCTATCCTATGATACCGCTATGAAATTGTCGAGTTCGCCAAACGCCATCGCTACGCTAGCCCAACGCCTGTTTAAGCCCGTCCTTAATGCATTAGAATGCCACTCATCAGCGTTCGTTGATTGTCCATCTTCGTTTCTGACCGGCTTCCCTGACTGTAGCATCCGGAAGCTTCCCTCCCCATAGCCCTAGTGGAGCTACATCATCATCTTCACCATTTTTATCATCGTTCTTTTGCTTCGTGTCAGTTGCTTTCCCCTCACCTGCTACAGCAGATGTGGCAAGTTGCTTTTGGATGCTAAAGTTCAAAACCATATCGTCCTTTCCCTCGTCTGTGCTTTGGGCCTATTGGAGCTTTATGTTAGATATGGGACAGGCACACCTCGGTTATTTGCACGGTAAATTTGATTCTTATAGTAAACTAGAACTTACCGCTACTGAAACCGGAGCGCTCCAGAGACCAATGGATCCTTGACTTACTATGAGCAAAAGTTAATTAATGAGGGAGTTTGTGCTTTTGTCGAATGCTTACCTGGAGTATGTAGTTTGAATTCAGCACCGACAGAATTTGCCGCGCGATGCATGCTACCAAAAGTGCCTGATCCCGCAAAAGCCCTTGACCTTCTAGAATCTTGTACATCTGGTCCGCTCGAAGCTCTGAAAGAATTATCTTTTTCACGAAACATTCCAGCGGAAGAAGAGTTCCTTGAAACTCCTGGGGTAGAGGTGGTGCTGGGAGGTCGTAAATGATCGGTATTGGCCATTAGCTTTACGTCATATTCATCGGCGACTGCGATGTTATGAGAACTTGCACGTGAATGTGATTTTGGAGTAGCGAATGGTGTCGCTGCTGGCGAATTAACCAGGGCGGGTTTGCGAACTGCCATTGTGAGAGACGACATGCCAACATCCATCAGGACTGGCTGGTTTGTTAGGGCCCCAATGAGCGCATTACAACCAGCGCCATGTGTCACCAGGATAAGCACCAAATCGGTGTCTTCCTCTTCTTCTTCGTTTTGCCTATCTCCATTTTTATGAGCCCGGGGGGACTTGGCAAGGAGCTTGCCCGGATCATCATTATCCTTGTACCAGTTAATCATTCTCTGCATTCCAGATCGGAACCTTTTATGCATGGCGCTCCATTCCTCTCCGTACTCTCCCCCGGTGCCCCAGTTTTGCGGCTCACGCATACTATCCCACTGGTAGTCAACTTCAACACATGCATCTCTCGCATGAGCAACATATCCAGGCGGTGTTGGTTCAGAAGACGAGATAGCATGTGTTGGGATGGGTGGTTGGTAGACACCATATTCTGGAGGTATCACTGGGACATGGGGATTGGGACTCCTAGTGCGATGAGGACTTGACTTGTTTCCATTGGAGCCGACACTGCTGAGACTATTGGCACGATCCTTTCTTGGGAGAACTTGAGCAAGGCTGGAAAGAGAGGTCAATGGTGTTTCATCCTCAGTCTTCTTAGGGGCAACAGTAGGGCTTTGCCATCCGCCTGGAAACCCTTGAGCTGAAGATTTTCTCGGCTGAGTAAGATAACTGTAATCCTCCCTCCTCAATAAATCCGCTTTCGCTCCTGCTACCATCATGACCGAGCTTGGCGGAGGCGTAATGAGTTCGAAGTAGTCCGGAGATAGCCATTCCCCTAGGAATGCATCAATCCGAAGAGTAGATTTTCGGATATTAGTTGACGCCGATCTTCCACGAACCTCCGATGCGGGCTCCGGGATTGGAGCGAGTCTAGGAGACTCCGTATCTGCCATAGGCCGCACTCTTGGGGAAGAATGTAATTGTGAAATTCTACGCTCTGTAGCTTGGGCGTGGGAAGACAATGGCCGGGATTTGGTGTGTCCTGGGTTTTGTGCAAGACCTGCGCTGATAGCTGTCGACGTTTGAACACATCGGAGGAACGGCGAAGTATGGATAATGATGCGGTGCCTGCGCTTCCTGGTGTTCTCTCCTACATCTTCGAGCAGCTCATCATCTGTTTCTCGCGTCCGCAGAATATTGGCTATGCGTGCCCCAAGTGCCTTTGACTGATTCCAACCGCCATATGTAAGAGGAGGGTCGTAGGGAGTCGGTGAGGTGAGGTGCCACTGGTTATCTGCAGCATCGAGTCTTGCGCCATGTCTGATCGGAATGTCAGCAAATGCTCAGAAACAGAACCTGCTTTCTATTGCTTGCAAACTGAGCTTGCAGCATAGTGGGGGCAAGCCTTCGATATAAAGTCCGAGTTACAATCCCTGTAAGAGAGTTCAAGTGCGATGACAAAGAGACATAGCTTACCGGACGACAATGACAACAGCCGGCGGCCAACCCATTCTGGTTACTGCGAGTATTTGTTCATGGGAAAAAGAGAGTTTGGTTTTCGTGTGGAAATTGTCTTTAAAGTTTGTCTTTGTAGCTTCAAAATTATGGCTACGGGCATGGCGGGCCAAACGCAATTTTACCCGCTTTTAGCGATTCCCGTCCCGCTTGGACATTATAGGGGCACGGCCTGCGATATGGATACGACACCCCCGACCGCTTTTATCAAATGACAGTATATTGCGCCCTTGCATTGATTTGTCACAGGGGCGAGTCACCTTCCATATGTCTTGACCTTCAGCCCAGCAATACACCTCTTCCTCAGCATATTCTGGAAGCAGCAAAGATGAGGTTAAACAGTCTTCTACAGCTACCCTTGGTCTTGACCTCGCTGCTGGCTCCAATGCCAGGAGCTGCAGAACATACAAGCAACTGGGCGGTCCTCGTATCAACCTCAAGATTCTGGTTCAATTACAGACATTTAGCCAATGTTCTTTCCTTATATCGGACTGTGAAGAGACTGGGTATACCGGACTCGCAAATCATTCTCATGTTGCCGGATGACATGGCATGCAATCCTCGAAACGCCTTCCCCGGGACAGTATACAGTAACGCGGATCGCGCAGTGGACTTGTATGGAGACAATATTGAGGTCGATTATAGGGGATATGAGGTGACGGTCGAGAACTTCATACGGCTGTTGACGGATAGGGTAGGAGAGGAAATGCCGAGAAGCAAGAGGTTATTGACGGATGATCGAAGCAATATCTTGGTATACATGACGGGGCATGGTGGAAACGAGTTTCTCAAGTTTCAAGATGCAGAAGAAATCAGCGCGTTCGATTTGGCTGACGCATTTGAGCAAATGTGGGAGAAGAAGAGGTGCGTATTCTATACCATGACACCTCCATGCGTTTGCTGACAGACTAGATATCATGAACTGCTCTTCATGATTGATACATGCCAGGCGAACACCATGTACAGCAAATTCTACTCCCCAAATATTATAGCGACGGGCTCCTCGGAGATCGACCAGTCATCATATTCTCACCATGCAGACAACGATGTGGGGGTCGCGGTTATTGACCGATACACATATTACAATCTTGACTTCCTTGAGACTCATGTCCGGGAACCCAGCAGTAGGAAGACAGTTGGAGATCTGTTCGACAGTTACGATGAGGCAAAGATCCACTCTCGCCCAGGATTCAGGTGGGACCTATTCCCAGGCGGAGAACAAGGTGGAAGAAACAGACTATTGATGGACTTCTTCGGAAATGTGCAGAAAGTGGAGGTTGACAGCATTGGGAACGATACAGAGTCTGAAGACTTGCTATTGCTTGGCAAGAAGATTGCTGAGCTACGAGAGCGAGCTGAAGCCATTGATGCGGCGCGTGCTGCTGAGGCGAACACCACCTCAGCCGCTCCTCTACTGGAAAACCACAGCACAAAGAGAATTAGGGCCGCAAAGGTGGCTACGGATGATAGCTGGTGGAGCAAGAAGACTCTTGGAGCGTTAGGGCTCGCAGGATGTTCTCTAGTATGGCTCGCCGGCTCTTATTTGGAATCGGCATAGCGTCAGCCTTGTATTATAAGTAATGAAAAGATAAATACCAAGCCCCAAAAGGGAAGTGCCTTTTCGTAGAAATAAGCATGTCGATTTTCATGACTTAATCGCTTCTGAGTTTGGCATTGACTTAAACGTCTGTGAATATTTGTGTTCTTCATAAGTTTTCTTCCGCACGTTACCATCATTTTTAGCAATTTAAATGCTTATAAATAAGTCTTTTGGCATTTTGAAGTGTAGGCTTGTTGGAAGGAAGAGAGACCTAGGGCTTCCTGCAGTCTGATCTAAAGCTCAGCGATCAGGGCAACGTAGATACTTTTCTGAAATTGAGATTGTACCTATTCTCTGTCAAGCAAATGCTAAACATCCCGCAACCTTTCTTAAGGATCAAACCATTTAGTAGCCATTTTGGAAATATGTCATATTCTTGGAAGCATATCAACCGCGTTCCCTTGGGCCAGACTGCCATTACTAGTCCTTTAGTGACCATGGAGAACATGCAGATTGTAATCATTGGACTTAGGCTGAACCCTCGTCAACGGCTATTTCCCGATACTCGACCTCAAGGCCACCTGCACAGATGAACAGTGAACAGTAGCCTTCCTCATAATTCAAAGGATGGCTTTCATCGTCAACTTTTAAGTATCAGCCGCTGAACCTCGAGTATTCGACATACTCACGGTCGATTCCAACATCATCTCTGAGCTCTTCTCTCTCTTCAAAAATCATATCTATCCTTTCTTCTGCCATTTCCTTCATCATAGGCCAGCCCGTCGTCTTGGTGAGGTGGCCCCAATGTTGCCCTTGAGAGCTTCGGAGGTTGTATGTCCATGGTCGACGAGTTGGCTCCTTTAGTTTAATGCTTCCTTTGATAAACATTGCCTCGCTGCCAACAATCAAGAAGAGTTTGGTCAGCCGTGGAAAGAGATACTGTATTTTCTCCAAGAAGTCGCTACTCAGGTTGTCGAAGAACTCTTGCTCATGCAAAGCTAAACATGTGATTTCCTAAGCAAACCATAAAAGTCAAAAGCTGTTCAATCAAGCAAGCATTTTTCACTGGTGGGCGTATTCACCTCACCCGCAAAACCGGCTATAACGTCACAGCCATGTATAATTTGAAATATATAGTACGTATGTATGCCCTGTAGCCAGAAAATATCGTTGTGTAGATTGATCCGAATATATGGTTTGTGAGCTTTTCTTGAGTTCTCTGAGCTCAAAGGAATCGAATTCGCCAAAGCAACGCTCCGAGATTCGTTGCTTACATCAAAAAGAGGCGATCGGGGAGTAGTAGGAATGATATGAGTGTCTCTGCAACTCCATGTACCACCATGGCTTCCACAAACAGCAGTGAAACGGACCCCAACAACTTGAGGTTCGTCGAATGCTGTCTCCCAGATCTTGAGCTAGGGGTTTCTTGTGAGCATAGATTTCTCAAATACCTGTAGGCGACGCTTACACGTAGCTCAGGAGGCAATTTGTGGAAATAGCCAAATGTGGCCAACCGTCCAGAACTGGGGTCAGAAGCCAGCACGCTCGGATGATCAGATTGCATAATTGACAACCTATGATCAAGACCCTTGACCTGATCACAGAGGTGTTTAATGGAATCGACAAGTGAGCCCAGCAAATCAACTGGGACTGTAATGGAGGAGCCCGGCTCTTGCTTGACTTGTTCAAGACAGGTTACCTGAGGACTGATTGATCTTGTCATATTGTCGACTGCTGGAATCCTGCGGTTAGGGATGGGTATTCTTTACGATGTTGAAAAGGATCAGAACTTCCAAGGATCCCTTCTTAAAATGTTGTATAACACTTTAGGAAAGAACACGAGAGACAAAAAGGAGGGCACGGATGCCTAAGGCAAAACATAAACAAGGTACATACATCGACCTAGGATCTCTCTAATATACGAGAGAGCGTTAGTGGATCTGTGTGTTTGAGTCTGATAAATAAAGGGTTTATGAGCATAACGCACATGGTTGCCTGCAAAGCTTGTGGACTCCAAGGATCGAAACCGAAACAAAGTGGAACTGACGCCCAAGGATAGGAGACTTTCGGTTGTTAACATCGTGGCCACATACTTTTGTGTACTTTCTACGTGGCCCGAAACCATATAAATGCCTTCCGAAGTCATCTTGCCAACTCTCGAGGGAGGATATAAATCTTAGTGTGTCGCAACACCACAACATCAAACCAATGAGGAGAACAAGAAAGGCGTTGAAATGCTTCGATGGGGTTAATTAAACTACGAGGAGGTATATTGCTTTGCACAAAGTGTCCACAATAAACTCATCACAGATGTTTCCCAGACTAAATACAATGCTCGTTGCGTAGCATCGAACTTGGATACAGCAGTCCGCTCATTATCTAGAGAAATAGTTGCCTTATTTCATGCCTCTTGCACTTTGGTAACACCCCCTTTTCCTGAACTGCCAGTTCCGTGGTTTCTATCTGCGAATGGTGGTATGTTGACAAAAATAGCTGCGAATGAGTAGACAAAATCTGCGCTGTATTCGTTGCCATATCGCGCGAAAGTCATAGCCACCAACTTCCCACGGAGAAATTTCTCATTGAGCCAGGTTATATCCTCCCAATCTTCCCAGCCAAACCAATTACACGACCATCTGTGATATGTCAGTTTATTGCTTATTGATATTATGCTCAGGAGTCACGGGAACTCACCCATCATCGAGCACGCTCTCACCTTCTCCGATTTCTGAGTTTGAGTACTCGACGGGGCGAAACCGCCGTCCAACAACTGTAGACTTGGGTTCGTTATCCTCATCTGAGTAGCCTCGGTTGTGCACACCCTCATGGACGGGTCTCATTTCAGGCTTAAGTCCAAGTGACTGAAACACACTTAAAAGTACGAAGTCGAGTCCTTTCAGGGCCTGTGGGCAACGATGATCAAACGTTTGGTCAGTATGCGCGTACATGTGCTCGCAGAACCAACCAAGATCTCCTCCTTCATTCATGAACCCCGGTTGTTGCAAGAGCTCTGCAAGGGTTTGATAGATAGGGTAATACTCTGGGTCAATGACCAATCCCGAGACTAAAGATTCCTGAATATTTTTGCGAGTACGATGGCCGTGCGTGAGAAAGAGGTTGTAGGTCAGAGTTATGCGGTGACCAGAGACCACTGGCAAGACTTCATGCTTACAATCACTATAAAATGCTGCCCATGTAATGTTTAGAGCCGCTGAGTCACTACTAAAAGCAAAGAGTTTACTATGTCCCTTATGATTAACTCGAAGTTCGCCACCTATGATCATCTTAGCCTGAATGTACTTGATTGCAGATGGCTCTAAGAGTATACCGGAGTGAGAAGTGGGGAGAGATACAACAAGGCTACCGAAATGAGTTGGCCCTCTGGGGGTGTCGATGTGCTCGGTGAACTTATCTCCAGGTGCAGAGTACACCTGTCATAACCTTAGCTATTACACCCTAGCCTCTAGAAATTCGACTTACATTCAACTTGTAAAGCTCAGCTACGAAAATTGGTGAGCTATATTGAATCTCATCGTCTTCAGCAAAGCGGCGAACTCCTGGAGCGAGGGCTCTGCCGACTGCTTCCACGATACCAAAATCATATGGAGAGAAGCTTGAGGAGAACTGGGTATTATCCAGCTTTCCAGCCTTTCTGATGTTTTCATCGTACACATCTCCTCTAATTCAGAGAGTTAGTCTTCCAAAATATCGCCGTAGATTGCAATAAGGTCCCCACATTGAATTGCCAAAGGTTGCTGGTGTGCAAGCCTTTATCAAGTTCTCAACGTCTCCTCCAGGCAGCACAACCTTGCCAAGAGACCCATCTTGGCCTTCAAACCTCAGCGTAATTGGAGGACTGCCAACTTTACTCTTCTCGCTCGTGACGTCGCCATATGTAGGGGGCTCATCAGGCACTGGGATAGATCCACCACAACAGAAATTAGCTGTAGACTCGTATTCGTCCAACGTGGACCTCAGTTGTCTCAAATAGATCTCTTCCATCGTGAAGTTATCTGAAAATTCTTGCGCCGTTATGTAGGAGGCTGCTACGGATTTTATTATTGATGAAATTGGAGTTGAAGCCTTACGTAAGGCATAAATAAAAGGCTAGACAAAATTGCTGTTAGCTAAATGTAGAAGGAGCCTTTATCATTAGCAGCCAAAATATATTAAACGCCACAAGGCCATAAAGCAGGCTCTCAACAGAGCCCGCGAACCCTTTGTTCACCTTAAATCCTCTTTGTTCAAATTTCAGGCTGGTGGGGTCATCCTGCATCGATTGTACGTTAGTAACAATTTCAAAGGATTCAATGACAGTTTTAGACATCCATTCATATTTCGTTGATGGGAATCAACTTTAGAAGCAAGGAGATCTTATCTTTGGTACCGAAACAAAAGTTTAATAGTAATTAAGTAAAGCAAAACTAGAAACAGCTGTTAGAGGTTCTGTAAGCCGTCAGTGGATAAAGGTCTGCTCTTTTTTACTTTGGACCGTCTGGAACCCCTGCATTTGAAGAAGTATCAAATCTCTTAGGCCACATTCCCTTATACTAGATTGCATTAATAGATCCTAACCACTCAATTTTATCTCGTAGTAACCTGATTGAACTGGCTTATTACATTGAAATCATCCACCTGTGCCAGTATCTTATACCCATATCCTTCTATTCTACCAAATATTGCCCATATGTAATCAATGACTCCTTACCATCACCCATGTGAGTTCCATACCATGTCATCCCATACCGCATAGCCTAAGAACAAACCAATGGACAACTAGGGAACTCGCACTGAGTAGCACAAACAATAGGGCAATGCTGGGTAATAGTGATGGTTACGCCATCATCGCCACAAACTCCCTGAAACCTCACATCAGCTTACGAGGGAACCGATTAACGACAACAAAACATACCACGCAGTTTGGAGGGTAGCCGGCCTGGTGAGGTTGGCAGACCTGGCAGTAGGATCGCCCTGGCGTGCAGGAAGTAGTGGTGGTTTGAGGGTCTGCGAGAAGAGAAGGTAGAGCGGATGTGAAGGCTGTGATGCCCAGGAGGCTAAGGGCAAGAGTAAGGAACCGCATTTTGATGTATGTTCAAATCGATTGGGACCTTTATACTTTGAGGTATTTAAGATAAGTGTAGGAAGAGTATAGGGTGTAGATTGGGTTTTGAGAAAAAGATCGGGAAAGAGCTTTCTACTTATATACATTACTTCGTACAGCACACCCCTAGAACAGGCACCACAATGCAGCATTTCATCCCAACTCCATAACTGCATAACTAGTAGAGGTAACCAGCAATACGATCTCACGTCAATATTTAGATATAAAGATAAAGTACGCGAAATACTGAGCAACCAATGTTATCCGCAATAACGACATGCTGGGTTCTAGGTGACGTAGGAATCCCAGCTGTAAGAAATTTTTCAAGCGGAAGTGTGGCGCATGCTGACTACGGCGGTCGTACTTGAGTCTGAAAAGATCGCAACTGAACCCAGGAGCAAATTTTACCAGATGACGAGAATTCTAATGCTTGAACAAAACTCGTATTGTAGGTGCTGCTGTACGTAGTCGTGCGATGTGAGATCTGAATACGGGCCGGAACACTGCCGAAGCCTCCGTATGATGCCATCTTACAGTAAAGCAACTTTATATTATGGGGTCGGTGGCGCCAGACAGTGTGAAAACGTTGCGTTGATTGGCCGGTGGTCTTGCAGCTCCTTTGTGGGACTTGATTTTCCATTTCGCACAAGCTATGCCAGGCTATCAGCGATGAGGCAATCGGTTCAGAACCTCGACATGCAATGGGTACAATAAGTCTGGCTGGGAAGACCTTACCATAAAAGCTCTTGACTTTGACCTTAAGCTATGTACTTTAACATTTAGTAAGGTTCGATTACGATGATGTAAATATTGTATTGTGTATGTTTTCAAGCAAGAATGCCTGTGAATAAGCTATCATAATAAATTTATTATATACCAGGGCAGGTTCAGATGGAAGCGCAGATTCCTCAATGATAATGCGCTTATTTTTAGTGGTTAGATGTTGTATTACAGCGGATTCAAGCTGTACAAACAGGTTGATGTCATGTCAAGCCCACTCCAAGCTCGCTTAGTCTCGTCTCCACAAAAGGGGGGGCGATTGGATGTTGTCAGCTGATCAATGATGATAGCTGGATAATGCTTTGTGCAGCAGCAGTCTATTGAGCTTGAGATCTTTTTGGTACTCTCGGCAGATTAAACTGTATTATCACTAGGACCAAACATTAAGGTGGTGATTGAGCTAAAAGATGGATATATTTGACTATCGGCAATGCCAACAGCGGCGACCTGAACTCCGCAGACCAACTGAAGGTTGTGGTAAGCCCAGTGCCGTCCAAATACTTTCTAATATGCACCACCCCTAATGAACCACTAAAGCAACCCCGGAAAATCATTAATCTTCAAACTTAACTAATGGCAGTGCTCTCATCATCATCCTCTGGATCAAACACAAACGCAGTCTTCTTATCCTTCTTGCCCTTCTTCTCTTTCTTCTCTTTCTTGTCTTTTTTGCCTTTCTTGCCGCTTTTGCCTGGGAAAGAAGGCGACGTAGGGGACGCAATGGCGGATGTTGAAGCGGATTCGGTCTCGGCCTCGCTGAACCCAGGCGACTTAGGATCTGACAGTGGCTCGTCGGGAGCCTCAGTCATTTTGGAAGTAGTCTCAGGGTCCTCTTTGGGAGACTCAGGCGCAAATATTGCTGATCGAGGGCTTTCTGCTATAGCCTCTTTTGTTGTATCTGGTGATGCTACCAAAGGCTCTGAGATTTCATTTTCTTCATCTTTTACTGACGGGTACTTTGTGGCTTCTTCATCTGCTTTGACCAAATCCACTTTTTGGTGCGATCCTTCTGCTTGAGCTGGTTCCTCTTCTTCAGTTGCCCCATCCTGTTGAACAGACCCTTCATTCTGCACTGGCTCTACAGCGTCTTTCGATATACCATCCTTAGGTATTGAGTTATCTTTATCAATTGCTTTTTCTCCTTGGACGCGATCCTCAATCTTTGCTGGCTCCTCTGTGCCAGTTGAATTGTCCTCTGCCTCCTCAACAAGGGGTTCAGCTTGATTCTCGAGGATAAGCGCTGGGCCAGAAACTGGCTTCACTTCTTTGTCAGCGGCGGACTCTATCTCTGCTTCAGAGTTTGTCTCTAAAGTTGCGCCATCATCTTTAGCTTGCTCTGATGCTGATGAGTCCTTAGCTACGGTCGAAGCTGCTATTTCTGGGTCTATAGTCTCAACAGGACTTTGATTTGGGACGGCGTCCTCTTCCAAGACCTGGTCTGAGTGGGTCACAACCACAGCACTATCCCCTTTGATATCTGGTATTGGTATTGGTAGTGTTTCGTGGTTGTGCCCAGATGCATCAACAGATGCCACATCAGACTTGCGTGATTCTTCCCACTGGCTCTGTACTTCATTTGGCCTTCGTGATGTAGAGCTTGGAGAGAGGGTATTTGTTACATGCTCTTTTAACTGACTAACTCCCTTGTCATTCAAATGAAAGCCGTCTGTCAAGCCAGCCATGTGATTGCCACTTGCTTTAATATCGTCATGAACAGCGCCAAGTAAGGAACTTATTTCCTTCATCACCTGTTGGTTCTCGATAGCCTTAGTGGATAGAGAGCTCAGGTCAATGCTCTTTACATTGTCACCAAGAACATTCAGCGAGTCCGTAATTGCAGTACCAGTAGCATCCACCTCTGCTTTCAACTCATCACTGAGAGTGGTTATACTTGTGGTAATTGTTGTGTGGTTGATATCTATTTGTGCAGCTATCGCCGAAGTAGAATCCCGCAACCCATCTACCGTTGTGGAGGATTTCTCAACAATCGATTTGACAGCTGTAACGTGCTCTAAGATCTGCCCAGACTTGCCATCATCCGCTGATGTGGATGATTTCTCGACAATCGTTTTGACTGCTAAGATCTGCTCTAGAATCTCGCTAGACTTATCATCATCTTGTGATAGTATCGCTCCTGCACCGGCTCCAGCCGCACCGGCTAGACTTAGAGCAGCTATTGCTTGGGTAATCTCTGACTTCGAAGCGGCAGTGGATTCATGGAGATCTTTAACAGACGCTCCGTGTTCTGCAAGGCTAGCCTTAGAGTCTTCGATTATCTCTCTCAGAGATGAGATATTCTCAAGCAGTTCTCTTTGGAATTCTTCTCCGTCTTTGGATGAGAGAAGCGAATTCTGCGATTGGACTAGCTCATGGGTCTCCTTGACGACTGTAAGTGTGTCAACGCTCGTTGCTGTCTCCTTTATCTGAGACAAGATGTTTGATTGGGCATCAAGAGTAGATAGTATAGCATCTATACTAGTCTCGAGCGCTTTGGTATCTGTTGCGTTGTCTTCAGGGGGCCTAGCGGTCGTATCTGAGACTGCAGATTTGAGCTCGGTCAATGTTTTAACATGAGAAGCATGGAGGTCATTAGCCTCCAAGCTTACACCTTTGATTTCTGCTAAAATGGCGGCGTGCGAAGCATGAGAGCTGATGGAGGCAGTGACAGCAGAGTTAATATCCGCTAATGCGGACATGTGAGTTTCATGCCAATCTTTGGAAGAATGAGTAACTGCCTTGATCTCTGCTAAAGCGGCTGCATGGCCACCAAGAGAGTCGATATGTGTAAGTGTTGCTTCCTTTATAGCAGATAGTGCGATCTTCTGGTCATCGAGACTAGTCATTATTGCACCAAGCTGTGTTTCTACTGCTTCAAGATCCTGTGGACTAGACGTGCCTTCATCGACAGCTGTCTGTTCTGTGCTTCTTGCAGACCTAAGTTCGTCTAGCACTCCAGCATGTGCTTTGTGCGAAACGTTCGATGCTTGCACTGCTGCATGAAGATCGCTAAGCGCTGTAGTATGCGCCGTATGGGAGTCATTGGAGGCATGCAACGCTGTTAGTATCTCCTCGCTCATGTCTCCTTCTCGGAGCTCTGCGAGGATAGAGTTTTGTTCGTTGAGAATAGTCAAAATTTCCGCACTGACATCATCCTTGAGTTCATTTAAAATAATAGTGTGAGATTCCAGGGTTGTAGCAATCTCACTTATGCTGGTTTCAAAGGTACCCAAACCATATGTGGATCCTGTAGAAGCAATTCCACGGTTCTGAATCGAGTCCTGAATAGTATGAAGTGCTGCTGTGTGAGATTCGAGAGTAGAAGCAATGGTGGAAATATGCGGCCCATCCGAAGGAGCATTGGCAACATTCAAGGACTTGATTCTTTCGAGTGCTGATGCATGCAAAGCGTGGGAAGCATTGGACTGTCGCACTTCTGCCAAGATATCTGCACTTGTATCTGTAACCCGATGAGCCTCGAGAGTAGTCAGAACGTCGTCGACCTTTGTCCCAAGACCAGTAAACTCTTCTTGAGTGGTGGTCAACCCTGTCTGGATATTATCCTTCAGGGTTGCAATCTCTGCTTGAAGCGCTTCTAGAGCTGCCAGAGTTTGTGATTCTGATGCACTATCTACCGGAGGGACCTCCGGTGTGGACCTTAAATCCTTGATCTGGCCTAAGGTAATCGCATGTGCTGCATGCGAATCATTCGATTTCTGGAGTGCAGCTAAAATTTCCGCGCTGGGGAAGTCCACTGCTTTTATGTCTGACAATGTGCTAGATTGCAATTGCAATGAATCTAACACTCCTTCCAATTGTGGACTGATCGCAGCCAAATGTTCTTTATGAGTGTCCGTGCTGGCCTGGACCCTATCGTCTAAGGTCTCTAAATTAATGACTATGTCCCTTAGCATATCTATAATCTCAGTATGATCCTTCAGTGCCGCAACGTTTCTGGAGATGCTGTCTAATTTTTCGGTATGGTCGGATAAGATCGAAGCATCTGCTGTTCTTGAATTTTGGCTCAGCGTTTTGACATTCGAGCCTAGGTCAGTCCCTACAGCATCGAGAACTGGGTTTTCTAATTAGCTCCTATTTTATGGAATATCACAGGGAGCAACTGTTCCCCCGAAAGGCAGTTGGAAAGGATCGTTGATTAAAAGTAGCTTACTAGCTCCGACATCAGCATTTAATTGATCTAGCTGAGCCTGTATCACAGAAGTGGCGGTATGCGATTGCTCAAAAATGGGCTTAAGAGAGTTTAGCCCGTCCTGAGTTGGGTGTAATACAGCATTTATGTTCTTAATTCCCTCAAGGGCCTCTGTCACCTTGTTATTGTTCGCCTCTACCTTTGCTGAAAGTTCTTGAAATCTTGCGGCCATATGCGCGTTGTCTTCCTCTAGCAATTGCTTGATGCCATCGAGATTAGGCCCATTTGAAGAGAGCCCAATGGTTCTTCGGCGAGGTGAAGCAGGCGTTGGTGTCTGTGGATCGCCAGCATTGGACTCTTCCTCAACACCCTCGGCTACAGGATCTAGTCGTTCGAGTAGATTTTCCACACTTTTGTTTGTTTGGCGCAAAAGTACTTCGTGGTTATAAACCGTCTCGACTACTGGTTGAATTGTATCTAGGGCGCTTTTGATAGTTGGTTTCAAGAGCTTCGCTAGATTTGCTGCGATTGCATCTTGAAATGCGGTGCTATTCATTGTCCGTTCCACGGCACTTTGTAAAGCTTCAGGATCTTGTGTGATGAATCCATTTGTCCCTAACGTAGGACTGGTGACCTCAGATTTGCTGCGTTCGATGGATTTGCTGCGTTTGCCATCGAAACTGGCGCGTATACGGCTTGTAAGAGGTGGTCTAGAGTTGGAGGGCATCTTCTTGGACAGCTTTCGTTCCATGGATTAAGGCATTCGTGAGAAAATGAAAATGGAATATGAATGGAGAAGAAAGAAGAAAAAGTTCCTTACACTGCATCCCGCACTCACCGTAAGCTACCTTGCCGGCGCCATCGTCTATATGTGCTGGTCATATAGGAACCTGGCAGTTTTTTCATGCGTGGTTGACTGGTTGTGGAGCGACGTGTTTTGTGATGTGCCTAACCCTGGCGGTTGTAATATAGCGGTCAATTGATTTTCCGCAGCGACACTACTGTGTGTTAAGGTGATAAGACAGGGCCTGGCATGCCCTGCTGTGTTGTTCAGGACGAACTGTGGTGGGTTCCTGCAGACAAATCCTTTCAACGTCAAATAAACTGCGACCACGAATGTAAGCTCCCATATTTCGCAGATCACTATCTTCATCATTCATGCAATTCAAGGATCCTAGGGTATCAAGCGAGAAAGGAAACGGCCAATCCTCGAAGATATAACTTTCTTCATATGCCGTGCAATTTGAGTCATGACGATCCTAGGTCTTTGTGTGGCTGCTGCTATATCGGTAGAAGTATGGCGGGAATCAAGAAACGGGACGAAGCTTGGGATGCCAACTCTGCTCTAAACCTTTCTCTTTGCGTGTAGTGGTCCGGGTACCGGAAGAACAGACGAGTGTTGTTATGCCTTGACTCGCCTTACCATATCTCCCATCAATGCGATATATAGCTGCTAGTTGATTCCCGACTTACCAAGTTTCAACCAGTACGCCAAACCCGAAGTTTAGTTCTACACCCAGAGATAAAATAATTTGTCAGAGCGATTACTTAATCCAAAGGCCCACATCACGTGCAAGAATTCATTCCTGTCCCGACGTGGGATCGGGCCGCCGTTCAGCCGAGGCCCAACATGGCCGACATTATCCAGATTGCCAGAGGCCAAAGTGGTTTTTTCACTTCATCTCCTTCTCGCTGTGTTTTTCTGTCCGCACCTCCGTGATGTCTTCCTCCTCCTCGCCCGGCGCACAAATAAATAAGAGAATCGACGCCTTACCGCCAGCAGTTGCAGGACACATTCCACATGTTCCTGTAACGAAGGCTGAGCTCAAGGAAGATGTAGTAGAAGCAAAGGAGAAATCCTTTGCAGGATTAAGAAGTTTGGCAGCTGGAGGCTTTGGTGGTGTTTGCGCCGTGATTGTAGGACATCCCTTCGATCTGATCAAGGTGCGGCTGCAAACCGCAGAGCGCGGTGTTTATAATGGAGCGATCGATGCCGTACGGAAAAGCGTCGCAAAAGATGGCCTTCGAAGGGGTCTCTATGCTGGTGTCAGTGCGCCGTTGGTTGGAGTCACTCCAATGTGTATGTGCCACGAACTTATAGTGGACAATTATCTAACAACTTCATAGTCGCTGTCTCATTTTGGGGTTACGATGTTGGCAAGAACCTTGTCCGTCGCTTTTCTACTGTACACAACGACCAACTCTCTGTCGCACAAGTCTCCGCTGCAGGCTTCTTCTCTGCGATTCCTATGACAGCAATAACTGCGCCTTTTGAGCGAGTAAAGGTACTCCTCCAAATTCAAGGACAAAAGCAATTGGCTCCCGGAGAAAAGCCTAAATACAGTGGAGGCTTAGATGTGGTCCGGCAATTATACAAGGAGGGTGGTGTGCGTTCCGTGTTTCGAGGCTCGGCCGCAACATTGGCCAGAGATGGTCCTGGATCGGCAGCATACTTTGCTACCTACGAATATATCAAGAGAAGCTTGACGCCGGTGGATCCTTCAACCGGCAAAGCAGGAGAACTGAGTTTACTGGCCGTGACCGCTGCTGGAGGAGCTGCCGGTATTGCGATGTGGATTCCAGTCTTCCCAGTAGACACAGTGAAGTCAAGATTGCAGACAATGGAAGGCAAGCCTACCATCAGTGGCGTGATTGGTGGTCTGTATAAAAGTGGAGGATACAAGGCATTCTTCCCTGGATTTGGCCCGGCACTTGCTCGAGCAGTACCTGCGAATGCTGCTACATTCTTGGGTGTTGAGCTCGCGCATCAGTTTATGAACAAGACTTTCGGATGAACACAACTTTTCGGCATATTCGAGAAAGATATTACAGCAGTATGGCGACCTAGGTTAGCGAAATAGGGATATGGGGAACAGGTATTGGGAGAACTTAGACATAGAAGGCAACCAAGAAGAATGTATTCTGATTCCACGCGCTTTGGTTCTTTGATATGTTTATTCCTTGCTCAAACTTCCATCTAGTGCCTATCACCAGGCTTTTGAGGTCACCCAGTGCAAAATCTAGTTTTTTAAACTTTTTCCACTATCAATTTTCAAATCTAATATCTTACTGGTCTGCCAAGCAAGCTGACTGATGGACCAAAAAGAAAGTTGAAAAAGCAGCGGAGGACCTCAACCACACACACAACCACACCAATCTAACGGCTCAAACAGCATAAAAACGAAGATCCTCGCCCGACGAGAGGCTCGAACTCTCAACCTTGGGCTTAAAAGGCCCACGCGCTAACCAATTGTGCCTGGAAGAGATGTTAGATCTCGCTACGAAAAATCAAGCGACGTGGAAATCTTACCAGCCGGGCAATTTTGCAATGCATGTAAGAATATGTGCTTAGTGTGTCATATATCAGTGGCTTAACAAGTGATGATTAATATTTTGGAAAAATGCACTATAAATAGGTCATAAGTCAAATAGATTCTAGTGCTCCGCTGCCAAGGCCGCCTCCTTGTTGAAAATTTTCACATAAATCGTTGTTCTTCTGAGGCTCTGTTATTTTCTTTTGTGTTGCAGTTATGTTTCGATGCATGCTGTTTGCTATGGGGGTAGCGCGGAGGTGTTGAGTTGAAAGAAAAACAAAATATTAATATCCTTAAGAGCAGCTATTGCTGGAGGCTTCTCAGTTTCACTCTTCCAAGTCTCTCTTTACTATAATCAAGTACAGGTTGATAAACAGTCTCAATATGCAATGTATCTGCAATCGACCCCAGCTCTAGTTTTGGTGTATATTCAGATTTCTTTCCCTTGAATCAATTTCTTAAATATGGTTCTCGCTTAAAGTTGTGTACCCCTGAGTGATCCCAAGCAGGAGAGCAGCTCCTGAAGATGGTATCCTATTCAAGTAACTGTTTGTGGTAAGCAGGCATCTACAAGGCTAAGTCGTTCCCTGCCGAATGAATTTGCTGTTTTTGAGAGCTTTCATATACTACTGTTTCCATATTTTAAGGTGGAGCTACTCATTATTCAGCCCTCGCCCGTGCTATTTTGATTGAGTAGCCCATGTGTATTTCAGCCCATCAGTTCATATTCTGTCTTACAATCTCCATTCACCCGCGCAGCCAATGGGTCTCGTAAGCCGTATTTGACTCCCCATTGTGGAGAGGGTTGTGATGCAATTGACGTTATCTCCGAGATGCACGGTGGCAACAGCATGCCAAAGCTGATACCTGTCGTTCCTTGCGAGAAGTCAAAATGAGGCTCCGGTGACCGGGTTGGCGGTACTGGGTAAATAAGCTGACGCCGTGACTAATCTTACGTGGTCTTTTCTATGGGCCATACCAGTCTAAGATATGCGTAGACTGCTTGACGATGTCTTTTCAAGATATAGTTCGAAAGAAACAGATCATACGATCATTTTGCACCATTTTGTGATCCGATATTCCGGTACTTGCAGATTCAATCATTATATTCTTATTTCTACGTCCGCCAAGGCATACTTGAGAACGCTATACACACAGTCTCAACCAAAGTCATTCCTTATTCCGCGCATCCAGCGCCTTCTGCATGCCCACCTTGCTCGTCTGCTCAATCTCCACCTGAAAGACAGTCGCTATCCTAGCTAAGCTGTAATAGAAACCCTGCATTGATTAGTAACGCATAATCCCCCCTGCTCTGGGGCGACAGTTAATCCCACCTGCATTGTCACGATCTCCACCAATGCCTGATCAGAAAAATAGTCCCTCGCGTTCATGAAAACGTTTTGTGCCACTTCAGGTCCGCGGATAACCTGATCTACAAACTCGAGCAGTGCCCTCTCTTCTGGTGACCAATCGTTCCCGGATATATCCCCGGCAAGCAAAGCTGCAATCTGCTTCTCCGAGACTCCATTCTGCTTGGCAATAAAGGCGTGCTGCTTCCATTGATAGTCGCATGAAAGTACACTCGCATTCAACAAGCAAAGTAGCTCTCGTAGGTGAGGGGAGATTGAAGTGTCTCTAAATACTGTGGTCCCAAGACTTATGATGTGCGGTAGAGTTGACGGAGAATGCGCCCACATGCGAAACAGATTGAGTGGCGGTATACCGATAGGAAGAACACTTGCGTCACGATAAGGGATTAGAGGCATAGTAAGCAGCTTAAGGAGTAAGAAGAGGGTCTGAGTTGTATCCGAATGCTTGATGCGAAGTCCGCTAGCTGGTGCATGAATTGGCCTGAGGAGAACAACTTACGCAAGTCGCGGGTGATTCATTCTCTTTAAATGCGTCTCTCTCTCGCAAGTTTTTTTATTCGCAAAGGACGACCGCGTAGCAGTGGCACAAACCGTGGCAATGGAAGTGCCAACTATTGCATCTGCATCAAAACACACCTTGACGCGCCTACGCAAGACTGCTTCCAGCATGCCTATCTATGTGTAAAATTGGATATAAACGAAAGCCAATAAAGGAGGAAACTCCCAGAAGAGAGCATGTCTAATTCGAAGCTGAGCTCAATATGGAAAATGAACCTGCCATCTGACATTGTGGATACTAAAATAGGCTACTGCTTGAAACCGTGATGACTAATCAGCTAGGGGGTACCGAATAAGCTTAGTGTCTTGATTGGCGAGGGCTCTTCTCCACATCGAACATGGATCAGGAACTCTGTATCTACTAGAGGGGTATTGTTGGTCACTGCTTAACAATAGTTATATAATCTTAACCAGTACTTGAAAGGCTCTCGAGTATTAGTTCATGGATGGTCAACTTCAACCAATCATTGGACATTGCACCGACAACTTCCTGAACCAGAGCCAGATCATGAAGGATGTGACGAGTTACTCGTCCAAAAGGCTGGATGTAGTAAATTAAAAATCGACTACTTTGAGCTGATTTATTAGTCAATAGATGTCGTTGTCTATGTGACAGCCATGATTCTAGTGTTTCAGGAGCTACAGCTATGCTAAAGGTTAGTAAGCAGTCAACACAAATCCTTTCGAATCCTGTGAGATCTTTATTCCACTGCCAAAGTACTGCTAAATTTTCAGCACACCCAACACTTGACAACTATCTTGACAGAAGATATCGCAACAACACGCGTACTACATTGCCACTACTAGTCAGCTTCCTTCTTACACAAGATACCCCATGCATATTCAGGACAATTATAGGTCGGCAAAGTGATTCCCTACCGCTTCCTGGTGTTTTCATAAATTTAGTGTACTTATTTTTCAAGGAATCATGCTCTAAAACAGACCTTAGAACAATAATACTGTCAGCGTGAGATGCTACCTTGCTATCTGTTTGCATAAAAGATCTCACAACGCCTCTAGTGTTGAAGCGTGCCGACTACTGATCAACCAAAATAGTGCCTCTATACGTTGTGCAGGAAATCTCACTTTGCAGTTTAGGTGCTGCAAGGTATGATTCCGATAGCTTTTCAGAGCTAAGCCATGCGGTCTACCCTTCGGCTTATTTGTCAACCTTTGCTTGTGCATAGTATGCTGTGCAGCGCTAGTCCATTTGATCCCACGAAATACTGTTTTCCTACAACCTTAGTATTCATGCAAGTGGGTGAAAGAAGCTGAACATGAAGTGTCCCTCGGCCGTCCCGCGGTTACTGTTGCATGGATGTCCTCCTTAGTGCTACATAAGAGACTAATAAGCAAAGATCGTAGCATTAACGGCCCGGGGAAGCAGCTAAGCGTGCAAGGCCTGCAAAGAAAGGAAACTTTGCCGCCGGCCAACACGGCTAACAACAGAGCATGGAAGGAAGCGGTAAGTGGAGATTGCCTTTGGTCAAGTAATCCCTCCAAAAAATAAAAAAACATAAAGGAAATTGCAAAGGCAAAGCCTTGATAGTCTATCAGCAAGGGCCCTCCAAAAAAAAAAAAGTCTTGCAGTGTTTGTGTCCGGCGTCAAGATTCCCATCAATCGATAAAATATATTAAACACCATAGCTCCACGAAAACGATACTCTTGATGAAGTGGTCAAATCTCTCGACTGGACGGCCTTTGCGCTGAAGATCTAGATTTTAGAACGCAATTCAAAAGTAGCTTAGAGCATAAGATAGAAGCTTAATCTCGGCCTTGTGAACTGTCGATCGGTGCTGACGAACAAACAGTTCTCGTTTTCTCGCATGAATACTGCCATTTGCAATCTCTTTCAGAACTGTTGGCCCAGAGCGTCAATCGAAACGTGCTCAGCAATTGACAGACATGCCCTAATTTCCCATATCCTGAAATTTAGCAGCAAACTCAACACATTAACATCCTGGCCACAGCATCTTCCATATTCTACAACTGGTCAATCTAGTCAACCAATGCGCAAACTGCAGTGCTAAAAAAGATTAGTGCTACACCACTTTGCTCACCCATGACCCGCACATACACACAAAATCCGAAAAGTACATTTTAGGGCAACGGCGCATCAAGGAATTCACCAGATTTGGATACGCCAACGTCTGGTCCGTCTTGTGTAGCAAGAGCGCAACATATCAAAGCAGGAAAAGCAGAAGAACGCAAGGCGCAAATACAAAAATAAACGTTTACATATTGCAAAAGGGGAAAACATGCTTCAATCCAAGCCTCTAATTGGCTCAAAGATGCCTTTCTCCAGATCTTTTTCGGGACCTTGACTTCGAGGCAATTCCTGGGACACACAATCACTATCGACTCCTTTACCGCTTGCCCTATGTCCAAAGACATCACCTCCGCCTTGCGCTCCTACATCTTCCTGCGAAATATGCGAACTCTCAGTTACGGTTACAGAACTTGTCTCCGATAAAGTTCTAGGCGCTGGTTGGGGCTTCTCTTCATTTCCATCTGTCGGTGCAAACTTTGAGCGCTTGCGAATTGGTCCGCCATACTTATAGAATACAAATGGGATTGGCATTAGGAGAATGGCTACGCCGCCAATGAGAGATGCGCCACCGCCGATTCCAAGAGCTTTGAACATCTGCGATGTGAACAGCGGTGCTGCTGCTCCAGCGGCTGAACGAAGGACTGTGTTTGCGGCTAGAGCACTCGCTGCGTACATCAAGTACGCGTCTGTCAGGTAGCTGAGGTACGAGACGAAAATGAGAAGGATTGCGGTGGAGAGGAAGGCACCTGCGATGGTAGGGACGATCCACTATGATGATTCAAAAGTTAACACGGTTGTCTTTTTTGGGTAAGAGGTGTTGAAAAATAACTTACAGGGACACTAGTGAAATTTGCAGTCCACCCAAACCAAAACATTGTGACTGGAAAAAGGACTCCGCCCAGCATTGCCATAAGAAGCCTATCTTCTGGAGTCATCTGATGGCCCGCTTCTACTCTCTTCCTTTCTCTTGCCGTGTTCAAGAAAATGATTGCCCCTCCTAAGCACGCCCCAATCACTGTTCCAATCAGTGGAAGCTCACTAACACCAGCGTTCCAGCCACGCATGTGTCGAAATACGATCGGATAGATCGTGAACAACATGTAAAGCAATGCATATACCACGGATAAATATATAGCCACAAGCAAGGAAATAGGATCAAACATAATGATCCATGGTTTGCTCAACGCGACCTTGAAATTATGCATCAAACTCCTACCGGAAGCTTCATGCAGAGTTCGTACATTCTCGAATCCTGGCATCTTGAGCCTTCTGATCCGTTTTGCTTTGTTCAATAACACTTGTGGTGGGTATGTTTCCGGGATAGTAAACATAAAAGCCTCGCTGATGCTAGCAAACCAGAGGATAATATAGAAGTTCCATCGCCAATCCCTTTCAAGCTCCAGGAAACCTGCTATTACTGGTCCAAGAGCCGGGCCAACGAATGTCATCATTGAGAACAATGCCATAGCATTTCCTCGTTCAAGTGGTTCCCAAATGTCGACAAGTACGCCTGCCACGTTCGAAAGAGGTGAGCTTGCAAATGTTCCTGTGAGAAATCGTCCAGCGAGTAAAGCCCCGAAGTTCGGCGCAAAAGCACACAAAAAGTTCAGCGCGAGATAGCCAGTAAAGGAAATGTAGAATATCCATCGTCGACCATAAAACTCTGATAAAGGTGCCCAGAATAGTGGTCCAAAACAATACCCTAGCAAGAAAAATGTAATAACCAGCGCAGCCGCTTCTGCTGAGACACCAAAATATTCAACTATCCCATTTGACCCCTCGAGCGTTCCTGAAGGACTCGATGATGCGAATGTGGCATTAACCACCAACAAAACGGATACAACTGTGATATACCATCTTCGCGGCTTGGACCAGTTCTTGGGGTTTTCTACATCGCCAGGTGCAAACTCTAGATGCCCATCCTCGTTTAGGTATGGTATCTCAAGCTCGATGTTTTTGGAGCGGTATGGCTTCGCAACGGGGCGCGAGAGGATTCGTTCAATCTGTCTGAACGGCGACATTCCAATGCTTATGGAAACTTCAGCTCGTTGTTTTTAGAAGGATTTCTCATGTCAGGAATGTTCAATATATGTAGTAGAACACATGTTACTTACACGCAACAAAAGGTATGGCCATAGCGTAGAATTGATGAATAAGATTTTCGGCCAAGGCGGCAGTTATGGAATTAGGGGATAACCTTAATACTAACATTATTTGTGGATTTGAATTGGAAACACTATCGGTGATATCATCCTAGGACTCTAGAATGGGGGTGTGACTTTTTTTTGTCCTCGGCCCGGTTGGGTCGGCATTAAATGACTAGGGCATCGCGGTGATTCTGGCCAGTAAGCCATGTGTTTTGTCCACGGACCTGTTGGAGATGTGGACGCAAGCTTGAATGGCTGCTTCTTTCGGTCGGTGTGACTCGACTACTGTGAGGCCCCCGGAATTCAACAACCCCTGAAGTAGTATTCAGTACCAAAGACATACTTTGTAGACTCTACCAAGCAGCTAATCTACCATTCGTCAGTAAGATGACAGAGAAAAGAGAGCCTAGAAGTTGCTTGTTCTTGATGGGTGCTGATCTTGCATGGAATGCACATGACTTAGCTGTGAATGATATTCTCCACCTTTTAACTTATGTAGTGTCCAAGCGTACATAAACTTACTTACATTATACAGATACTGAAACTGCGTGAGACGAATGATTCTGTTGCATCTATTAACACGCATAAGATCCATGTTGTTATCGATCAGACGAAGGACGAAGAGTTGAGGTTAAATCAAGATTTCTCGGAAGTGGCTTGTGTAGGGTGTTGAGGTATTGCTTGGCAGCGGTTGACCTCTGCTCGTCATCATCGATTATTGAATTACGAACCTCGAAGCAAAAGTCCAACATAGCTTCTTATAAGATATAACTCGAGCACCTGAGTACGACCAGTATCTCGAATGAAAATGTCTTCCGGTCGCTTGTGCTTTCCAAGTTATGTTCACACCTGGTGTCTTGGGAACAAGCTCCCAAATTAAGAATACATGCAAAATAGTGAATCATAGCAAGTAAACTAGTTGCATAAAGAATACACAATCCTAATGGAACGTCCAAGGAAGTGTCTACTTGCAGAAATCTTTTCATACTTTATAACGTAGTGTATTGGGTTGAACCCCCAAATCTGCATACGAAAATTAGAGGTTAATCCCAAAAGGAAGAAACTATGCGAAAATTTGTAACATAGTAAGTAAACGAGTTCTAAACTGATGCACAAATGTAACGAAAGTCCAGAGTACCGTCTGATTTCAAGGAGCTGTTTATATCTAGAATATCATACAATGGAGCTTAAGCCCAGAAGGCATACTCACATACTGGAGATACTTTCTGCGGTTCTAAAAGAGGCATCTAGATAGATATGCGGCGCGCGAGAGCTTTATCAGGACCAAAGAGATAGGCTGCAAGTGCCTCAGAGTGGTGGAAATAATAAATAAGAAGAACCGAGAAGGCGTTTCTATGGTCATGAGCAAGTTAGCTAAACTGGACGAATGGCCAATTTTGGAAGTGGTACCAAGGTAGTATAGCAGTTTCCTCACTTCTCCTTACTTCCAAATCTGCTTAATATATAGACTATAAAGAACATTGAATGCATCCCTTTGAGGTTATCACCGAGGCTTTTCTCATTATCCCAATTGCAGCTACCATAAGCATAAAGCAGATCATCACAAGCTTCTCGCGTCAAAGATTCCTTCTCCACAAAGCTGGTTCTCTCAACCGCAACTCTGGTCCATAGAGGGCCAATATCTTGAAGAACTTAATTCACTTTTGCTCTTACTAGAACCAGAGTGAGCGACTCCAACTTGCCATATCGGGTTTCGCTTGAAGGCTGACAGCTTGACGAGGCTCGCTCTCCCATATCTACTCTTACAAGGATCCAAGTTCAGCTCCTGACCGACAAGGAATCCTCAAAACGAATCTCTATTGGAAGCTACGAAGACGAGATCGTAAGAACTGCCAGAATGTTACGTTACATGCTGATTCGCCATGAGCGAGAACGAAGATGCGCTGTAAATATTGCAGTAAGTCCTTCTCCTCTCCACTCCGGTCTAAACATGGCCTCTATACAGAACTTGATACTGATACGGCCTTAGGCTCCAATAGGAACTCCAAAAGTCAACTTTGAGTCTCTGCCTCCCGAGATTCGTAGCATGATCTACCCATACGTCCTTCGCCATACATGGCCAATCAAAATCAGAAATCGGCCCCGGGAGAGATCCACTGGAGACAAGGGACAAAGCAAATCCAAAGCTAAACCCAAGGTCAAAGTTAAGAAATCCATGTTTGCGCCTCATAGACCAGAGCTTCCGAAGAACTTCTTAGCCTTGTTGTTTGTGAATAAGAATACATCATGTGAGGCGGCAGGCATCCTCTATTCCTGCAACACCTTCGACTTTGCAAACAGCTATATCACACCCTCTTCAAGCATGTCCGGAAGCAAACCCATCAATCTCAATGCATTGAACGCCTTTGTGGAATGCGTACCTGCGTACCATCTCTCCTGTATCAAGAACATCATAATCTCTCCTTACCTCCAACGCGGGTTCTGGCGAAAAGGCTACTCCACGGTCGCTAGACAAGGAACACCAGCATCCAGCCAGGCTGGATCTCAGCCGCTCTTGGACTATTACATGACCAAGGCGCTAGCGGAGATCATCACCACCCACTGCACCAGACTGCGAACTATAGAGGTCAACCTAGACGGCCCGGTTCGACCAGTAGACCAGCAGATATCTCAATGGGTCGACCGGGAGTCAGATAATGTGATGTTCATCGCAACGATGATCGCTGTTCTTCTCAACATCCAAACCTTGAAGAAAGTGCGCATCTTCGCGAAGAAGAACGCCAGAAAATTTCGACCCATCGTCAGAGCGACCGCCTTGCTACACCCAGTTCATGCCGCAAGAGTCGAGATCAGCACGGAGCGTAAACCGGAATTGCTGGGGCTGGATGAGTACATAGATGGTGGCGATGGGTACTTCTATAATCGGTTTGGGGATAGGGATCGTTGCTCGGATTACATGCTGATTCATGATTTGAAGGCTGTCGAGGGCGGGATATTCAAGTTTAAGTTTATGGGGGCGGGGCGGTGAGGTTATGGAATAATGGAATTTAATTGTGCGTTGTGAGTGACATCGTGGGTGGAGATGAGAGGCGAGATTTGAGAGTCTCGGAGACTCTTCTCTGCTTGGTTTGGAAGTGGTGCGCATTTACATTATTGCCGTTAATGTGGAGTATTTTTGACAATGTGTGATCCTGAAATCACATGCTGACCGAGGGCAGTAGAGAGGTAGAAAAGAGATACCTTTTTCTTAAATGATAACACAAGATGTTGTACCTAGAGAAGATTTTACGTGAGTTTCATGGCATGTCGCACCCCTTCAGGATCAAGTACCATGTGTACACAATGCATTAGTGACCACTGTCTGAATTAGCCACATCGGGATACAGTAAAATGTTGATCTACAGCAAGCAAATCATGAGACTTCAATGCACAATGGGGAAGAACATGACTAGGGCTCATCGCTGCTCCCAGCCTCTCATCTTTTCTCCCATTATTCTTCAAACCTTCCCGATTCCAATCATCTCTTTCCAGCGATGTCTCCTACTCTTTCCTTCACTATCTGCATTATCCGAGGCATTTTCCACCTGCTCATACGCCAAATTCGTCCGTCGATCACTTAGCCAAGGTTTACACTCACTAGGTTGTTCCGCGTAAGGCGTCTCTTCGAGCCACTTCTGTACGTCCTCTAATTTTTCCACACTCAGAATATAGCGTTTATCTGGTGGAGAAGGCTTTTCGATGGGCTTCAGGCAGTTCTGGCAGATCTTCATTTTTCTGGTTTCCCAGGAGCTGCCGCACTTGCAGAGATTGAGCCGTTGTTGCGACTGTGTTTGTGCTTGAGTTGGCGCTGGTTGGGGATCGGCTGTTGCTTGTCTTTCAGATGCCATTTTATGTTGGAAGTGTCAGAATCAAAGTTTCCTATAGCTGTATTGTTGTGTGAAGAATTTTTGATATTGTCTTTACTGAGAAATACCGGAATTTATAGGGCAGCTATTAGGGGAAGCAACGAATCAATAAGGTGACTGTAGAACTGTGTGTCGATGACTATAGGATGCGACCGCAGCCTAAATGTAGATATGCGTAACATTCACATCCAGACTTTCCTTGGCTGTGTCTGGTGTGACTGATATGATCTTGTGTTCCCCATGGTCATATACGGCTCATACTCCTCACTTAGTGGTCTTTGCCTGCAGCTACGAAGTGCTCAGAGCTGTAGATGAACCTTTTCCGTTTTATAACACCTTGCAGAATCTAACTCCAAAATCGTTCAATCAGCCGAATATAGAGGCCAATCCCATATCAGCCATAACGTCCATCCAATAGACATCTTGGCCAAGGTCTGATCTCGCCCACGTCTCCTTGATCAGCTCGAGAGCCTTCATTACTGGTTTGGCTGGCAGAGATAGTTGATATTCTTGTAGTCGAGTAACGATAAATCGCCGAGCAGTTGCGACGTCAACTTCTCGATTTGTAAGGCTGTTAAAGATTGAGCCTGCGGACATGAAGGGCGATAGTGGATCTTCAGTAGAGGCTGATGAGAAACGAAGCTCGGCTGCTGCCACTATGAGCACAATGGGCTGTAGACAGCGAGTGCCAGAGCTAGCAGGGAGCTTTTCAAGGAGAGAGACAATGTGTAGTGCAAGAGACATCAAGAATTCATCAGCACTCTGTGGAGATTGTATTGGAAGAAATTCAAACACTGGTGACTGGTTCATGGTGCTAGTAGAGGGAACAGACTCGAAATTCGTTGCTAGAGGAACCCTCTTGTGAAGAATGGATGGAAAGACGCGATACAACTCCAATAGCCCCGCATAGCGGTAGGCTTCTGCAAGGGTAATATATTGCTGAACTGGAGTATTCTCATCACCAGCGTCGACAAGTTTCGTGACGGACGGGGGCTCAAACGCCAAGAGCTGTTCTTCAAGATATTGCGATGTCAGCAAAGCGTCGGTAATAGCTTGAGAGTCCTCTGGAAACTGAATATCAAATCCAAGATCCAGAGATAAGAAACTAGCAGAGGCAGCATCCCTTGCCACAGCTTTACGGTAACGTCTTATGAGCCGACCGACCTGAGCGAAAAGAAGCTGTGCTTTTGGAGCAACGCCTGTCCATGGGTGTGGAAATACCTGCTCTGTTTCCTGGGATGGAGACGAAGGATCTGTCACAGGGCTTGTCGAGTCTATTGTTTCTTCGAATCCAAGTTCATCAACTTCGTCATCGACGTAACCAGCAAGCATATCCCAGTACATAATGCACTGATCAAAAAACTCATTTTGGCGCCGAGCACGGGTCCCGATATCTCTGACACCTTGACTAACTTGTTGCTCTATCCTCCTTCTGTTTAGACGTTTAGCTGTTTTGAGGTGCACAAGTCCCAAATCGTTCGGGTTGTGCCAGGCAGTTGTCTGACCGACCAGGAGAACCGTAAGGAGAGTTTTGTCCAAATTTTCGGAGCTAGGCAAACCTCCACGTTGAGATTGATACAGATATCGATATGTTTCTCGCTGCATCTGAATGCCAACGGGTGACATGCGTGGAAAGTGATTAGCCAGATATGCTGCGGCCATACTTTGAATAGCATAATAAATTGGAGCAGAGCCATCCCATAGTTTTCCTACTGTTGACCTAAACGGATTCAGGGTTCCATCAAATGAAGAGAATATTTGACAGACATAGCTGAAATAGTATTCTACGAGCATGGTAGGAAGATGGAGCAAAAACTCGGGAACTGCAGAGCGATGGAGTTGTTGACGAATCGCGGCTAAACTGTCAGTAGGAGGGTTCTCGTCTACTCTCGGGCTTGTCACGATAACTGGTGGTGAAGTCCGGGCTGTGGGCGACGTTATTTGAATAGATTCTGCTTCTTCATCTGGTTGAAAGGTATCGATGGTTGTTAAGCCAATGGGTTCGACTGGAGCACTCTTGGCACCTAGGTCATGATCATAAGTAGTTGTCTCCGAAGCTAGTGATGCTATGGAAGAAGGGCAAGGCAGTGCACCAGTACGCCTGCCGCCTTCTTTAAAACTCATTAACTTCTCATGCTTGGTAGACCACACCAGTGGTTTGGTCCTATAGCCAGGACACTCGACGTTCTTTCGACCACACTGGATGCATGTAGGTTTGGTCTCATCGCATTTCAAGCGCTTTGCCTTGCATCTTAAGCATCCATTTCTGGACTTCGGGGCCTTTCTCGGATTCAAAGGAGGAGCGGGATTTGCAGTCTGTTGTTCCATATTTGGAAGTGCTCCCCTGATATGGATTGTGTGCTAATAGTGGGGAAGAGTGGTGGTGAGCAGATTGGGGCTGAGTTAATTATCAATGCAACTGTGCGAGAACGGTTCCGTTGGCTCAATCAGCGATCAGTCAAAGGGGAACTGGGAGCCTCATTGAGGGTCGTGCAGCTTTTTGCTGATATGAACCGGTGATTCGAGTGCCTCTTGAACGGCATACTTGGTGTCCTGATAGCAATAACGACGACAGCGGTGTTAACCCCTCCCGCCGGTGCGGTACCGGTCTATCGCAGTCGAGCCTCTAAGTCCATTCATAAGGCTTAATGTGGTTGATCTGGTTGGATAGGAGGTGTAAGAAATATGGATATTATCACGTGTTCGGATTAATTCCGCGCTGTCTCTTGGCACGAAGCATCTCGTTCACATCTCCAGCCCAATACTAACTACAAAATACCCTTAGTAATCTCTATATCGATACATGGCGTAACACCATAAGAGGCGCTGACAACTGCTTGGATTCGAACGTGTTAGGGCTCGATGTATTCTCCTCTGATCCCGCCTCTGACCAACATCATACTACTCCTTCTCTGTCCTTACAGTTTTAGCAGCGAGATTTTTGGTAAAAGCCTTTCCGGCCTCACAAGGATCTGGACGTTTAGACATCAAAGTCTCAAGTGGACAATACAGACACTCTTTGTCTAGCTGTGCGCGTTACGAAGGATGCCGCCTATGTCGAATTTGCAATTCTGAAAGCATGCCCAGCATCACTAATAGAGCCGTTTATCATCTATTCTGCTTTAGTAAACAGCGTGTCTACTCATAGTTGAGGACATGCAACGATGTTTTGCCACTATAATTAGCCATTGCGGTACTTCGAGCACCACGTTTGCGGGGTCCTGGGGTAATGCAGCCCTCCGTTCGTTTGGTCTCCCGAATACTTCATCTCAGTGGTCCAATCTCCCCGGACGACAAGATCCCCCTGATTTAGAGCTGGACCCTGAAGTAGATCCCATGATCTTCTTCCATACTTCGGGATGGCCGGTCGGATATAAATATCCAAGCTGGCCTAAGCGAGGAAAAACGTGCCTTGGTGTGTTACTCGGCAGAATTTTTCAGGGGTCAATATAGGCATTACAGCCGCAATATCTGTGTGCTAAGCAATTACTATGGCAGATCTCCTGCATGAAAGTACATAAAGCCTTGACTAATATCAAACGGTTGTTGACAAGCTTTTGAAAGATTCATCTTCTATTGCAATTATCATTTGCGTTCTAACGTGGAGGTGAAAGCCAGGACCTGCTGTTCTTTGTGGAATATTTCCAGTCCCAAGACGTTATTTGATATTAGAAAGATGCACATATCAGAAATAATCTGCCCAAATCATATATGCAGGCAATCAAAACACTTGTACTTACGGTTTAGAGTTCGTGTTACTTATTGCTGACCGGTTAAGCTGCTAGGTTGGCTCTTAATACTTCACTTTATATCTTCACTTCCTTTGGTCCAATATGGTGCGAGGTCGCAGGAACAGCTGGTTTAATCTGGGTGGAAACATATTTTACAAATTGAGCTAAGGACCCACGTTCGCTTGGAACCTTTAATTTCACAAATTTGGGATTTCTGGCCAGCTATCGGCTTTGTGCGGACCTCCCTGCCAATCGTATACTTGGTCCTTTGCAGTCACAGACAACAATACATTTGCCATTACAGAACCTCTTAGATATTCTAAGTCTATTTTAAGGATTCTCGTATTCTCTAAATGATCCAGATGAGCTTCAAATGAGTTTCAAATTATTTCAATTAGGAAAATATAAGTAGATGACTTGCCGGCTCTGTTGTTTTGATATCATGGGCCGAGATATAGATCAGGAGGTTCCAGATCTCAACCGTCAAGACAGCATCAACTCAACAACACGCGATGAAGCTATATTTGATACTGAAAATAGAACTGTGCCTTTGGTATAGCCATCGGTGTGTCCGAGAAGATGTGTTGAGTTGAGATGGTTTGTGGGAGAGAGTCTGGGCTTCGCAAGCATGTACACGGTTCCGTCTATAAAAGCATGTTGAGATCGCCCTGACGAGAAACCTTCCTCCAGATTTCGATATCAGCACCACCAAACTACACAAGAGATCACCTCATCATGTTGTCTCCTCTTCTCCTCTTTGCTCCAGCTTTGGCACTCGCCACTCCACTCAAACGAGCTGCAACGCCCCAGATCACCATTCTTGGGGCAGAGACTTCTGGAACCGGTTGCCCTCAAGGGACAGTCAGCTCTTCTTTCTCCCCAGATGGAACTGTGAGTATCTTCGATTAATAGAACTTTGACATTGAGCTACCTCGAACCCTCCAGGCAGCATGATCTAACCAAGGAGTAGGTTGTCACATTCGGCTTTGATGCATTTGTCGCCTACATCGGACCGAACGCTAAGCAGTCCGAAAAATCCAAAGCCTGCCAAATTCACTTGAACCTCAAGTATCCCGGAGGTTTCCAATTTGCCGTCGTCGAGGCCGTGTATCATGGCTACGCTCGTCTTGATGCAGGTGTTACTGGCACCTTCCTCTCCACTTACTACTTCTCACAAGACGCCAGTCGCTCTGTAAGATCCTCTTCTTTTCCCAAAACTCCTCAAATCACCGCCATTTAGTATCCTCCTTTTCACTCCAAAACATGACGGGAGCTGACAAATGCATAAACAGACAACCACACGCTCCAGTATCACGGGCAAGGACTGGCTCAGCGGTAATGTCTACACGAAAGAGGACCAGGTCCCCACCACTGCCACCATCTGGTCTCCATGCGGAGATACCGGTCTCCTGAACATCAATAACCGCATCGCACTCACTTCCACCTCTTCCAGCGCAAGCGGTGAACTGAGTGACGACGATGCAACAGTTCGCTTTACTCAGCAACTCCACGTATCATGGAAGCCATGTACTCCGTAAGTCATCAAACATCCACTTTCCTTTCTGTCCGCACCATTCGGACTTCTCCCTCCGCCCGCCCCGGCTCGAAAATTTAAGGAGGAGGAATCCGCTAACAGATACCCAGTGGCGGCGGAACCGGCGGCGGTGACTTCGGCACCGGCGGTTCGGGGGAATCGACTATCATCCCTCGCGATGCGGACGCTGAAGCGGATCCACAATTCGAAATCGGGGAGCCCGGCACCATCGTCACCCCCGGTGGAGGAAGCGCTCCTTCTCCAGGAGATGTCTGGACGATTGGCCCGCCAAGTACTATCATTACGCACCCACGCCAGGAGTAGAGCACGCGTTTTAATTTGAATATGCTTGAATTTTGAATTTTTGAATTTTGAATTTTTTGAATTTTTGCTGTTTATGTAGTTTCAGCCTGAGTTTGATTTTGTTGTGATTGGAGCTTTGGTGGTTAGGTTGGTAGGCAGTGAGTGGCTTGTGATAGTGAGGTTTATGATATCTTCTTTCTCAATTGATGATTAAGTTTTCCTTATGGTTAAGTGTTATGAATTCTCTGGTACGTCGTAACCGGAAATACTTTGCCTTTCATTTTTTAAGTGTATCACAGGCATTGGCATATTAAAGACCGATCCAGTCGTCCATTGGCCACTAATTTATACGGCGTCCATTCGAACAACTTTTTATAGGAATCAACCATATATAAGAATTATTTAAATTAGATTAATTGAGTGGTATCATCCTGAACATATTTCTCCGGGTGCTTCCCCAAACTCCTATACATACCAAACAGATTACTCCTGCTCTACTGTTGATGATATAGCGCCAAACATAATTCAAGGAATTACTTCACTAGTCTTCCCAAGTTGTTGGTTGAGTTTATCGACCCGATCAAAGGTCGCCATAGTATGTTCCCAAATAGCCTTCCCAATTCCCTTCTCCCGGTACTCCGCCAGCAGCTTCTTCTTCCCTCCCGGCTCATTATTCCAATTCACAATATACGCACCGCTCCCCTCCTTCCCATCCACCCCGGGCATAACGCTCCGTCCCCACTCCGCCTCCACCCCCTTTGCTGTCACCTCCTCCGCTACAGGCTTCGCAGGCGGATACGCCGCGCTCGTCGCAATGAACAATTGTCTCGCGCCGGTCTCCTCAGCTCCAACCATTATCGGACTAAACAACGTTGTTAAAGCCTTGGCGGGCAGCCTCGCCCACAGAGGTAGTTCCCTGGATAGTCCGGTGTTCACAAGGCCTGGGAAGCTATGTACAAAGCTTATCCCCGGGGTGCGGGCCGAGAATTCTTCGGTCATGAAATCGTTCATTACTATGGTGTGGGCTGCGCATTTCGCGGGGGAGAAAGAGGTCTGGAGATCAAGATCATCGAGGTTAATCTTGCCTTCGTCGCCGGCTCCCAAAATGGAAAGGGAGCGCGAGAAGTGCGGTGCGATGGTTGTTGCGGTGGTGAGGAGGGGAAGCAGGTTATGTATGAAGCGCATGCGGGAGTAGAAGTTCAAAGTAAACTTCCTATCAAGACCTTCCGAGTTCTCTATCTTTTCAATCAGCTACTACCGTACGTATACCAGTGGTTTTGTTTGGCGGGAGGAAACAGTGCGGAATAGAGTACTGCACGAAATATGGCTCTTACCATCTCTCCCCTTCAAGTTCATATTTCCCTGGCTCTGCACGAGCAGGTTTATATGCGACTCCTTCTTTCTGATTTCCGCGCACACACGATCGACTTCTGATAGCTCCGTCACATCTGCCTTCAGGAACTCGACCTTCCCGGCTCTGTTCAGCTCCTTGCATTCTGCGATGATTCGTTCCGCCGCTTCTTGATTTCTGCCGACAATGTAGGCACGAGGTGAGAAGGCATTCTTGACGAACTCTTTGGCGGTGTATTCTCCTATTCCGGAGGTTGCTCCGACTGTTGTGCTATTAGTAATTTTGTGCTAGGCGGTTAGGTTGTTGATGTATATGGGACAAAAAATACCAAATAGAGCTACCAGATTGGGACCCAGTTGTCGTAACTTTACGTTGGACGCCTTCACGGCGTCTAATGCTACCATTTTCAACTTATAAACTATTCAATTTTAAGACGATTGTGAGAAGGGAGTAAGGGAAGTGATGTTGTTTTTATTTGTCGATAGTATTTTTGCCGGGCGGTGAAGGTAGACAGCTCCAGAGTCACGACCTTCCAAAACGCGTCATTGGGGAGCCTGGTATTCATGGCTTCTAACGGACATAACATATGGATACTCTGAACATCCGCCATATCCGTCAACGTCCGCCATCTCAACGTATATTTGACTTCCTCCAGAGACTTACTAAATTGAGCTTTTTATGGAAAAAAATTACTTAGAAACTCATCCCCGCTCGCATATCGGACGTCCGCCTCTGGAAAAGACATGCCGAGAAAGCATTGCTTGAATGATTGCGTTTTCTTGTTCATTCTCGGCTTAGTGGCCATTACAAAGCACATTTGTTTCTTGGAAGGCAACCCGCGATGACTTCTCGAAGACAGAAATAGTCCTCGTTGCTTGCATGGTTCTCCATTGCTTTCTGCTCCGCTATTCTCGTACAGACTGACTCACTGCATCCTTTCCCTCACCAGCAAGTGCGGAACTTCCGTTAAGGAGGTATACTTTTAGTTGTGATAAAAGTTGGATGCGGCATTAAGTCGGCTTAATATCGCTATTCTGGAACTGCTGTTGATACAGGTTATGACTTGTCAGAACCTCAATTCGCAGGAGCTGCTTCCAGACTTCAAGGTTGTTCTTCGATGTGATTCATCGAGCTTTAAATAAATTATTGCTACATGAAGGTCTAGGCTTCTTGCTTTTAGTCTACGTGTTACCATTAGGTGTTTGAATCTTTTCTAATGAGTTGTCCAAGATAGAAAATATTCTCCATATTGTTCTCCTCATCAGAAGACAGGGTGAACATAACCTGAAATTCATACGAGCTCCTCCATGACATCCCAAGACTTTCAATACTTCTAAGTACTTTTAGCTCAGCCTTCAAATACGCCTAACGTCCAAGGAGACGCTTTGAGGCCGCTAAAGGTTATCCACAACACGGGCATTCTCAAGCCGTCACGTCGTTTTGGGCTATGTCGCTTGTCTTCACAAATCTCGTACACCTATCAACTCATTTCTCACCGAAATCTGCCTGGATACCTAATGGTACCCCTTACGACTTGTTGAGCTCTCTCGGTGTGCATTCAGCCTCACCATCGATATTGTATTGAATTTCCAGACCGAGTATTTGCCAAATTGACTAGTACTTGATGATTATGGGCCCTTGTGTGCAGTTGTGTAATTTCATTGGGCTATTGTGTACCAGTTGTCAATCCTTAGGGGTGATCTTATCACGAGCACCGTTGTTCCAGTGGGGCATGCCCGACAACGGGCAGTGGCCTGCTAACTTGTTTTGTTTATTTGATAACTTTCGCGTTAGTGTGTGGCTGGATTAGGAGTACAAAGCAAGTTTTGGCGAAAGGTGGCGTACAGCTGAAATGTGCTGAAATGTCTTTCGTACTCTTGGCATTAAGGAGCCTCATGGTGTACTATGTACACTGTATATATTTAAGTATAACCGTTTCTGCAATGGAAAAAGAAAGCGACATCAATTGACATTGCTTCCAGTGCAGCATTTACAGAATCGGTTCTACGATAGCAGCTCAACGTGAATAATCAAATTTAACCATGGAGCCTCATGTGCTCGCTCTCCCAAAATGGGTACCAATAGTGCGGATTGTTCAGGCAGTACTCGCCATAATAATTCTTGGAACCTCTGCTTATGGGATCTACTGGATTCAGTATAGTGTGAGTTTTTCCTACTCACTACGTTAGGGCAGAGAAGGCTAATTGTGAATGCAGTCATGGTCTTTTGCCCTTTTCTGTAGTTTAGCAACACTTGTGATTGTTGTTTATAACCTTCTTACGACCTTTATTCCGGCTTGCAAAGCTGCTTATAACTATTGGGCTGTTCTTGGGCTAGAAATATTCGGCGTTATTTTCTGGCTGTCTTCCATGGCAGCATTGGCAGCAACTCGAGCTACCTTCAAATACCCTACCCAAATCAATGGATGTGTCAACTATGGATCTGGAGGTATCTGTTACAAGCGAAGCGTTATCCAGAAGCGAGACGTCGCTACAAACGCATATCTGGCTATGATGAGCGCAACAGCTGGATTGTCAGCTATTGAATGGTATGTTGAATATCCTACCCAACCTTAGCAAATAGTAAAATAGCAATACAGTGGGCTTTTCATCGTGACCCTCATCATATTCTCAATCAGCCTCCGCCGTCATCGTGCAGAGAAACATTCATCAGGCGCTGCTGCTACCAATGACAAATTGGAAGCGCAGTCCGTCCCAATGAATCCAGTTCATTACGAGCAGAATCAGCAATACGCCCCTCAACAACAATATCCCCCTCCACAAGGACAGGTGTATCCAGCTGCTGGACAGCAATACCCTCCTCAGCAATACCCAACTCCCCAACAGCAATATAACCCAACTCCTCCCCCTCAGCAAACATACTCACCTCCACCACCACAACAACAACCATACTCGCCACCCCCGCAACAGTTTCATGCAGCCCCAGAGGTTGTCCCTGCGGAGAACCAGCAGTATGTTTCGCCTACAGCCACTAGGCCTCAACATCAATGAACTGGCTCAAGATTGAGTGGATGAAGAAACGATCAATTGTAAGTTTGGGATGATGTTGAGGCCGTCTAGTACTGTATATGGGGCTCGGGGACTTAATTATACCAGGGGTACTTTTGCTGCTATGTTGATGGAGAGGAACCAGATGGCATGAATGATACCACGAACGCCTTCAGGACTTGCCAATTTGTTTTATTTCATAATTCTAGAAGTCATGATACGTATCTGCTAGGGGTGTGTCGATAATTGAAGGAGTTACTCTAATATCTATTCCCTTATGCCATCTCTCATCATTCTCACGGCTCATTTGGCACATCAAGCGAGTTCAGATGCTCCGCGTGCACATCAGAATTATTTGAATTAGTTCATAGCATCGTGAAAGCCCTAAATCGAGATCTGAAAGGGAATAGGGATTAAAGCAGAATTAGTGGTCCTATCCCAGGCGGGTTGCAAGTCGGCGTTTATGTATCCAATCGTTTGATTGTACCACCACAGATGCTGAAAACGAAAGGTTTTGTGGAAGCTGGGTCATGTCGTAGTTATGAAAACCAAGTACTTAATGATCTAGGTTGCTTTACCTTGCATTCATCTATTAAAATAGTATTATCAAGTTACACCTTGACCAAAATGGCAGAAGTACTTGGTGTTGTGGCTTCTGTTTATAGTATCTCTGCTGTTGTGGGAAAGGTCGTTTTAAGTTACACTTATCGTGCAATTCATCTCAGCCGCCTTTATGGAATACCTGCAGGGGTTATTTTGTTGTTTGGAAGTCGGACAACATGGCGCATGCAGGCAGAGGTGTTGGGTAAACTCAATAAAGAAGATGCAATGGCCTTCAAGAAGTCGGTGCAGGATGAGAGCACAATGATATCAGTAGCGGTATGTATTTGCTTCAGCCTTTTTAATAGTGCCTTCTGATTGAAAACAGGCGGCAATCATAGCTCAGATCGGGATTACTGGTTTGTCACTAGCTGATCTCAGCCGAACGCACTGGGTTGCACGAGGCTCATTCTTGTTCAGCCTTACTTCAGCGCTCATGGCTGTTTACTACGCGACTAGCCAGCACCGAACCATGGGACGATTACTGAAAGAGAACCAAGTTCGTCAGTGGATTAGAGGTGAAACAAGGTAATGATGGTCTCGCCTTCCTTTTTTCTCCACCCCAAATACATTGATCTCCAAGCAAATTTTACGCCGCTTAGTCATTAGTCAACCCAGCGTTCCAGCGGACGCTGAGCAAAACCAAACCGACTCTTTTCTAAGAAGTGACCTAGAGAAGGATCGTAGGATGAGATTCCTGTATGGGCCCAGACAAAGCCCCAGTGATCCCGCAGAATTTGAACCGCGGTCTTTAGACCGCTTATATATGAAACAGGCAATTATTAGACAATGCTTCTTGCCGGGCGTAGCTTCTGTGGTTTCGATTTCAGCACCACAAATGTTACTATCAGCATCATTAGGCGCTTTGTTAATTGGACTAGGGATCTACATTGGTGTCACCTGGATACGGGACCTTGATGTTGAGGCCGGTGTTCATGACAGCCGGAACGTCTTTATCACTTACATAACAACGCTGAGTGTTTGCATTCTGGTTTACTCCATCTCCACTCTCATCCAAGACAATGATGATGTGACGGAGGACATGATTATAGATAGATACTTGAACGATTTCATGGCAAATAACCCGGACATACTCAGTAGACGGCAAGTTCAAATTCTGCAAGAGGGGAGCAACACGTTTCAGATTATCCCGGTAGACACTAGGCAAGGAGGTTCAGATGGAACCGCCATGCATGGCGACACAGGAGATAGCGCCGTTGAGGATGCAGCGATTACACCCCCGAACAACCCTCTGCGGAGAATGGCGAGGATATGGAACCGAAGCTCTTTCATTACCTCTAGACCTTCACTAAGAAAAGAATGCACCTGTTCTCACGGCTTCTGACGTAGAGACTTATGGCAATATCATATAGGTCTATAAACATAGTGTGGCAAAAGCTCCTGCGTGAGGACTTCAATCGACACGCCTTCTTCTACGACTACGGATTACAAGGAAGCTTTCTCGCGCATCGTTCTCAGAGTGTTCCACAGATTAGAACACTATGACAACGGCTTAACTTCATGGACAGAAAACTACCGGTTTCTTTCTAAATATTTCAAATATCTGAAAACTAGCCTAGTTTAAAGATCTAATTTCTCAACCAGCCAGTTATCCCAAACCTCATACCCTTTCCGATTCAAATGCACATGATCCGCAAACGCACTCTCCATACTCACCTCCGGTGCATCCAACCACTCCACCCCCTCCATCTCCTCGACCACATTCTTCATTATCGCATTACTCGCATCCACGCTCTCCCTCTCCAAACCCTTCCGATAAAACAGCCCCGTGACCACCACCCTCACTCCAATCCCCATCCTCCTCAGCACCTCAATCAACACCCCAAACTCCCAAACCTGCGACTCACCAAACGGTCTCCCATTCTTCTTGAAATCATTCGACCCAATATTCACGATAACGATTCTGATACCCTCCCCTTTCCCTTTCACCTTCTCTAACACGCCCAGAGATAAACGGTAGAGTACGTTCGGGATGGTATCTCCGCCGCAGCCGAGATTCAGGATATGTGGATGGAGGCCGAGTTTTAGATCATGGCCTGTGGTCTTGAACCGCTCGAGCATGGAGGACCCGATGAGGAGCGTGTTGAACTGATTTGTTGTTGCGGCGGCAAGCTCAGGGATGTGGGTGCCGAGTGTGGTTTCCTCAGAGCGCTTCTTATATTTGGCATGTTTTTGAACGAGGACTGTGAGCTCGGCTTCTGAGAGGTTATGGAATGCTGGATTCTGGGCATTGTTGGGCTCAACTGAGGTTTTTGGTAGTTTCGCTTCTTGGTTGGGCATTGTGTATGGCGATGTGGAAGAATGGGATTGAGTTGTGTTGTTTTTGCGGGCGTTGATGTGGTTGATGTATAAGGGTAGAACGGGCCATATATGTCTCGCTTATCATTGTAATAGAATGCCCAGGAAAGGGGGCTCAGTGGTAAGCACACCACATGACTCACTGTCCGGTGATAAACTGCATCACATGACTACGGCGCCATTGCCATTCTTCACGGGCTCTCGACCTAGCGCCGAAACCTTTCTTTCAATATACCATACATCTATATAGCCTCTCCCAAGGACCCTTTAATAATACATCTTTTAACCCTCGGCAAACAAACGCCTCTTCGATCCAGGTGCTTGAAAATCGGCCCTTGAGGGCCACCCGTCCATTTATGATATCCACGAAATAACTCCTGTCCTTCAACCTCATCCCCATACTCCTGATCGCCCCACCGGCCCTCAAAATATAGGTAGTTGACCGGCATATCACCTTTTGCTGGTGTCAGCTTTTGCGTGTCCATACTATAGGTATAATAGTAGGCTGAGAGCATTGGGTCCCAGAGGTGCCCGGACGAGGTATGGTCGTACGCTATGTTATTTGGGACTTTCTCGTCTGAAGATTATTAGAATGTCATAGAAGAAGGTTAGGGATAAACCAATTACTTTGTTCATGCAGATCATGCCGCCCCGGTTTGGCATAGTTGGCATGCGAACCTTTAGCGCTGAAAACCAGCGGTCGAACACCGACCTTTGTGACAGCATCGTAGCGGAATGCCTCGCCGTATTCATGCTGCGAGTACCAGATTGATAGCGGTTTTCCGTTTTCGAAGCGGATCATGTTGTGTTCCCTGTCTTTTTTCAGTATCCGGGCTTTCTGCTGAAGAGGAAGGAAAAATACCAATCCCCTAAATGGTTTCCAACGATATGGCCTAGGGCTGTGGGACCTGCGTTGAAAGAGTAAAAATACATGTAGAATGCGTCCACAATACCGCTGTCTTTGTTCACGATGATGATGACACAGCTGACTGCATCTTTCGTTTGCAGCGTCTTTGGGTCCGGTTTTGTTCCGCGGAGATATTTGGGTAGTTTGATGACGTTTTCTGTTGATGTCAAGTATACTTGGTCGCCTCCAAGCTTGTTCAGGGAATCCAAATTCTGTAATGAAAGTCGTTCTGGAGCCATTTCGATGGGGGTGAAATTTAATGTAGCATGCGTGCTGGAGATATGAGTGGCCATATCACTTGGTAGATATGCATCTTCTCTGTCCAAATAGACGTAAGGTGCTAAGATGCTGCATTAGCGTTGGAATGACAAGAGATCTGGTCTACATACCATATTTCAGAACATAATGTGGTATAGTGGTACCGTTCAGGCTTTTGGCGATCTCTGTTGAGAGATCCAGGTTTTCGGCAGGGACATGCACTATTATTGGACGTTTCCCAAACCAGCTCAAGAATAGCATCAGCAACATGAAAGAAACAAGCAGAAGAAGCATAACCTGAAAATCACGTGATGCATTAGCATTTTCAGGGTCGACGGCACACTGCAGAAGGATGTATACTGACCCTTATTCCCCAAATATATTCCAAAACTATTTTGATCCTCGGCAGGATCCGTCGCAAAAGGATGTTATGTTTTCCGTAACTTTTTGATATATGTTGTCCAATGAAGGCATCCTCTTCCCTTTCACCAATCTCCACATCATCGCGCTCCTCGTTTCGTCCAGCCATGATCGTACAAACGGTAATAATACAAGATATAAAAATAAGGTCGCTGAACCCGAAGGCTGGGTATTGCGTGTAGAATGTTACTTTTGGGCGAAAATATTTTGGTATGACATGGTAACACAAGGACGGATGTGTCGGGGTGCTCCACAGTTGGACCAAACAACACCTACAGCAGCTTTCCTAAATCGGCCGCCGATAATTGATGCGTGATAATACGCGGGTCTCGTATAAAAGAAATGAAAGATGGATTTTTTAAGTGTAGGGTGTAATGAGACGAGATGTTGGAAAGGGTGAGGTTGATATTTAGCGTGCTTCGGCAGTTCCAGATTAGGTAAGCTGTTATAAATAGATTTCCTGTTTGGTGAGTTCCGATATGATAGTGGTTCTGAGTCGCACAGAAGAAATACGATTGATGGGTGGAGGCAACATGATTGTTGAAAAGCAAAGTTCTATTCTCGGTCATTGTCAGAAATTCAATTTTTATGGAGGTACTTATCAGACTGGGCTGCATGAAGAAAATAGGTGTGTATAAAGTTTTCAAATTTTAAGCATTGATAACATATCTGTCTTAAAGCCGATTACACAACATGAGATGTTACACTATTATATACACTAACTCCGCCACTCCGTCGTTCACCGCGGCAGCCTCAATCAAAAATTCATCCAGCCTGGTACAAGCAGGGACCAGCAAAGACATGGGGATTCACGCTGCTTAAGTTGAATACCGTGACTGGAACGTTCTCATCCGTGATGGCAATAAACGTTGCTCCATTGATAGCAGGATCACCTTCATATGTCGAAACATCTGGCTGGATGGCATTTCCATAGTGCAAATCACCAACGGTCGAGATGTTAGTGATCTCAGAGTAAGTGATGTTAAGCCGAGAAACTCAAATGGCGAAGTTGGGAGCCTTTGCAGTGGTGGCGGTGACGCGGGAGTTGTTTGGTCCAACCGCTTTACCTAGATTCTCCCACTCAAGGAAATTTTTGCCACCTGGATACGAGGGAGGGATAGTGCGGTTCTGGGAGATGGAAGCGGGGCATGAAAAGCCCTCTGCAGAGTTGGCGGCTTCGTTATATGCGCAAGAATCAGCCTGGGGAGGGTCAGTGCTTGGTGCCGCCAGCCCGAATCCAGTTGTTTCATTGAAACCAGTCTGGGTTGCATTCCATCTGGCGCTATTTGGTTGGTTCAACACATTAAGAGCAGGGAAGTATTGCCATGCGAGCCTCTTGCTATTTGCTGGACAGCTTGAGATATATGGCGCAAGAAGTGTCCAGGCCCAGGATTAGGGAATGCCCGTCTCGAACCATACTGGAAAGGGGAATAATCCGTTGAATTGTCTAAAAATCGTCTGTTGATGAGCCTCAGTGGCAATAGACTGGTCGAGAAGTTGAGCAACCTCGCGAGAGTCGAGGTGTGCTTAGAAACCACAAACCCCAGACTCGCCGAAACGAGTAAGCTTTTCGTAAAGTCAAAAGGCTCGTGGACAGTAGCGAACGGGTAGTTGTAAGTGCATTGTGGGCTGTGGAAGTTCTTAGTTAACTTTTACTAACTCTGGAAGTATATATCTTACGTTGCTCCTTCTGGTCCACCAAGAAGACTGGATAGAAGAGTGGCATGACCCGTCTTTTGGTCAGCCATGAACTGAATCAAATATCGGTCGCTTGCCGTCAAGCCTGCAGTTGTAAACTCTTCTTCAGAGAAAGTCGCCAGGATGTGATGAAATAGATCAAGTTCGATCCATTCTTGGTAGAGGCCGACAAGGATAGACTGGTAATCAAAGTCAGTCTGAATACGGTACACTAGCTCAGTGTCGTTGGTACCGAGGCTGCCAGCTGGCTGATGGGGGATTGGTTGTTGGTTGTTCAACTTTCCGTTAGGATTGTAAACGAGAGCTGTCGGATTTGGCGGGAGAACTGAGATTGCAGTTCCCGTGGGTGACTTGCTGAGGGCCTTAGCTGTGGTAGGTGTGCCAGAATAGAGTCCATGGCTTGTGACTCCAGCAACTTCGAGGCTCACCCTCGGCGGCACAGCATTAGTTGCACCTGGAAGTTGATGTGCTAGAATTCTAGCCTTTAGCGCGGCCGCTGATACTGTGGCACTGTTCATAGAAGGCTCTTGAGGATATGAGTATGTGCCAAATGGGAAGTTTGACAAAGTCGCTTCAGGCTCGTGGGCATAGCCAACTGGTGGAGTGCTGTGGGGAAGAGCAGTGGGGCTGCAGGGACAATTGTTGATGCCGCATGGTAACAGTTGGTGATCTGCTCGGTCACCGGAATTGCAGTCGCAATAGCTATAAACCAGCAACAATACTCAATCTAAAATGCATGGTTAGAGAAGCGTGTGAGAGACAATCAGAACATGAACACCTAGGTAAGTCATTTTATAGCATGTTTGGCTTCCCATGCCATAGACAAGTCATGACGTTTGATTACTTGGTAAGAGTAATTGATATAATACCCCTGGTGCCTGCTTAGCCTGCAAGGTTGATATATGTATGGCCGGTACTTTGTAGCGGCTTTTTAGACCTTGAATAGATGATGATGCATGTGGGTAGACAACAACCCTTAATACTTCTGGTAGAGTATTCAAATGTGATCAAAGAAGGTTTGGTCGAAATCTACATAGATTCCTCGGGAAAACGTACAATAGCAACCAGAACCCCTAGTTATTGAGGGACAGGAAACAACAGTTGTTACAAATGGAACCTAGTAGTATCGGGGCATTTGCCGGAGTGAAAGCCTTGAGGTTGTTATAGGGAACCCTGCCCAGAAGCGCCATAAACCCCACAGTGCCCCATATCCCCAGAACCTGGGTACCTAGACTACTCCTTGGTTGCCAGTGAGCCACCTCCACTATTTATTTATTCTCCAGATATTCCCTCCGACATAGGAGCCACGTCTGTGTCTAGACCCAAAGATGGAGATATTAGAGTGATATCAGATCATATCGCTCTTTCTGTCCAACCCTCATGAAGAAGAGTTCGGTGCCTTTCAAACTGGCGGTCAAAACATCGGAAGGAACAGGTGTACGCACATTAGATTCCCCGATCTTGGGATCCCTGGGGTGAGCTGTGATCAATCGAGACTGCAACCAATGTCGCAATAATTACCAGAGCCTTGGATACCGATTGGCTACCAGGAATACACAATCGAATGCTGTGGTTAGAATCGACAATCCCAGAAGTGACGTAAAGATTAAAAGTCCCCGGGCGCTATGGCCAATAGAGACTAGCTTCGGCAGCTCCCGAAGGCTTCGCCTCATTTGATGCTGCTCCAGAATCAGCCCCATGGTAGGCAGTTCTTGGCTATGATCGTGACGATTTAAGCAATTTTTTAAACATGGCGATATCATTATGTTTAATCCCCTGAACATCCAAGAGATATCTAGAGTCGCTAGCTAAGTCTTAGACAGTAGAAGCTCAACTGGATGAAACTCTATGATTAGTGCTGCCTTTTTTTATTTGCACAGCAAATAAAAATCAATGGTAGCATACTCTAATTGAGGGTTTCTGCTGGGTTTATTGGTAATAGCCTCTCCGTATTAAAGCAGATAAGATATTCTATATCTTTATACTTATAGTTGGATTCTCTATTCGTCAATACCTAATGTTCTGAAGCAACTAGACTTTTTTACATAAGCCTTGTTATATTGACAAATTTCTATGTACTACAAGGTTTGGGCTTAGCACTGTTTAGAGTTCACCAATATTCTCAAGAGGTGTTCCTGATTTATCTCCACTGATAGTTAAGTGTAGAGTACTGAGGAAGCCAAGCTTTTATTATTGTGACAGCTACTACCAGTATCAATTTATCTGACATTGCGGTATCATGGTACTGCATCTAAAAGCAACCTTACTTCATATGCGTGAAAATTTTATCTTGGAGTGTCAAATGAGGGCTAATACCAGAGGAATCTGTTTCCTTGCGGGTCTTCACCTGGTCTCTGGCCTTGTTCCGATACGTTGTTGTCAGGTGCGGCTGGGTTACCTTGTTGGTCTTGGTTTCCTAAATGGCTATACTGGGCGGCATACCCATTATTCACATAACTTCCAGGTCCCTGGAAGACGTATCCGCTGCCGAGACTCCCTTGAGCACGATGACCCAGCGTTGCCTGGCCTCCCATTCCGCTACCTAATCCATTTCCACCATACCCACCACTTTGGCCGTATTCCACCTGAGGAGGCACTCTGCTGTGAATTCCCATCCCAGTAGATCTCTTCTGATCACGCTGCATCCAGCGTTCTGCAGCTTGGTTCTCGGGCGGATAGTAACCTGGCGTTGGCTGAGCAAAAGGGTCCCAAACTGGAAGACCGGCTGGTGGGAAAGCCTCTCCACGAGGGATACCATGGCCATATGAGGCTATGTTTCCGTTAATGCCCACAAGTGACCAAGCGAATACAGCAACTTCTCGAATAGATGCCATGAAGTCACCCAATGGGGGACCACCTGGTGGGACAATTGGAGCATCAAAACCATGCTGAAATGGATATTGCTGATTAGGCTGGTAAATGTGCGGACGAATTGGATTAACCCCCCATGGAGCAGCAAAGAAACCATTGCCATATTGGTGTGGTATCTGATTTGCAGTTGTTGGCTCCGTGAAGTCCGGAATTGGGGTTCTGGCGTGACGGACAATCACAACCAATCCATCAGAAGTGCAAGATACCACCGCTTCAATCTCAATATCTTCTGCGGGCTGTGCCGCCGCTTGTGCTATACGCGGTGATCTGACGCGCCTATTACCCTCAAGCGCAACTATAGACGACGTGGAGGAACGATCACCCTGAGTGTGGTCAAAGATAGCATTAATAGAATTGTGCCCCAAATCACTGTTTGTTCCAGAATCGGTACGAGCGTTATCAAGATCTGGAGGAGATATGCTGTGAACCGGCTTATCATCACCAGATGTCTCCTGTCCACTGTGCTGAGAGCTGCTTGCTGGATGGGCAGAAGAGCTACTTTCGATAGTAGGGGCAACATCGCCTTCCGTTTTATCGCTCAATTCAACACCTCCATCCTCTGAGTCACTACTGTGGCTTGCGTCGAGCATTGCTTCTTCGTTGGCGAGATCTTCTGGACGACGAGGATCACGATAACGAAAGCGAAGGTACGCAATGGAGTCATTCGCTTTCGCACTTTCCAAGACGCGAATAGCATCAGGTAGACAGTTTTCCTGAATGCATTCATAAAAGCTTTTGTCTTTGATCTGGGCGGCAGAAACGCCGAGAATACTCGCAACAGACTCAGTAGCATACATGACCGTCAAAGTGCGTGTAAATCTGTTGAGAATGAGAGCCGCGCGAGGCTCGTTGAGGGACGGTTGAGGAGGAGCCCGGAACTTAGCTGAGAGATGCTCCAGCATGTGATAACGAGGGTCCCGGGGAGAAGAAGTAAAGCGATGACGAGCATTCCGCGCTTCATCAGCCCGGCCTACTCCATATTAGCCCGGGTACTCACGAAGATACTTCATTGTAACTGACGCTCGGTTTGCGCATTCCCACGATAGGTACTGGTGCAAGCAACCAAAACATTGTAAACAACTGTGAAGACACATTCGCAACTGACCCATTCCCGATCTCGATTCAAGATTCGGGCATAGTGGAGAGCTGCTGCCTTGTCCATTCTCACACTTCGATCATGCGTGATTTGGGCGAACGGAATCTCCTCAGGATGGAAGTAGTCAAAGCATGACCGGTTGATGACTTCATCTGGAGAATAGCCCAAGATATCAACTATGGAATCAGAAGCAAACAGAATGTCGGCTTCCCGAGAAAGATCTGGCCATGGTATTAGCTATGTAATTCAAGACGGAAGGATCAAATATTTTGGGTGCCACTAGGCAGATCGATTTGTAGATTCAGTGCGGCTTACTGTGGATGGTCATGAAAGTGGTCTCCATTGTGAAGAGACTGGCGTTTGTATCTCTAATAAGATGCTCAGCTCTTCTGCATAACGATAGTCATAGACCAATTCCAAGGGTGGGCTCTGTCGAATCTGTTTCTTTGTAATTCCAGATTCGAGATGTAGTGCAGAGGCCGTGCTATATACAATCGAAGATAAGAGCGGGGTCAGGATACTGATGCTGAATTGGAGCTGTTCCAAGACGATCTGCGGCTGGGACATAACACGGTATACAAACTACGATCTGCCACCAAAATTCCACGTAACCGGAACTTGGTTATAGGGCGCTTATCGTATGTTGGATTGCGGATGTCAATTGTGTTCCACAAGGGATATGCTGGGAAAGCCTGCGCCTCAAGAAACGGAACATTCCAGGACTATTCACACATATTTTAGTTTGTCTGTATGTGATAAGTGACGGCTGCCACTTACTTCGAGCCACTTGGGTCACTCTTGAAGATGCGCTCTACTGGTTGGTTAATTATTACGTTTCAACAACGAGAGCGCGCACGGTTGCTGTATGGGGGGATTGCGTGCGAAGAACAAGTACTCACGGGCCCTTGGCCGATGGAAGCCACACCTCTCAAACCAGGTGTGAGGTTGCAGTCTTAAGACGCGTAGAATTATCCAGAGGCTGGATTTCTTGGTCCCAAGGACTCTGTTGGGGAGAGCATCAAGGGGTGGGAGGTTATTGGACGCCAATGTAAATAGGCTCGGTAACTTATATGGAAAATTAAAATAAAAATGTAGAAAGAGAGCCTCCAAGATTAAATCAGATGAGAGAATGTTGTCGATGATTGATACTACTCTATACGGTAATGCAGCCTATTGAATGGATGACGTCGAATTTGTTCACAGTAGACATCGACCGACCCTGTAAGGACGCTAGAAAATGCTTGGAAATATTAACTTTACTGTTACCCGTGTCGTGCATGATCGAAGATCAACATGCACTATGTAACACAACCATCCTCAAGATTATACTGTACCGCATCGTACTATACTGATTATTGTTGCGGCTGAGACAATAAACACTCCAATATGCCGACCGAAGCTATAAAGGTGTGCGGGAGATAGCATGGCTTATCATCCCCAGCCGAGTAATGAGAGTTTCTAGGCACCAATTCGACAGCTCCAGTATTTGTCATCCTTATTCATCTTCTTAATTTCTTCTTTTCCTTGTTTTCATTTTTATTTTTTATTTTTTACATGGTTGGGGGTCTCAAGCACAGCTGCTTGGTCTTGCAATCGCATGTACTGTAGCTATGCCAATGGGTCTCTGTCTTTCAGCATTTCCAAGGGGATAATTCCGGCATCATGACATATGCAGCCCTGATACACTTTTAGCGCCTTCTCCTGGTCCATGCAAGCATTGGTAAATCAAAGAATTTGGCTGGTTTGTTATTGATATTTTGGTTTGGTTGGTGACACCGATCAAAGACCAGCAATGCCCACGTGTGGTAACACGCGCCAACCTTGTGATCCTCATGTTGTTGGGGGTTTGAGGCAGGAGAAACTAAATGATCAGCCTTTCATATTGCACTTTTCAGGTAAATCTTAGCGATAATCGTTGGTGGTTGACGAAAGCGCTGCAAGAACTTCCAAGGGACCGGGGTAAACAAGCCTCCTGTCGGGTTCATGCCGTGATCCCTGTTACACGGACTGCAAAAATCCATGAAAACGGATTTTTGAAAAAGCCCCTAGCACAATAACTTCCGACAGATCATGTGTTTGATATGTAGAAAAAAACGAGACTGTTAAGTCTTTCTACCTGGACGTTTCGAAAGACTCAAAACCGTACGATAAATGACTCCATCTTGCAGCCACGGGGTTCCATCATTGGTAATGTATCGTAGCCCTTTGTCTCCTCCTCTTCTTTCCTTCAGCTCTTGGAGCGCGAAGTGCAGTGTTCTGATAGATACCTTCCACAGACCAGACGTGATATTCATTGAACATTTGTACCTAATTCATTGGATTAGTCGCAAAGGCCGTTATACAGTATGATTCTCTCAGTATCCTCACAGTCTCTAACATAGAACGTACCTTGATCCTTCTATCTTCGAAAAAATCATATTCCCTTTGAGCAATTCAACGTGCTGTCTTGAGTGTAAGTGAGAGATAAAACCCCAGGTGCCTCTTGGTTCTCATCCACCTGCCAAATGTGATAGAGGCGCACCACATTACAAGCCGCTCCACATTAATTTACTACAACCACGGTCTTACTTTCATTCCAAGCCGTCCACCTTACTCTGAAGTTTGAGCGCGGGAGAAGGCACATCTGATAAAGCACAACTGAAAGCCACCCAGCCTATCGCCGATTCTCTTCTTGAAATCTTAAGTTTGGTATTCTTTTTCATTAGTAAATTCTTTCTCCACTTTAGCTTAAACTTAACATATTGGTTGCACAGGTCTAAGTGCAACGGCTCCATCAAAACAATACTTTGAAAGATCCATCAACATTCCAGCTTCGCTAGACTACCATGCTGTTCCTTCGCTCACTTTGACCGAGTATCAGAAGTGCCGCACTGTAGCCCGTCATTGCGCGTTGAAAGGGGGCCAAACTGGCGGTATGTTTCCTCCCGCAAGTACCCTTCGTCTTGCTTCACATCCGTGATTTATATGAACAGAGGTGCATTTTCTCTTTGTCTCCCAGCAACCTAGAACCATGCTGCTATATTCAAATTTCAGAGCTATCACTGATTAATTGGGTCTTCAGGCTTATTTTCCCACCAAGCAACCTTCAAGCTACTTTACTATATACAACTAGTCCGTTGTAGAGACCAGTTGCGGCTTCGCCGATCCGAAATGACCGTGGCTCTTCTAAACACATCTTCTCATTAACTCGGACCATCTTTGCATGCTTGAGCCGCATAGCTCAGCGTGGCTGCACCGACATCGCAAATCACCAACCGCATGACCCCCAACAAAAGCAAACATGGCTTTTAAGTACGGTGAAAAGCACGAATGGGAACTTCCCCATCTTAGAGAATCATATCAAGTGCCGGTAAGTGACGACAGGCTACCCCAATAGGAGACATCTCCGAAGCTTGTCCTTGCCCTGCTTATAGAACTCTTCGTAATGATTGCTTGTATAGGATGCTGGCGGTACGTTCATCTAGCCCGCTTAGACTCCCCGATCGCTCACTCGAGTCTCCTCAGATCTATGGTCCGTGAAGTTCTATCCCTACAACAAGCCGGGCGTCGATCCCATCTTCGCAGTTGTTGGAGGGAAACATGTCAGTATTTCCATTTCTGGTCCGCTTATTATTACCGAATTTGACACCTTTCAGATTTTGATTTGCAGAGTACCTCAAGACAGTAAAGGATTTGAGGTCATCAAAAGTATCCTAGATGAAGAAGTATGTTTACTTAGGCTTTCGTAGCTTGCAAGCTGACACACGGTAGGCTGAAGCAGACCACTTTGCGTGTGCCTGGACTAAAGATCTGGAGACCGGAACGCCAATATTGTGTGTAGCAGGTCACACCGGTAAGATCTTAATCATAGATGCTCTGACAGGAGAGTTGCAGAGGGCAAGTTCTTTGGATAAAATGACTGTAGGAAGACGTGCTAATATTTGACAGACGTTTGCAGGTCATGGAGGGGTAATTATCTTTCCGTCATAATGTTTTATTTGCAGACTTCCTAACGGCCATAGCCCATTAATGACCTCGCAATCTCGCCAATTAACCCCCAAATATTAGCCTCTGCATCAGACGACCAGACAGTGCGAATATGGACGCTTCGGGCTGAGGATGCAAAACAACCTTGTGCTGCAATTCTTGCTGGAGACGGTCATCGAGACACAATTCAATCAATAGTAAGTTGCGAGCTTAGTTACAGATCATTTCTAACAATGCAGTCGTGGCACGAAACGGGACGATATATCATATCAGGAGGCATCGATCGGCAAATCATTCTAGTACATATCGCTACCCATTGCAATTCCTATGCTGACAGTATCATCAGTGGGTTGTACCCGAGTTTCCAGACAAAAATACTGGAACGAATAAGCCAACTCGAATATTCTATCCCCACTTTTCAACATCTGAAATACATTATCATATTGTAGATTGGCATGTCCTCATTCTCGCCATCATTACGAACTGTACTAATAGCAGTAGCGTTATGTTCCATCACGATCTCATCATATCAAAAGCCGAACGCGAATGGAACATCGTGCTTTGGTCTATAACAGGCTTTAACTCCAAGCACCCACCTCCATCTCCACTTACCGCACCCACAGTCCATGACATGGACAACGATACCCGCTCTGCCTTCTCACCACCCTCATCCCCAATGTACTCCCGACTACTCCAATTCTCCATCCCAGACACCGACGTCATGTTCATGCGATTCGGCTTCTATCCCGGCAATCCTGACCCCAGATTCGGCGGAGGGCTTAGTGGACCCGTTCTAGCCATGTGCAACTCCTCTAGCAAAGTCCTGTTCTTCGATTTCCGCAGGCTCGAAGAACATCACGACTATATCCAAGCCCTGGAAAACACAACAGCAGCTACTCAGGCGCTACCCTCCGCAACCGATTCAACAAGCCCTGCCAAAGCAAACTCTATAGTACCAGATATCAAGCGCCCACCCTTCCTCATCCCCTTTAAATCGCGGAATCGCGGCGGCAGCAGTCATATACGAGCCATAGACCGCATCGCTGCTTCTCACGGTAGCCCATCGGGCTCCGAGCGCAGCACCACCATGCCCGAGGAAAAAGAGAAGAGCACCGCCGCGGCAGATGAAAAGAAGAGCAGAGAGAACTGGGGGCATCGGTACTTCATTGGCGATTCGCAGAAGGACCTATTGCCACATAAGGAGGAAATGGTTAAGGGGCTAAACTTCGTGGGTCGCCAGATTGCGTGGAGTACCGGCGGAGAATGGTGTGTTGTGGTGGGAAGCGCGGGTGTGATTTCTATTTTTGAGAGATGGGGTGGGAAATGAAATACGTTGTATATTGGCAGATTCCAGAAAGCAATAAATTTGCAGGTTTCGCACAGGTGAAAAGAATGCACTTTGCAGCAATTGACTCACTCTTGAGAGCCTCGTATTATGTTCGCCGCCATGTAACCAACCTTACGAATTAATACTCAACATTCCAGTCCTGATAACACACAACCCGGGCTTACAAGATCTTCTACACAAATCTAGCTTCCCCATTTCTGATAATACAGAGATCCTAACCCGTCGTAGCTACAGCTTGATAGGATGCTTTGCCCAACATCGCTCATAACACCTCTTCCAGCGTATAAAAATCTAAATACCTTCCGTCCGACACCGGGGAAACACCAAACATCTTCAGACTCTCGCAAGAGGCCCCGCTCAATCCAGGCAAAGAAAGCCTTACATAATCGAAAGAAGGTGGTTGCAGAATATCTCATACATCGCAATGCCTAACTTCCAGCCCAAGCTATCGCCATCTCGGGTGCATTGTCTGGACCGGACCGGAATTATCGTCACGTCTATAAACCCTGAGTTCCTGGAAACAGGTTTCTGCGTATGACATATTCGGAATTAGATATACCAGGTCGAGACTCCTGTTAAATGGCATACCGCAGAAGGCGAATCCTATGCCCATCACGTTTTTCATTCATGATAGGACTGGAGTCAGTAAACCACCCAGGCTCTGAAGGAGGACGGTTTATAACATGCACTTGCTGCACGAGCATCCCTGGGAGGTCAGCGAACGGTATGTAGTAGAGTAGGTGTGAAACAAGATGGAATTAGACAAATCATCTATTCCCTGCTTTCTACTTAAAAACGAAGTAGCTTTATGAAACCCAAGACCCAAGTATGATATCAAACCGCTTCTGCATAATGTACAGTTTCTCCATGTATTACTCCTTAATCCACTTTGCCATTCATGCCCCCACCTAGCAATCCATCTTTCTCATCTAACCTGAAATATCCACGACCTCCCCTTCGTCGCCTCCGCATGATCCACAAGCTTCCGAGCACTGCAACAATTATACCTATTATGCTGAGTATGGGATGATTGCTGAATGTACTTCTGATGTCAAAGAAAAACTTCTCGAAGCTCGAGATTGTAGATTTTGGCTGTATGGTAGGACTGGACCTTGCCACATTCTTAAGTGTTTCGAGGATGGATGTGCGAGATGCCATGATAAAGTTTCCGGAGATCGTAGTATCCCAATAACGTCGTTGCTGTGCCAAGTTAGTGAAGTTACAATATGACATTACCTAGTACTTACATCTTCGTCATTGATAATAACCTTTTCGCCGTCCTTGGCGACCTCGATTCCGTATGTAGTTCTGATCCAGCGATCCCAAAACACACCATCTACCCACGCAAAACCGACCGGCTTGTGATCAGTCCTGTCCATGTTGATACGAATTTGCTTCGCATTCCTTACACCTCGTTGGTCCCCCCGGTCTTCTGCTTCCTCAAGCCTCAATTGCTTCGCATCTCGCAATTCTTGACGCTCTCTCTGAAATTCAGCAATCTCTCTGTCCATCCACTCAATTGCGGCACTCTTGATCTCCTTTTTTGCAATGATGAATTCGTCAGCTCTTTCACGGCTCAATATACCAAGGACTACTAATTTGCCATCCATAATCTCTCTCGAATTCGATGCCGTGAGTTCAGGCACAATTGGTAGCCACACAGACTGCATCCACCCCAAAACTTTTCTAAAGTCCCGCATGTCCTGAGGAGCTAGAGCTGTATAATATGTTGGACGGCCATCGCGAGAGACGATGAGCCTGGGCCATGTTGTGATCTTGTAGCGTTCGGCTAGCAGGGCACTGTTGGTCTTCACCAATCTTGCGTGGCCAATCAAGCTAAGGGTCAATCTCTCTAGAGCAGCGAAGTCTTCACTTGTCGTAGCATGGTCGTAGAAATAGACGAAAATCACCTCCTCCTTTTCTTCCAGCTCTTTGAACTCAACAGCGTCAATATCCTTGACTCCATTTCCAGTATCGATTGCTTTATTCGCATATGTTATGAAGTCGCCTAAGCCCCGTAATCCTTCATACTCGACACGTTCTCCTCCTCTGAAGAACAGAATGGTTGGGTACCCTCGAAGGTGGACATCCTTGCATAATCTCGTCTCGACTTCACAATTCACCTCACCGATATTAAGCCTTCCCTTCATATCCTTTGCGAGCTGAATCCAATTTGGCGCCATAGCTTGACAATGGCCACACCAAGGAGCATAGAATTTAATGAACCATGCATCTTGCGTCATCGTAACCTGACGCTGGAATGTTTCTGCCGTGAATGATCTTGATTTACCAAGAGGATTTGGTGTTGATGTCGGTTTTGTTGGCTTTTTAACTTGGGTGGCTTGAAGCGGCTTGCTGGGCGTTTTCGCTTTCATATCCTCCTCTACTACGGTTGGCTTCTTCTCTTGCGTGGAAAGCTTTTCAGCTGGCGGGGCAGGAGCTCCTGCAGCAGCTTTTGGCGGAGGTGCTGGAGCTTGGAAATCTTTAGACTGTTTATCTCCTGGTGCTGGCAACGTTGGTCCAGGCTTGGATCGAGAACCAGGTTTGATTGTTTCCAGTGCTTCTTCAATGAAGTCACTCAAGGTTTGCATATCCTTTGTTACATCTCCTGGAAACCTCTTTACCTCTTCCTTGTTATGATACAAAACGAAAGTTGGCCAGGAATGGACATTGTGCGCCTCGCAAGTAGAACCAAATGCAACACAGTTCAGGGAGCCGAAGTGGAAGTTATAGTATGCGGTAAATGTGTTCATAGAAGTTGATGCCGTATCTGCTGATGCCCCCGGAGGAACAGGCTTCGAGGTATAATAGAATTCGTGAAGGGTTTGCCATGTAGGTGCAATGTGCTGACAGTGAATGCAGAATGGACTAAATATTGAATTAGAATTCCACATCAGATTCAGCTTTTGAGTGTATCTCACGAGTAGTGTTTCACAAACCACCAGCCATCTTCAACCGTGGTATTGAAATCATCTCCAGTTATCTCAGTTAATGGTGGCACCTCAAGTCCATTGAATATTGTAGGCTTCGTCTCTGGGTCTGACGCGGCCTCTTCCTTGGATTCTGAAGGCTTCTCTGGCACACTTGGACCGCCTAAGGGCTTTTCAACAGAATCAGCTATTACCACTGATGTAAAAAGTGCGCACAGGAGTGGTATTGTTGATAGACGCATCTTGAAGAGTTGTGGTTCTCCTGAGACTGGTAAGATCAACGCGCCTAAGCGGCGACAACGCCGTAAACTCCTCTGAAGACTCAGTCAAGGTTGTGGCTAGTATGAGATATAAAATATGCACAATATGGTACAGGTTCGCAGAAAGAGAGTGCTGCAAAATCAATTGCTTGTTGAAGAACGAGAGTTAGAGCCACGATTCTTTATCTAGAGTACTCTGCCTTGTCTCGCCCTCGCCCTTCCCCTGCACATCGCTAAAAATTAAGGTATGCGCTAGGGATATTTCACGTGATATCAAGGAACATTCCCGTTCTAAATATAATCTGCCAAACCATGACTCCCTCATATCTATTCATAAGAAAATGTGCAATTACAACACAATACTATCGCGACAATTCCTAGTCTTCGGGTGAATTCAAGTTCTTTGAACATCTTCCGGCTCAAAACTTGATGGAGCAAAGTCCTGAGCGTGCTCGAAAGAGACGAAGACTCAGCAAAGACGATAACGAGGATCATGAAACTAATAACAGGAAACTAATTTTTGAGTCTCTTTCTAGACCAGTTTCTCCACCTCCATTTCGCAGCTCTAGACCTTCAGCACCAAAGTCACCTCAACTTTTAAAGTCTCCATTTCAACTGACGTGGATCACGGATCTTGCAGAATCCTCAAATGTAGATGCTCTTTCTCTGAAAGATGTTCTTGGTGATCCTCTCATATCAGAATGTTGGGAGTTCAACTATCTCCATGATTTGCGATTCCTTATGGACGCTTTTGATCCTGATATAAGGGACCTGGTGAAGGTTCATGTCATTCATGGATTCTGGAAGAATGAAGATCAGTCACGCCTGAGTCTAGTGGTAAGTACTTTCTCATTTGCCAAGCCAAGCACTTAATTGGGATCTAGGAGCAAGCGGCTAAGTACGCGAATCTGAAACTGCATGCTGCATATATGCCAGAAATGTTTGGAACTCATCACTCTAAAATGATCATACTTATTCGGCACGATGATACAGCTCAAGTCATAATTCATACTGCCAATATGATTCCATTTGACTGGACGAATATGACTCAAGCAGTCTGGCGATCACCAATATTACCGAAAATAACTTCGCCATCAAAATCGACAGCGCCGGGAACTTTTGGTAGTGGGACAAGGTTTAAAGACGATTTACTCAACTACCTAAAAGCCTATGACAATAATCGAGCTCCCAGAAGGCCACCTATCTGCGCGCCTTTAGTAGAAGAACTGTCCAAGTATGACTTTTCAGAAGTTCGCGGAGCTCTTGTTGCTAGTGTACCCAGTCGCCAAGGAATTGAGACAAACTCAAAGACGTGCTGGGGATGGCCAGGCCTGAAGAATGTTCTAAGCGCAATCCCAACTGTGGGCAAAGAGCCTGAGATTGTAGTTCAAATCTCATCAATCGCTACCTTAGGGCCGACTGACAAATGGCTCGACAAGACCTTCTTCAAAACATTATCAGCCTCTAGAACCGGCCTATCGAAACCCAAATTCCGCATTATATTTCCCACGGCGGACGAAATTAGAAGAAGCTTAAATGGATATGCCTCTGGCAGTGCAATACACACAAGATTGCAGTCGGCACAGCAAGTTAAGCAACTCCAATATCTAAAGCCTATGTTGTGTCACTGGGCAGGCGACGGAGCTCAACATCCTCAAACCGACAGCCCAATGTCCGACGCTGGGAGAAAACGAGCCGCTCCGCACATCAAAACCTATACTCGATTCACTGACTCTACCAGAACGGCTATCGACTGGATGCTCGTGACCTCAGCGAACCTATCCAAGCAAGCATGGGGAGATGCTACGACCACAACCGGAGATGTTCGGGTATGTAGTTATGAGATTGGCGTGTTGGTGTGGCCTGAGATTTTTGGCGAGAAGGCAACTATAGTGCCTACATTCAAGACTGATACACCAACCATCACGAGCGAGATGAGGGAAGATATTCTGGTTGTTGGTGCGAGGCTGCCTTATGATCTCCCAATTATGCCTTATGGGAAGGATGATGTACCATGGTGCGCAACTTCGTCTTATCAAGAACTAGACTGGTTGGGTCGGTCGTATAATGCTAGCGAGTAAAGTGGTTGCTCTAATAGACTTTGTTCTCTAAGATATCGAAATCAAGAGCATATGGCTAAATGGAAAACCAGATTAAGTTGGAGAGGATTTGCGATATTGCCACCCGCAAGCAACCCAGATAAAGATATACAATGGCGATAGACTAGCAGTATGCATGGATCGTCACACTACAGATGAACGCCTGTACATCTCTAACATCTTGCGGAAGAAATATTCTAGATGTTCACATGCAATGCAGTTCTATGGTGGCAGCCAGCACTTAATTCACTCTGGCTATAAATGAAGCGCTTTTAGAGTTTAGTTTTTAAGGCCTTCAACGTGACAAAGGTCTGTAGACGCCTCTATAACTGAATTTATGTGACATATCGGAAATGCGTTGGAATCAGTCATTACGATGGGTTCGTTAACAGAGTTATCTTCTCTTGGTTGATTACAAGCAGGTTACAAGAACACGAAATGAAGTAGGAAATCGAAATAATCCCCGTTCAGCTACGACTGAATTCACACGTTACTGAAATATATAGATAAGCCGTGTGTATTGTTCTACCAGCAAGCCAACGCCATATTCATAAGTATAGCTATAGTTCCTTGTCTAGTTCCCTACGGCTAATAGCCTTCTATTCCTATACCTTCTGCGGGATTATGAGCCACCAACGTTCTCGGGCACCTTATTGGCATCATATCCGTGAGTCTCCTTCAGCTTCTCAACGAGAGCAACGTATTGCGTCTTAGCGTCCTCCTGGGAAAGACCCTCATCGACCTTCTTCTGCCATGCGCGCTTCTTCGCCTTACCCTATTTTATTTCATCATCATCAGCTACGATCGAGCGTGCAACCCTGTGGAACCGCACAATAAAGCGGGGATACCCAGGGCAGTTTGTTGGGAGGGCCAGCGCTTACCTTTAGGTCAAAGGTACCTGGCTGAGAGTCCTCGATCTTGTCTTTTCCCTCTGCGACTTTGAAAAGCGCTATGGAGCAACGTTAGGTTAGATGCGAGAGAGGTGCGTAGGGGTCTGGGAACGAACCGTAGAGTTCGAGGAGCTCGTCGTTGCTTGGCTTGGCCGTGAGCTTCTTGGAGTCGATGACTGCGGTTTCGTAGGCAGACATGGTTATGGAACTATTGAGGTCGTTAGATGAATGGCTGAACAAGCGCCAGCCTGCGAGCAGGTAGAAAAAAAATGGTATGTAGTTAGAGAGATGGGCCGAGGCCGTCACATTGTTGGCCTCAAGGTGCTCATGCCCCTCCTTTCATGTGAAACCCTTTTTTTCTGGCTCTTGAAGAGAACATTTCTCGGACCCAAAAGAGCTTTAACTGCAATCTCAGAAGAGCAAAGTTAATATACGTACTATCGTTCTTGTTTCTGTATTTTGTGTATATTTGTTAAAGGTGGCAGATGTTGAGGAAGTTGGCGGTGTTGTTGAAGTGTTGCGGGGCATGACAAACCAGCCAAGACGGCGGGGCTGCCCTCGCTTGACAACGTCATGGGACCTTCACGAATGGGTTGATATTACCCATTGTTGTTCCAGATATCTTAAAGCATAGATCCCATAGCGAAGCTTACTACTGATCCAGAAGTGGTTGATCTTAAGCTACAATATCGATTATGTTTCAGTATCATATTCTTCTATTTAACCTTATGAAAGATCTGCTATCACCCTCAAGTTTATCAGATCGCTCCTATAATGTATATATATATCACCAATGTTCTCATGTTTGAGGGAATCAGGATAAGTCAAAAGCTATGCCCTGACATCGAACACGGTTGTTAAAATATCATATCACATTCTCCCTAAAATAGCATTAATTATACTTAACCCAGCCCAGTTCACTCTTTCAACTCGCCCATTATCCATAAGCCCAATGTCAATAATTCCCAAGCAGACACTTCTGAGGATCAAGCAGATGAGAAATAGTTTAAAGGCTCATAACCCAAGACCCACCATGAAAATCTTCCATAAACACACAGCCCACAATCCGCTCTCAGAAGCAAGAGGATTGACTAAACCGCCCGCAGCATTCTTCTTATTCTGCCTACTGACTGAAGCAATAATCTCCTGGGCAGGAGCAAAGGCTTCTCCAGACGTGTTATCCTTCTGAAATACTAAATAAGCGGTCGGCATTGGAACATCCATCATCGGTAACGTCATCGGCCAATTAAATTTTAGGTCGGGCAGTAGGGGCATGTTTACTTTAAGATGCAGATCTAGCCCTGCCACTATCCCAACTGATGAGGCGATATGCGTCAAGTTTTGGTATAGATTATTGAAAGCTACTTCGTCGGGTGGTGTGCTGGCCTTGGTCTCGCAATGAGCGTTAACATTCGTGGCTGAGAGCTGGGTAATGTTAATCTGAGCGTTTGGAAGGTCGACGAATGCTCCTGCTACTCCTTTGACGAAGTCGAGGAAAGCGTAGCCTATTTCAATATGTGGACGCAAGGCAATGAGTAGATTCATTTCAACGTCAGAGATGTTGGCTTGGAAGGGAACTTCTTTCACTGTGGTTTTGTCGCTGTTCTCGCATTAATTTGTGCTTAAAGCAATGGAAAGGGATTAGCCCTTACAAACCTCTGACAACCGACTCGTTGGGGTTCGCTAAATTAATAAACAGTTGAGAATTGCCTGGGACCTGGAGCTGTTTAGCCTTCACATATTGGTAGATAACCAAAAGATCATCTGTAGTTCAAAGCCATATGACATGTCAATGGCGTTGCTGACACTCCAGTCAAACTGTAAAGCAGGCTCGAAAAGTAAAGCCGCTTTTCCAAATCGGGGAATCTAAATATTATGCTAGTGCTGCACGCTTGCAAAGAAGGATTTTTAATGAGAACCGTAAACCCAAGGAGAGGAACAGGAACAATGAATGAGTCTTGCTTCCAGACAAAGAGGGAGAAGCCTGGAGCTCAATATGGGCTGCGAATTTCATATCCAACTGGATACTGCTCTCCGTTATATAATCAAATATGTCTGTCTTATTCTTACAGACCAAATCACGTCCTGAAACTTGATTATGTTGAATGCTTCTTGCGTCAGCTTCAGTTTTCCTGAGGGTGTACATTTCTCGCTGCCGAGCTTGAGATCCTCAGTACTAGAATCTGAGGATCCACCAAAACCTTCATCAGTCAATAAAGAAGACAGATTCACGCTGAGGCTAGTAGCGGTTGGGAGGCGGTAGGCACAAGACTGGTGGCAGTCAAAGTATGGATAGGCGTGGAGTCTTGTCTGCGATACAAGCCAGAAATCATGTTTCCGTAACTCATGTCGTTCATTGCTATGGCCATATTCGATTCTGTAACCCTAGAATGCGTTTTTCCAAGAAATTGGAGTAGTATAGAGGGTAATGGTCAGATCATCATTGACCGAGGCTGATCAAACTTTAGATCGTTTTAAGTCAGCATATATTTAGATTAAGCTTATATTGTTTATCATCATATCCATGAACTTACAAGAAGAGCAGACGCGCTCCTTCGTCGTTGCAGCTGTTGTGCGAAGTGATCACGTAACTATCGACGAGACTCGTGCAAACTTCCACTGCCATACCAAACGAACGCGCCAATGTGAAACTTAACATGACATTTAAACGGCCGCATTCAACCTCCCAAGTGGTGCTTGATGTCCTTTAATACTAAGAATGGCTTGTCGGATGTACGATGTCTAGAACCCCACAGTTCTCCGCTGAAGAAAATCGAGATTAGCTTCTTAGAAGATGAAATATATTAGCGTATACTTACAGTAATATAACTTAAGTTAGCCTTTTACATCGCAACTAGGACTGAGTCTCTACAAGCAATGTCTTCAGTCCGCCTGGCCGCTCTCAGTTCGACAAAGTTACCAGATCCAGGGCTCAATAGAGAGGCAAATCACAAACAGTGTAGACAGGCCAGTATACTCAGCAAGACAAAATAAGAAGATATTGATGTTTTTGCAATCATGTCGAAGGATACACGATATTACATAAATTTAACGATATTATCAGGTTCTGCCAAAAAAATTAATATGATGGACATTCTCAAAATGCAAACGCATGTAGGCGATTCATATTGAAAGATCTTACTGTTTATATACAACATATCAAGACTGGTTCTATGACGTATCTCCATGCGTCAGAGCCTCATCTCGTTCTCACATGCTAGCTGGAAACCCAGGTGTATATGCAATGCTGCATTACGTTATTTGGTCTGCCACTCTTGAATGCAAGCAACGATTTTCTCTTTGTGGAGCAAAAAGCAACGGCATCTCGAATGTAGGATCGAACCCTATGGGCGCTTCTAATCTGCCTTTTCTAAAGCTGCATATGCTTATCTAGCACACACCAAGGTAACGAAACCGGAAAATCTGATAAACCAAATAGGAGACGATATTACTAAATATAGACGTTCAGAGTAGCAATGGCTAGTGTGAAACGGAAACAAACATCCTTGCGTCACATAGGTGAGGCTCGAGGCTCCTCTAGCCCCAGGCTTTTGGAATGGCGCCCTGAATCGTTTCTTGACACTCTTAAGCAAATACAAGCCGCCAAACCTCCGTTAGACATTAATTTATGAGAGGCTTTGTCTCAACTCTTGATTGTCTGAAGAATACAGCAGAACACTGAAATGTCGTGAGGCACTATGCTTCAGCTGATTATACCTGGCTAACAAAACTAGATGGTGTGAAAACAGAACACGGCAGGAAGTTTGAACGTCCCCTTGCATATTGTGTTACACTATACTTGTGGTATAAACAGCCCATTTTGTCATGAGGCTTCAGTACCAGAGTTTGTGGTCCGAGTGCAATGACAGAACACATCCACAAGAGTGGCACGGGTATCCACACATCAACCAGGCGCTTGAAGCTGGAGAACTGCCCGCTTCTGAAGAAGAGAGTTTCGGAAGGCCTTGCAGACTGGGGCTGTGGGAGAGACGGTTGCCTCTTTGGGAGCCCCACGCAACTAAAAGAAAAGGTGGAAAGCAAACGGTTTAACGATTATTGTGTGCCCGCCCTCACATCCACCCTCACAGCGACGGCTCGCTATAGGTTCAAACTCTGAAGATTTTGACTGGGAGCTTTAGGTTGTCAGGCACGGCTGCATGGCCTTCTATTCTAGTCACGATAGCATTGTAGGGGTGAGTTAGATACTGATTTCCTTGGAAATTTATAAGAACCATTTGTATGAGGAACAGAATGTAATAATCAACGAAAAAGCACTGCGCAACTTAAAACTAATCAACACGTAGTGACTTTGGTGTACAGGTAAGTCACGTATCACTTCGAAATTAGTTCACTTCCCCCAGGATGTTATCCCGTATGAAGTCCTCAGGCCGGCCCCATCCAGGACGGCCAAGTCTCTTAAGCAGTTCCTCGCTCCTCGCATTATTTGCCGTCTGCTCGGACTCAGCTAAGCCTTCGATGATGTCAGGCAACTGTTTACCCTCCGGCGCAAGTGCTTTAAAAGCCTTAATTAAGCCATTGTAGCTGTAAGGGAATGCCGCAGAGAACAATCTCTCACTCTTGACATCCTCTTCTATCAAAGCAGCAAGATGCAAACGAGCCGTGTCGCGGACATCCACGCACTGTTGTGATGGTATCATGATCTCGGCTTGCGCGAGTCCTATAAGCATCGGATCGCCCTCATAGATGCCTTTGACGAGCCCTCCGCTCCCTCCGGGATGGTCATTGAAAATAAATGGGCCCATGTTGAAGTTCAACAAGATGCTATTGAAGACAAAGCTTGGAGATTTCTCCTTGATGAAATCCCATGCCAATTTTTCGGCCTCCACCTTCGCGGCATAGTAGACAAGGAATCCGTAGTGTGGCGGATGTGGAGGTTCAGCCTGAGCTTTCTTCAATGAGGTCTCGTTCCACATATCCGGCTCCAAATGAACCTTGGAGCCAGCTTCAGGCTCGGCAGCCGCGCAACACGTTGATGTGTAGACGAAGCGTTTGATAGATGGTGTTCGAGATGCTGACTCGAGTATATTCTTTGTGCCAGTCGAGGATCTTTCGATCAGTGTGATATCACCTGACATACTCAGGTCAGCTGCTGCATGAATTATGCCTGAGCAGCCATCCAGTGCATTATCAAGAGCGCCAGAGGCATCGACATTGGGAACTATAACAGTTGAGAATAGTGATGGATCATGGCGTTTGTGGAATTCTGCTTCGACCCAAGAAGCCTTCGTCTGGTCCCTGACTGTGCCACGAACTTTTAAACCATATTGCAGCAATACATTGATAATGTGTCCTCCGATGTAGCCATTTGCTCTCGTGACCAGCACAGTTGAGCCTTTAGAACAGGTTGATGAAGACATGATTTCGATTTGGATCGGTGCTGTGAACGAGAAAAGTCATAAAGTGTTCAAGTTCATAAATTAGTTATTCTTAGAGGCCTAGCTACACTTTATACTTGCTTTCCGGAGCGTCGAGTTTGGTGTACCTGCAGTTGCACGGCTGTGCAGGACTGTCAAGGAGAGGGTAATCCAATACGCAAATAAAGCCCTCACCGCTACCAACAAATTCTAAATTATTCCACTATATACAGGGGAGGTGATTTGTCATTTATTCCGAGTCCAACAAATACCAACAAAATTTTCTCGTGTCCGAGTAGATGCTGATAAACTAGCCGGCAACCTTAGTATGTGTGACCAACCACCTCCTGGTACAACTTTCACAAAATGAAGCCATTACGAGACGTCCACATAGCAAAATCTTAGGCTATAGATGGCTCTCATTCCGAAAACATGTCATTAATCATGAATTTAATTGACGACGATACACCGCAACTCTATGTGGGACGGATCAAATATTGAAAATTATCCATACAATTTAAAGCGAAATATGATTGGGAAACTGCCAACAAAGCTAGTGAGGTTCATTTTATGCTTCGTGCCTGAGACTGTACAATCAGCTGCAAAGCACCAATCAAGGGAATGTAGATATTCATGTCCTCGCTCATCAGCATATTCTTAGAGGGCTATATATATGAAGACGAGCTGTACCTTGCCAGCAATCCTTTCATTCTGCTTAGCTACCAAACAATTCATTAAATCAATCCAGTAATTTAAATTCTGTAAAAGAGACTTCAATATATCATAACTACTGGCATATTGGAAGTCTTCATAAAATGGTATAATCATTGCGCCTATCTCTATTGGTACATTTGCCTTGCACAACCAGCCGTTTTCGAACTCCTTTCTTTCTTATCCATTTTAGCTGATAAAGCATAAACATCCCAACCCTAAGTAGAAGACAAATAGTGGATACACTGCGATACCAACCCTATTTTTTAGGACGCCAGAGCCACCGAGGATGCTGACACCGGCGGCTAAGGACCAGGCGACTAGGATAAGGTAGATGGGGATTCGAGGAATTACTGGCAGGTTGACCGCTGAGAGTAGGGCAGCGATAACAAGCGGGAAAAGGGTATACCCGATGATACATATGCTCTGAGCAAACGAACTATAGTGTTTGTCAGTGGAACCTTTCGCGTAAGTGATGAGGAGGGCTCACATGTTTCCTCCTAGTAGCTTGATCTGAAGCGTGACCACAGCTTCTCCAATCCAAACCATAGCAAACACACCGCTAAAAACTAAACTCTTCTGGTCCTGCATGGCATTGAAACTTAACAGCAAGCTCAAAAGCAGACAGAATACCAATGGGCCCCATAGATCCCAATCTCTCAACCCCGATGACATATTGCCTTGACTGAGGATATGCTCGGTATCAAGGGCTCTTCCTGCCAATCCCACTAGCTCCTCTCTTGCTCCCGACAAACCAGCTTCACGAATATTCGAGTATGCGCCACGAAGTCCGGACGCCGACTCTAACATACTTCCACCAAAAAGGTATTTAGGGTACAGGACTTCACGCATCTTAGACCAAACGGCAAGAAGGTCGCGACGGAGGGTATCCCATACTGATTCATCGATGGTATTTGTGGGCGCTCTTCGATCTTCTCCAGGAATGCTAGAGGTCAAGTAGTTCTCGTTCAATGGCCGAGACGATGAGCTTGAACCAATGTTGCCTGTTAAGGGGGTTCTAGCACTGGTAGGATGTAGGGGGTCATCCAGGTCATCAAGATTTGCTATGAGGTTGTTAGCCAAAGTCTCGGATTCTCGGGTTAAGCTGCATACCATCATCAGGATCTATAAGATCATCAGCATCTATTTGGGGACTATTGTAGTGTTCGTAAGGATTGGCTGAAGATGCCATGGTAGATGTTGTAATCTGTGAGAGATATTAAGCGCGAGGTTCGCCAAGCTCGTGCGCACGACTCCGGCTGAGTCTGGTCAAGATCGCAACGGGAAATTGTGTTGACGAGCTAGGGTTGTTATCTTCTCAGCATGAAGCTATTCCATCCGACCTTCAAGCTGACTTCCACGTTGCGCGTTCTGATCGCTGTCCAAGCTTCTGCGCTAGTCTTATTCCACACTAGCGTCTTTAAACTCTTGGCATCACTCAGTCCAATTAATATAGCCGGCCTGCCGATCACAGCCGTTATCTCTTCAGGGTCCAAGATCCGAGAAACTATACAACATCTGACTACGTTAACACACTCCCACCGCTCCGTGAAGGTTCAATCTCAAGAGCATGTCATGTCCTCGGAGGGGCTGTGCCCTTCGTTCACCTTACTTCTCGCTCAATTAAGAATTAGAGAGTCGACTTCTTCCAAAACTTTCTCTCCTTCTTCCTAACGGATTCATACTTACCGGGTCAACCAACAAGTGTCGGATTTTCAGTCAAGTTCACCTGTGTACTTAATGGCTGTTTGCGCTTCCAACTGTACTTCCACCATTTGTGACGGCGAAATTGATATAAACAAAACTTATCTGGATTTCTTCTGCTTTTCTGCGGCTTGATCTATCCTCCAACCATTATCTTCTCATTCCCTGTACCTCAGCAGTTCTGAGCCACCAATCTGGGACAGCTGTTCAGAGTACCACGCTGCGTTTGTCTCTTCTATGCAATTCTGGCCTCTACCCTGCCTTGATTATGAGCCAAAGATAGGGAAAGCTCTGTGCACTATGATGTGGAATAAGGACAAGGACCAGCAAACCTCTATTGACATATTGGCAATGCTTACCAACGAGCAATATTATACCCACTTTCGAAGCATTCTGCTCTCTATGAAAGAGGTCGAATGATGATTGCGTCTAAGTTACCCGAGACCATTTGCCATGTTCATCCTATCCCAATGAACCATGGAGTATACCCTGCTACCACTTCCCAAATATTCCATTCTCTTTCTAGAAATCTTGTATGTAGCTTTACCTCCACAACCGACCCCACTTTCAAAAGCTCTAGCGACGTTGTATAATTAGGCTTTCTCCCATATACCCAGAAGCTCCGCATGAACCGTTTAGGCCACGAGGTCCTAAAATTATCATGGGCTATCTTCCCAACACCTTGCATATATTAGCCGCTTCATGTATATGAGGTTGCAATTTGAGCCTTGGCAGGAAGAATACCAGAACGAAGATGCACCCAGCGATTATTTCTTGATAGCCAACCTTCGGCTTTTCAGCAGTCATCCCTGGTCCTTGAACACAACCGGAAATATTGAGCTATTTTTCCCCTCGTGAATTTTCTTTGTATTTTCGTCACAATTGTGCGTTTGATAAAGCTCGTTGCATTTCCAAGACTTCAGACTATGCAAAAATCTACAGATACATCAAGATTAGCATGATGTCGAAATCCCCGACGAGGTCCGTCTCCCTACACACAGAATGAGGCTTACCAGGTGCCTCGCCGCGTACAGCCATGCACAGCCTTCTCCGGGTGTGCTCAAAGCCAATAGAGTCTTGACATTGGCCAACTACAAGAGTGGCTAACGTGCTTGAGATCCGAATAACAATCGTTGCTAGGTGTCGCTGCCACGACTACGAACTGGTGTCAAATGATTTTCCTGGGCAGGGTTTTGAATATCAATGCTGTGCTTTAACTTTGCTCGCCCAAGACGTTCGAGAGGGAAGACTTGTTATTTGATGGGCCACTTGATGTATATCAGTATAGTGTTTGTGTTTTGTCTTTCTTTGCGGAAGATGGCACTCTATTCATGACATCGTACTTTGTTTGTACGTTATCAGCCATTTCATCGGCTTTCAGCCGACGATCGTTGTGCCAAGATCAGTTTATCCATTTCTCCTGTCCAAGGAGGGAGCAAAGGCAGGTCTTGGCTTTTAAAAATCCGAGTCCATAGATGGTGGAACTTGTGGCTCTCTATGGTTTATTAGAAACCTTGTTGACGGGATATACAAATACCAGACTTTCGTCTTTCTTTGATACTCTACACGATTGAAGTTTGCAGGAACGGCAAATCTCGGCCACCGATTCTGTCTCTCGATAATCTTCTCTTGAGCTACGGTCCTTATAGCAGTGTCTGTTGGAGGGGATTAACAAAGCTAGTAACTTGACTGATTGGTATGGCCATTTGTTGTAAGCGAGATTGAGCTCTAACGATTTACGCCGCAGTTTTCAGACTAAGCTCAAACAAGGGAAGCATACTAGATGAACTAGCTTACAGTTGAAAGATAGAGTATATGTCTCTCGTTTTTGGGTATCACAGATAAACTGTACTATTCAAATCATCGCTTTGAAATCACAAGATGATCTTCCCATCTTTAGCATTATGCTTGCTACGCTTCAGCCATCTCTCTCTGGCAGCAGGCAACTTGATCCCCTGGTCTTTTGGAGAATTGAAGGCCCCCAAACAGGAAAACTTTGCTACCAACCGGTACCTTGTACAGTTTAAGGAGAAAACCTCTTTGCGAAATAGAGCACCAGATGTACGAAGCCCCTTCACATGGATTGCCTCTTTCATTTGACGAATATACTTCTAGGATGTCACAGGGTTTATTGAAGCGCTGAAGCTACATGACATAGAAGCTCAAGTCGCTTATAAATATTCCCCTATCATATACAATGGTGTCTCCATTTATCTGAAATCAGCTCAGGATGCAGCAGTCATTCAGGAGATGAACGATGTCTCATCTATTCATCAGGTCCTAAGCACCAAGAACATCAAAGCTAAATTAAACAACGCAACAATTGCGAGGCTGGATAATATGAAGACTACAGATTACGTTTCTACCAAGGCGCCTTTCATTGCTATCCAAAAGAGCCAATATCCGTACACAGCTGGCTCATCATCAGTCACTTTTACTCATGCTAAGAAACTTGCTCTTGCTGCAGGACTTATTCAACAGGATACGCCAGTCTATGCTTACCTCTGGGCGAACGTGTTCTGTGATCGAGCCCATATCTACCCGGAGCTACAGGCATATGTTCCGGTTTATGAAACACAGGGAAACAGTGGAGACTTTAAGTTCGACAATCTACCTGAAAACCCTATTGGAGAAGTGACGATTGTGCTTACAACAGCCAATGGAAAAGATTCGGTTATGACTCTTGAGAACTCCATCTCCACAGTCGGTGTCATTACAGTTCTTCCGGTTGGACAGAGAGAGCCGTTTCAGACCTCTGGCGAACCATGGAGCGTTCACCATATGACGGGTGTCGATACCTTACATGCAAGTGGTATCCGAGGAAGTGGCATCAAAATAGGGATGGTAAATTGACCAAATTGGAGTTGTTCATGAAGTTTGCGAGTCTCACTTTCATTAGATCGATGGAGGCATTGATTACTACCATCCTGGGCTTGGTGGAGGATTTGGTCCAGGGTTTAAAGTCGCTGGTGGCTATGACATTGTGGGAGATAGCCTAAGTATGGGCCAAAGACCTGATGTGGAAAGTAGCCATACTAACAACGCGTTTAGGATTTGATGGCCAACCATGGGAAAGTGATGAAGATCCTCAAGATGTGTGCAGCGATTCAACAAGTGTAAGTTATCCGAGCACTGAGTTGTTCATTAGATGCTGACATGGCTCTAGTGGGCTGGTGTTATATTTGCTGATGATAAGTACACTGGAATGGTCGGAGTTGCGCCGGATGCCAACATTTATGCTTATAAAACCATGACGTGTGCTCAAAATGGTGTAGGTAGTCCATTAGTTCAACAACACTATGGCAACAGCTAACTCTGGAAAATTAGGGAGAAGATGTTACTTTAGCAGCATTGCAGCGTGCCTACGATGACGATGTTGTGAGAAGACCCTCCAGCATTTTTTGCGTAAGACTAATCACGTACGGTTCTTCTCAGGATGTTCTATTTGTCCAGGCTTCTCAGCACGGTCAGTCATCTATATCAAGAAGTGAAAATATTTTAACAAACTTTGTTAGAAAGCCCAGGGTAAAGGAAATTTGTTGATCAAATCTGATCGAAATATAGAAGTTCTGATTGTGTGCAGGGGACCTAATAACCTCATCTCCCAAGCAACATCAAGACTTGTTGACGAGGGTATCTTTGTCGCAATGGCTTCCTTGAATCGTGGGACTTCTGGTATGTTTTTATGATTCCTCAATTTTTACCCTGCTGATTACTCAGGCGGCTTTTACCCAAGTCAAGCTTCAATGGGGAAAAATGTTGCGGCAGTTGGGTCTGTTGAGGTCGACAGCCTTCATGCAACGGTCGCCTATGCTTCAGTCGATGGAAAGAAAGAATTGCGTGAGATCGTAAGTTCTGCAATAAAGTTTTTTATACCTTTCTGATCACCACTTAGCCATATGTAGAGCAATTTGGGCTTGGGGCAGATGACAGATGGGGGTTTCCGCTCGCTCAAAAGACTCCTGTGATTCATCTCGAAGGTGCGTGTGATGGAAAATTAGCACAGTTTCCCCCTTCAACTCCAAAGGACCTTGTCAATTATACTGTAATTGTTCCGAAAGATGAGTAAGTAGGGAATATCTCGACGCTTTTTTCTTTAGTGACATGGGACAAAATTAACGAGGTAACATAGGTATTGTCTCTTCGATACCATCACTGAGGCTCTTGCTCCATATAAAACAAAGAATATCATGGTTTACGATAAGACACCTGGAAAATCTCATGTCATGCCTGTACGAAACAATTACCACGTTCTGAACGTGCAGTCTATGTCTTTTGAGGATGGGAAATATTTCGCCGATACTTTGGCAACGGGTGCAAACATGACACTTTGGTATGACTGTAAGTATCAGCTTCTCGCAGCCAAATCTACCAGATTTGAAAGCTTCATAAGCTGTGCTGCTTCCAGACACCCATGCACTCGTTGAACATGTCTTGAGAGTAATTTATTCTTGAAACAGCTCCATACTTTAGAAATACTCTCAACTAGTAAACTAATTATGACATTCTGATATATAGGGTTTCCTGGAATTGGAGTGAAAAATAAGAACAATGCCAGAGGACTGAGCGACACCACTGGCTGGGGCCCAGCATACGATGGCGATCTTTGGCCGCAAATAGTTGCGCCTGGAGGCACTATGTTCACAACTAGCCATCTTAATCACTACGGATACACCAATGCAGCAGGAACAGCTGCTGCGCAAGCCTACGTTACAGGAATCGCAGCACTATACTACAGTCAACACGGAGGCAAAAGGGGATTGGGCAAGAAGGGTGCTGCAGCACTTCTACAGAAGATGATTGCCACTGCACATCCCATCCAGTGGCAAGACGGAACCAGCACTGATATCAACACTCCATTCAAGAAAAGGCAGGTTCTAGATGGCGTTGGACTTGCTCCAGTTGCTCAGCAGGGGGGCGGCTTGATTGATGCCATTTCTGTTCTGAACATGAAATCAACAGTTTTCCCATCTTATATCAAGCTGGGCGATAAGACCGACTTCGAAAGCACATGGCCTGTCACCATCACCAATCCGTCAACTGAAACAGTTACCTATACAATTGCGCATAATGCATCTGTTACTTTTGTGGCCCTTAGTTACGAGGATCTCTATCGGATGCGACCTCACCCTGGCACTGCCACCAACAATAATAAAGCAACGGTGGGCTTTTCAGAGTCGTCTTTCTCGATCACGCCGGGCTCTTCTCGAACTATAGAGGTGAAAATCACGGCTCCACCAGATGGCCTTCCCGAGCGCGGTGAGAGCAGCGCGTTTCTGCCTGTATTCTCGGGTTACATACAGATCTCTGGCACGAATGGAGACAAACTGAACATCCCGTATCAAGGCATCAGCACCGACCTCAGAAAAGAGATTCCAATTTGGCACCCGGTCCTTACCGAGTATCCTGTGGCATCGAACTTCGACTACACGAAAATCATCACCCCTCCTTTCCCAGAAGAGATGTGGTACTTTGACATGTCAATAAACGACAACATTATTATATATACATTTAATACTTACGCCACCGATGAATTGAGAGTTGATGTATCTTTGCCCTACCTTGTTTTTGTAAAACTTGAGGCTAACAATTATCTCACAGGTCGTGACCCCTCTGTATAACATCACAACTGATTGGTCCTATCCTCCGTCAAAAAACTACATCGAGAGTATTAGTGTCACATCAGATTACGAAACTAGCCTCAAGTAACCATCCTCCCCTTCTCCCCCATTCCACCTTTAACACTAACTCAATTTAGCTTCCCACTCCAAGGCGTACCTAGATGCCAGACCTCAACCTTGAATTATTGCTGGAGCGGGCGTTTGGCCAATGGTTCGACTATCGCAAACGGCGAGTACAAACTTGTTATGTCTGCTTTGCTGCCAAAGGGAGATCGAAGCAAGAAGGGGCATTGGCAGATTAAGGAGACGTGGAAGTTCGGGGTGGAAATTATTAACTAGATGCGAGTTCTCGCTTATTCAGGGGCTGAGTGTGTTTTTGGCACAAAGCCCAAGTATGGTGCAGTGTACTTACGGAAGTTTATTTCTAGCAAAAAGCTATGTTGGCCGACTGTAGTATCTAAAAGATGAAGAAATGTTATTGGCAGAACGGGAGCTGATGATGTCGCTTGCCGACTTTTTGGGAAGTTGATATGAGCTCGAACCACCTCCTACAGTACTAGGAGATGAACGAGAAACCGAGAAACCTCCTCATCGTGAGCCAGCCAATTGATTGGAAAATTTCTCGATCGCCGCATCATTATCCAAAAGGAAAAGAGACACGTTACTCAGGTTCCCATTTGGCATCTAAAACGCGTCAACCACATTATGTTTGTCGATGATGAGATCATAGTATCACGAGCGGTATGCCAGATCACGTGCCTTCTGTCAAATGGGCTGTTTAGAAAGCATGATAGATACTTTTGAACGATCTTTCCGAATACGAATGTGCTTGATGCACCTAAGGTCCTCGTGTTTACTGATAGAAACCACTAATGATGTTCCTGAACTTCTCCCTTTCGGCTTCCAGGCAGGCTGAGGGATCGGCGATTAATACGCCTTTCCACCAAAGAATTCTTGACTAGAAGATGCACCAAGACTATTTTCCCCGAAGATGAAGTAACCTCAGTTAAAAAAGGCAAGATCTACGGGATAACCCCCATGATGCTGTAAGGTACACACAGTGCTTTCCTTTCCCAGTGGACCAGCTTACTAAGATGCTTGGCTTTCTGGAAATCATGACGTTCACGCTGGTGCTGCAACCTAACAGACTCGTGCATTAGATCAATCTATACGTAATACAAACGACTATGAGGCTACTATGAGGTTACCAATCGGCGAATTTCTCATGGGATAATCACCATTGATTGAAGCTGAATTTCCTTGATTAGTCTCAACTGAGCCGCCTGTAAGCTTGAATCTAATAGGATTACACTCAGATGTTGTAAAGAATATCAAACTCCATATGAGATGCCTTTACTCTAGGCACAGGCTCCACACCCCGCAATCAACTACGCCGCTAGAGTCTCCGGTTAGTGGCCTTATCGGCATAAGATAGTCTACTAGTCAAGCATTAGTGTTGACATCTTCCTTTTTTTCTTGACCCGCAAGAAACCCGTGGCCAGAATACTATCCCACATTCCTTTTTCGCATAAAGCAGAAAGTTGGTGTGGATGCCTACGCCATATCTAGCTGGATCTGCATGGCAAAAGTCCAAAACCCAGGATTTCTGCCTGCCCGGAGCATTGTCTCCAGCTGTACTCGCCTGTGGAGGTCTTAAGGCCCATCCTCTATGCCGGAGGCTCATCTCATTCTTTATGTTCTGTGTAACTACAGAGATCCAACCGTGACTGCTTCTCAGCCTATAATAACCAACTTGATCTTAAATGCTAAAAGAAGCAACCATGAGACATGCTGGTTCCAACACCCGACAGTCCCTCATCTTACCAAATGAGGGTCCATCACTGCCAATCCACTACGTATAAACAGACTTTTACCCTCTATGCCAAAGTAATGCCCACCATGTCGCTGGGGGAACGGTTCCCAAGTTCAAACATGATGTCAAAATCTGCGTAATGCTCCACCTCCCCCCCCCCCCCCCCAAAAAAACATCATCATCTAAATTCGCGTCAGATCGCGTGACGAATCGGCAATGTTGCGAGCTTTGGCATCCGCGTCTTGAAAGTATAAGATCTGCTTAGGGTCCCACCATCTCGTTCACCATTATCCAGACCATCTACCTTTTAAACATACCAAGAAGTTAAAACTATAACTCTACAACATGTCTGATAAATACAAGCCCACTGGCGAGTTATCCTTCCTTATTAGTTAAGAGTGGCATAGGTCCTAATGAGATACAGAACACGACGGCCTCACTAAGGATGGAGAGCCTGATGGACGTGTTGGTACTGGGAAATTTGCCCAAGGTCAAGTTGATCCCCATGACGCAGGTCAGAAGGGAGGACAGGCCACTGGTACCGGAAGCGGGGAGAGTGGAAACAGCGGCGGCAGTGCTAAAGGAGGTAAGCTCTACTATATCATTCATCTCGCCCCTCCGTAGCTAAGGTCTGCTCAGAGTTTGCCCACGGCAAGGTCGACCCCCATGAGGCTGGCAGAAAAGGCGGAAGTTCTTAGATATCGGGCCTAATTACACCTCACATCATGAGGTGGTGTTATAGATACGGAGTCTAGTGTGATGGAAGAACTAGCAAGCCGGTCTTGGATAGTGGCCTCAGATGCATAGGATTTGACTAGGTTCTGAATATAAAACCACTTACCCAACACCATCATCGTGTCAGTTTGATGTTGGATATTCTCAATCCTAATTATAGTTAGAAGGACATTGCTATCACATCACCGTACAACATCACAGATCTGGCGGGTCTGCGCTAAGGATGTTTGAAATTCTCGTGCTTAACCGCTCTGTCTCTGAGATATTGGTTACATTCGCCATTCCTTTCTTCGTTATACCGTATTTCACGTGATTTAGCCTCCATTTCCATACTTCCACATTATTTTAAAGCAAAACTAGCTGCTTTCAAGTCTTCAAAATTACGGAGCCATCAGCACGCTTTGCATAGAATTGGCTTACTACGCTCAAGTATATCAGTACGTTTCGAACCTTCGCTCCATTGGCCCTCTGAAACCCGCAAATTTTCATTAGAGAATTAGATAACTGACACCTCCACAACCTTTCTAAGGACTTTGTGAGGGTTTCAATGTATCTAATATTGTAGTGATCTAAATCGCTTGCTTCGATAACCTGTTGCCGTGAAGACTGCCAGGTCTTCCCCTGAGAACTAGCGAGACATAATGACCTTTCACATTACTTCCACATCTATCCAACTCATTCAACCGCATATAATTCAGAACGTTAGAAAGCCTAAGATTGTGTTGGACAAATACATCTACGACCCTCAGACCACGAATATAGATATGTTCCATCTGTGGTCATTGGTCAGGTGTATAGCCCGCTCATGTCATTGCTGCATTGAGGACGTATTGCTAGAGGATGCGTTGTTTTCGAGGTTTTGAAGGATTTGGTAGAAGGGAAAGATATAGGGCGATTGCGTGTTTATCATGCATTTTAATAAGGCGTTTATGCTTGGATAGATGTGTGTTGAGACAGTTGCTTTGCTGAACGATGGCGTTTGGATATTGAAGGACCATGAACTTGTGAACTTGTTAATTGGTAATATAGATGTGGTTACATTCTCAAGGTCTTCAGTACCACTGTTCATGATGCAGTCATATCACTGCCGTGATCATCTTCCTGTGCGCCCATAATTTATCTTTAGAATCTCCGTCATGTGATATTTTATTTATTTGCACCACAAGCTAAGGGCATAGATGTAATCATTCTGATCGTGGCAAATAAAGGAACTTCACCATAAGGAAATGGAGTGACGGTAGTGAATAAATAAGAAGCGCAGATTGAATAAAAAGTGGGTCCGCATGCTTAGATATCTTGAGCTGCACCTACCTTTCACTTCCTTCACCTCATTTCCCCCAAGCCTATCAGGACAATTGCGCCTTGGCATCCTTGAGATAGCACAGACTATTGGGTATTTTAGCAATTTGATCAGCTTCATAAGTAAGAGAGCTCTCCTACATGGACATATAGTTTGGAAGTTCTATCTCTACTGTTGTCTCTCTGCCTCTTTCTAGAATTTCAGCCCTGGAGAATAACGCAAATTCGATTCTCAGCCTTGCCTCCTTATGTTCATAACCATAGGTAGGGATACACTCAATCCAGCTGCTGAGACTTACCAACAATATTTAGCTACGTTAATGCTCATGGGAGTTTTGTTCATACTGGTTATGTGCTGCCTCATGGCTGCTAAGGTGCTAAAGGATCAAGCATTTACCGATTCCATTGTGACAAACGATCCTGGTAGAAGTCTTCAAGCACAACCTAAATCCAATCTCAACATCACCACAACAATGGATCGCGATACAACTCATTACAGTGTCTTGGATCCAGTAGCAGATAGAGATCTTGCTATGAGCATCATAAGTACCACCACTTAATCTTGACATATGATATGGAAGTACTAACAAAGGTCTAGTTTCTGTCTGTGCTGTTCTCACAATATCTGCATTGGAATACCTATGCACCTTAAACGTATCTGAATACTATTCTGTCATAGTTATTAGTAAGTATTCGCTTGTGCATAGATTTAATTATGGAAGTCTAACTTCACACTCAGTACTTGACTGCTTACCTTTAGTATTATCAACCATCTGCATCGGATTCCTTCTCTGGAATATTTTCTTTTTGAGAATATTGAAGCCCAGGCTGCTCCAGAAAGAGCTTGCCATGCTTGCCAATATTAGGATGGAATATGAGCGTGATGTTGTCACGCTCGCTGGAACCAAGGCCAACTATGATCTTTGTGTTGCTCAGGGGAGGGCCATGCTGCAGGATCTCGCACATGCCCAAAAAGAAGTAGAGGATTCCCGCATAAAGCTTCAAATTGACAAGGCTAAAACAAAGAAAACTCGTACAAGACTTTTAAACAATCGGGATCAAATTGTACGCGGCGTTGAGGGTGCCCTCCGACTGCAGAAGCTCATCGACCTCGAACACTACTGGGGATCCCGAATAGACTATTGCACACAAACAATAGTTGCTTCCGTAATTGGAGCCTATACAGCAGCTACTGGTCGTGTACCATCTCCGCCCAACAAGAGCCTTTTCCTCAAGTATGGCGAGCCCGACCTTCGTAGGGACCTCGGATTATTGGCAGAACCATATGTGAGATACCTCAAATCCCCACAGAGCACCAAAAAGGCGTCAGGAAATCGAGATATAATAGCTTGCCGAGCTGTAATCGAAGATTTAGCTGCTTCTGTGCCCAAAGCTGAATTTCTAAGTCCAACGTCAACGGTGAATGATAATGCTCAGCACGACGTTAATAAGCAGTCTAACAGTCCCACCGAGCTCTTCGGGGACTTCTGTCTCTTTCCAAGATTACCAATCGAATTACGTCTAAGCATTTGGCAACTAGCCGCTGAAGAGGGACGGGTTATCGAAGTTAGAGAATGTATAGGGGCTTGGATGCCTTGTCTTAAAGCGGAGAACCCCACGCCATCTCTTCTTCATGTTTGTCGCGAAGCAAGAGCTGAGGGTATGAAGCGTTATCGTTTGATTGTGGCAGACAGTTCCATCAGTGAACGAGGAATCTGGGACTACTATGCACTCGCAAGGAACGAACGAATTAAGCGCACTCCACCTTTTCGCGCATATATGAACTTCTCCTGCGACACTCTTCTCCTGAGCGAGAGTCATGTGAATGACGTGCAGATTCTTTGGCATTTGCTGGAGCTTGCTTCTTTCGGGAACGAAAATACGACCATAATTGCAGAACACCTCAGACATTTGGCAGTAGGGCCACAGGCGCTCCAGTCATTTCTGCTTTACGAAAAACGCTTTGGTTCTTTCAGCAATAACGGTCTATACTGGACCAGCCATTTCGATGCTCTTCAAACAATATCCTTTATACCATTCGACAACTGCTGTGGTTTACTTTTACGGGAACACGCTGCCATCAGCCAACTTTTGGATGTTGATGGGGATTACGAAAACGCTCGTAGCAACTTACAAAAAATATTTGACGCTGCCTGGGGACGTTATCAGAGGACGAGGGTTGGTGAGGGCAAATCAAAATGTTCAGTGCCAAGATTATCGTTCGCTGTTGCTGATCGAGGTGAGCGGAGTGTAATCACCCAGAACCAAGAAATGGTCAATCTTCTTGAATGCTTTCCAGCCCTCAAAGACTAGTCACATGGCGCGGATATCGACATTTCGGGGGGTTAATTGGGATAATATAGTGTAATTATCATAGATCAATCGGTTTCTCTTTATTGATACGTCCGTCATATTCGCCATTAACCTGTATATGGTACATAGTCTAAAATAATGCATCTGTGCTTGGCAAGTTATTTAGCAAAGAGCTCAAATACCCAGCATATTATTATAGTCTTTATCTCCAAGGGATAACCATTCGAATCTATATCCCCGCTCCACTAAGAAATGAAAGTATGAAATGATTACATATAGAGCATTTTACTCATGTACTTATTTGTAGTCCCTGCGTAACTCACGAGAATATTTGGGGTGTTTGGTTTTACGCCGTTATTGTGCGTGAGGTTTGAGAAATTTTTCTAATAGTATATTAGTTTTTGAACATCACTCTGTAAGAATGAATAAACTGTAAGGGTATAATGCTTGAAGAATAAAAAGAAATCATTTCGGCCATGCATACAATTCGAGTGCATTGTCTTCGACCTTAAGAGCACGCTAGAAGTGGTTCTGGGCACATATAAACTTTCTCATCCCCTCTGTCTCCCCAACAACAATCCAACTGGTGTCATAAGAATTTCAATGCTACTTGGATAGGGTCCTCGGGTTATTGGCAAGTCCTTTACACAAGTGTACTTTGAAGCAGGTCAAACACATTACTTCAGGCGATCACGATCTCATTTGAGCCTAAACACTTTCAACTTTGCCTCACTCCGATGAGTTCCTGGTAAACTCTGGCACATACAATCCTTACGAACCTTTGCGAACGCCGAAATGGAAATGGGAACCCTCATTTCTGCTCTCAGGCTGCAGCTTCTTGTCGATGCCAATCATGGACTAGCCTCAAGTATCGACCTTGTCACTAGGAGTGTTCTTGCTGCTATTATACAAACCCACAACATAGACTTGAAATTCCGGCAAAAAATCAGAGAGAAGTTACTGCTTCGGTATCGGTATTCAGATCTCGAAAAGGACCTCGAAATTATCGCAAAGTCTATCGTGGAGAGCATTGTTAGTAAGCCAAAGTTCCCCACAACCACAGCAGATGGAGAGATGGCACGTCTCGATGAGATGGCCGATGCGGCCAAAAATTCACATGAGTTTGCTAGCCACTCTATCGTGCTTACAGAACCTGATGGCTCATTCAACCAATTCTACTTTCCCCAGAAACTGCCTCCTGAGATGCGACTCAAGATCTGGGGATGGTGACCAATGAAGGACGCATTCTTGAACTCTCCAAATCGTCTTATTTTGCTCCTGTGATTATCAAGAAACCAAACTACCTCCCGCCTGTTCTGCATACCTGCAAGGAATCACGAACTGAGGCCCTCAAGTCACACGAGGTGGTGGATTTGACACTAAATCCGACCGGAAACCGCCATGGACGATTCCAATGCTACATAAATTTCGCATGCGACACGATATACCTGGACGAACAAATAAAAAAGTTCAGCTATCCGGACTCTTCCAGATGGCGTTCTCCAGGTGAAGTTCTGATATTCGAAAAAACTCGAACCCTGGCAGTTCACAAGAGCTTTTGTCACTACTTTGTGTATTGCAGTTTCAATGGTAGATATAATGACTCCAATACGCAGTGTATGATGGAATGCATCAAAAAGTTTAAGGGTCTCAATAAGATCCATTTCCTTCTTCACGCTGATGAACATGGCAACTTGTGTAGCAGCAAACAGAAGAACGCAGGGTCCAAGCTACGAGAACATGATATCAAGCGCGGCTATTACACAATGGCAGTCCGCACTGTAATGCAGTCCAATTTCAACAAATGGCGGGAATGGTACCAGGATATTAGAGCTATGGAAGGCAATCCCAAGATCCCCGCTCCAGAAGTTGTAACCGCGACGTGGGAATAGAGGTAGCCTAGCTGAATAACAGTGAATGTTGGGAGACTCGGGATATGAGTGGTATGATGAGGTGCATTGTGACGGAGCCCGAGGGGTTATTTTTTTTTAGGGTTATAAGGTCGCTACTACGTCAGATACATCGGTTCCCAGCGGATGCATACCTAGAGAATGAAGGCACTAGGAATCAGAGCGGATAGTATCATCAATGGGACTGTTGCGTTTCCGGGGTGGCGTTAATTATGCGTAAGTGAGCGTCATGCGTATATGTATTCACTCAGAAGGCCAGCATCCCACTTAAGAGAATCCCACAGTATACAATGGTTCGTTTTGATGACCCAAACTGGCGAGTAAGTCGCGTACTGTTATGCGTTCAAATGTTATACGCGTTCTCACTTAAAGTAAGACCAACCACTTGCTAGCATGTACAAGTAGACCAGGGCATAAAAGCTTAATCAGGGGATAATCATTCTACAACTATGCTTTAATATTTGGGTAACTTTTCTCATCTTTTTATAAATCGAGTTAGCGGCACAGGTAGAATAATAATAAGGCATCGAAATACCTTTGTCATATTGGATAGTCCAAACGACGATGTAACTGTAGTCCCGTGGCTCGGCTTGGCAGGAACCAAAATATCCGTGTCGGGCAATTCAGCCCGAATCCCGATAAAACTTACCCGAAATGAACGGTCGCAGCCTGAACCAGAACATTCACCAGCTTTGCAATCATGATTCAGAAGATGGATTCAACTACGCGGAGGATAGGGAAGCTTCTATTGTTTCTTTAGAATATCGTTCATGCGGCAGTTGCATTGCATGAATAATAAATTAGGATTCTCAGCAGCTAGACTCGATTATTTTGAGGTTCCATCGTCAGCTTTAGGTAACCAATCGTTAGGGAGCTGCCCCTGAATTTAGTGTACCCCCCAGCAGATTAAGCTCGACATCCTTGACCAACCGACCTCCTCTTTCCTGCTTCCTCGCCGTCGCCCCGTTCTTCCTTCACCTTCACCGTCGACGAGCGTGTGCTTTCTTGTCCTTTTGCTGCTTCGTGAAGAAGCGGCTGCCACTCATTTCTGCGACGTGTTAAGCATTGTTATCTAATCCCATTTGTGGATCCACAATCTTTTGGTTGCTCTCGTTTTTGTTGACACCGAGGTGGATATCCGTTGCACTGGGCCTGGGTGATCGTTGTTTCATAGGAGGAGCCTGGATTCACGACTCGGAGAATAAGACGAAACCGGCGCTCAATAATAATCGAACCATTCAGACGACAATACGATAATACCATTGTGGTGGGCTGTTGGAAGTCTAGTACGGGAGGCTTGAGGTGACGACCACATTCCATTGCCCAATATGGACGTTACACAGGAAGACAAACCACGAGAAGATGAGGTCGAGACCCGATCTGCCATGGATTCCAAGGCCTTATCGCACGATTCCATGGTGACGGTACGACTGTCGGAGCCTCCTAGTCTGTCGGTCGATACAGCTGTTCTTGATACGCAGAAGTCCTTGGAGGAACGCAGGCAGACACAACAGAGTTCGGTCACAATATTGAAAGATGATACATATGCACCAGATGAGCAAGAAGAAAGCCCAACGATCACAATGGTGAATGCCAATGGCGACGTGGTGAGCCCGTCTGGATCCGAATCCGCCGAGTCAGAACGCGGAGGTAGTAGGAGAGGGAGTGAAAGTTCCGAAGGATCTGGAGAAGAAGGTGTCAACTGGGAGGAATTGGAAAAAACCGAAGAGCAGGAACCCAGGGACGAGAGTTCTGATGATGTAAGTACTCGTCTGTTTAATCTAAAATAATTATGCTAACGCGCTAGTCAACCGCCTTATTGCTAGCGAGACTTGAGCAGGAGAACAATTTGCTTGCAACGAACCCAAAATCAGGCATAGGAAAGGCTACGATGGCGGACAAACAACTAGAGAAGAGACAATCGAGGCCACCGAGCATACAACATTTAAAGAGGCTAGTCAATGGACCGACACCTTCGGCCTTAAGGTATTCTATGATTCCCGCACCGCCAATGACGGATTTGGAGTTTTACGCAGCTCTCGTTCAAGACTACACACGGACTGCGCAATGTCTACCAACATTACTATCGAAAAAAATTAGGAGTGGTGTGCCACCACCTCTCCGAGGTGTAGTATGGCAGAGCATGTGTGGTGCCAGAGATAGACTTTTAGAGGATCAATTTGACAGATTGTGCCTCGAGTCAAGTCCGTATGATGGCATAATTTCGAAGGATCTTGGGCGGAGTTTTCCAGGCGTCGAGATGTTCCGCGACCCTGAAGGAGACGGGCAGCGCATGCTGGGAAGAGTTTTGAAATGCTTCAGCTTATACGATCATAAAATTGGGTATTGCCAGGGACTAGGCTTTCTTGTTGGCCCTTTGCTTATGCATATGGGCGACAAGCAAGCCTTTTGTGTTCTTGTTCGGTATGTGAGCTGGCGAAATGTTTTGCGCTTGCTAACTTTCTAAAGGTTAATGGAGCATTACGATCTTCGTGCTTGCTTTCTTCCAGATTTATCGGGACTACATGTTCGAATACATCAGTTTCGTGAGCTACTGAAACAGCATCTGCCAACTCTCTCAACACATCTTGAAGTCCTTCAGATCGAGCCTGCATATGTTTCTCAATGGTTCTTATCCTTCTTTGGCGTAACCTGCCCCTTACCAATGCTTTTCCGTATTTACGATGTCATATTCGCAGAAGGTGCCTCAGAAACGATAATGCGAGTGGCCCTGTCCTTGATGAGGAAGAACGAGGAGAAAATACTGGCCTGCACTGAGTTCGAAGATGTTATGCAGCTGTTGCTATCAAGAGGACTTTGGGATTGTTATCACTACAACGCGGACGATTTTGTTAACGACTTTGTCAGCCTAACAGGGGTAGTGACTAATGAGAGTTTACATGCGTTAGAGCTCAGTTACAAGGAGACCCAGGCGGTTGATGCAAATTCTGCTTCCGAAACGGTGGGATCTGCGGCGTCACGATTCCTTGGCCGCTTATGGGCAGGATCAAACTCAAATACAAAGTCAGTCAACTTAAGCCCAGGGCTTACCGCTCCGACACGTCCCGGTAGCTTTCTCCGCAAATCCCCATCTAAGCAGAGCATTGCATCCACTCTGAATTCGATGGAGTATGGAGGGTCGGAGAGTATCATGAGCGCTTCTACGGATGCTACTAGTATATTCCGCGACTCGTCAAACACTGATAGCTCATCCATACGCGCGCCATCTCAATTGCCCAAATCAAATAAAGACAAGAATCTTCATGGCCAGATTGAGGATCTGCTGACTGCGCTCAGCGAAATGCAGAGGGACCATGCAATTCTTGCGACGCAATTGCAGAGGGAAAGAGAAGAACGGGAGGAAGATCGTGTGGTTGTGAAGTCCTTGCTCGATGCCTTGAAGCTTGCCAGCAATTCTACTTCTGACAAGGCCTCCGACAGCGAAACAGTAACAATAGATAATAACCCAGAGAAGAACAATGCTGAATCAAGCGATGATGAACATGAAGATTCGCCTGTTGCCCAATCAGCCTCTGTACGAGATTCTAGCTTGGAAGATGTAGGCCTCAGCTCACCAAGAAAGCATTCATCAACATCATTACCTGAAACGAATGAAAGCGTATCTGCTCTTCTTGACAAAGTTGAATTGCGCTTCGAACGTGCGCCTGATAATCGCCGCTCCTCCATGCTACAGTCTAAGTCGCAACTCCGTGAGGAGCTCGCTCGCTCAAAGGAGCAACTCATCATCGAAACTTCCAAATCTCAAGATTTCAGCAGGCGGCTGAGTGAGCAGGAGCAGGAAATCCACAATCTCAAAGACCAGGTTCGAGAAGGTCACACTCATATTCGGAATGCACACCAGGAGAAACAGAGATTGGAGAAGCAAATTCATGACCTGAGAATAAAGAAAACGCCAGCCACCACTCCAGATTCAAATGATTGGAAGGAGCCTGATTGGCGAGGCTCAGGTGGTGGCCTGAGAGAACTAAAACTTGGGAGAGCGAACTCGAAGACTGGTCCACCCGCGTACAGCAAAAGGACATCCAGCCTGAACACAGCCGCGATGGTGGTCAATACTCAGGTCCAAAAAGAGAATGAGGCACCGAATCGACCGGGATCACTCTCAACGCCTGCTTCTTTGACCGTCTCGCCTAACAAAGACAACGAGTACGATGTTCTTGTGCTTGAGCTCGTGCAAGCCAAGACAGCGGAAGCACAAGCGAAGCAAGAGGCTGAAGAAGCGAAGGCTAAGTTAGAAAGTTTGAGGAAATTGCTCGGGATGCAAGATGGCGCGGCCACACTAGGCCATAAGAGTAGTCCGAGCCAGCCGAACTTGCTGAAGAGGACAAACACGATGAACACAGCTAGCATGACTGCTGGTTCGAAACTAGATCCTACTGTAGGATCTGTCAGCGCAACTGTAGGAGGCTTTTGGGGTGGATGGGGAAAGAAAACGGGATAGGCGGATGGCTCATGTGTGGTCACCGAGAAAAATAGGCGATTGGTGTGAATAGAATTGAAGAGGTGCAGGTGGCATGGAAAGGATCTGAGCGTTTCAAGGAAGTGTAGTTAAATACCCGGCGGATTGTTTCGGTCTAGGAACCCTGATATGAAGATTTTGGAGAATTAATTCTTTCCCTATTCAACCCTATAAAGTGGCGGCCAGCCTATAAGAAGTTCCGCGCAGTTTACTTGAGTTATGTAAACTGCCTCTGACCCAGTGGCCTTGTATATTTTAAGACAGGAGCCTGTTATGCTTTATTATTCCTTTTCAACGAACCTATTCTTCGTTCGATGCTTGGTCTACGTACGCTCTCCCTGTCAGGACTTGGTGGAGGTCACCTGATATTGAACTGTAAGTTGTTCCGCCACAAGCGACAATCACCTTTTTCGTTTTTAGCAGATGTGTCTCACATCTGAACCTTGCCCGCCAATATTGGCCGCACTAGGAGTGAGAGCTAGATTCAACTCAACTAGCCACGTACATATACGAACTGGTATATGTACAATCAGATACACTAAAATTGCCTTGACTATTAGAGCGAGCCACTGACAAGATATCTAATGAATCAAGGTTTTCCATCTCGAGTGACAAAGGGAGTTTTCATGTGTTGAATATCGTATCTATCAATCATGTCTCGTTCTCAAACATATTCATATTGCGCGCTGCCAATAACATCATCTTTTCGCGTTTTGAAGCTTCAGCCTGGAGCTGACACGGATCCAATCACATACACCCTTGACTTTGCAGACTGGCAAAATCCACCACCGTATGAGGCTATCTCATATGCCTGGGGAGACCCGACCAGATCGTTTCAAACCGTCTGCAATGGTCAACAGCAAGAACTATCTCGAAGTATTTGGCAGGCATTGTCTCGCCTGCGGCTTCACGACAAGCCAAGACTTTTATGGGCGGATGCTATATGGTATGGAAATAAAGCTTCCTGAGGGTATAAGCCCGTCTCTTTCTAATGATTGTTGTCAGTATCGATCAAACGAATCTTGAGGAGCGCCGACATCAGGTAGATAATATGAAGAAGATCTATGAGCATGCAACACAAGTCCTGGTTTGGCTTGGTGACGACGAACATAACCATGCCAAGGCAGCAATGAGCTTTCTTAAAATATTCAGCACATCTTATGATTCTGGACACAGGACTTCTCCCAAAGCGCTTGAAAGATGTAGACGAATTTTCGAATATTATAAAACAGACTTCTGATGATACATATTTAACTATATTAGAATTTGCTAGAGAATGCGAGGATCCCCTACGCTGGTTTTTCTCCCGCCCATGGCTCAAGCGGCTATGGGTTATTCAAGAAGTCAATTCAGGCACGAGCGTTCTCGCTATATGTGGACAACACACCATCGACTGGCAATTCATCGCTCTCTCTGCTGAATGGCTCTATTATTACCAAACTGTATTTGTGTCCCTGAAGCTCTCGCAGACCAACTGCTTAAATGCTGCGTTCATGCGATCTTTAGTTTTCAGGATAGAGTATGACATACTGGACGTAGTAGGACTTGCCCGGATCTTCCTTACTACGGATCCCCGTGATAAGGTGTACGCGTTACTGGGATTGCCCAACTTCTCGGCTCAGTGTGGTCTCATGAGCGCCGACTACAGCAAGACCGCCGAGGTGGTATTTAGAGATTTTGTAGAGGCGATCATTCAAGAGTCCGGAACTCTTGATGTTCTGTCGCACGTTCACCATGACGAAAGAATTAAGAAGCCGTCATGGATTCCACGCTGGGAAAGCACGGAAGGACTCATCCTATTGAACAGAGGATATTTGGAATGGAACGCGCACAACCATATCCAGAAAGAGATCATTATTGATAAGGAGTGCTGCATCATCAAAGTCTTTGGAGCGAATCTCGATTGCATTGTAGAGAAACAGGAGATAGAAATCGATACGTTGTTTCCAGTGCGTGGTATGAAACCTCACGATAATGCAACTGCTTTCTGGGAACAAACACTCAGCCCGAGTGGCAGTTCCGATCCAGATCTATTTCTTCGACCATTCTCTATGGTCTTCACATGTGGTCTCAACATTTCGAGGGAACATGCGGACGAGACGATGCATCGTGATTCGTTTCTGAAGTACCTACAGTTTTGTAATCTGAACGTCACTCCCGTTCCTCGGAGATCAGTTGAGAACGAATCTGGTCTTGAAGAATTTTTGACTGCTGCGAGGTGGATATGCTCTGGTCGCTCTTTCTTCAAAACCAAACAAGGATATATCGGCATGGGACCAGAACTATTGCAGGTTGAGGACATCATCGCTGTATTCGCAGGCGTGGGGGTCCCGTTTGTGCTTTGCCCGGGAAACGACCACTATCTCCTGGTTGGCGAGGCATATGTATATGGGATCATGGAGGGTCAATTGTTTAAGGATTCCGAAGGGAAGGATACGGGGGGACCGAACATGCAGTATTTTGAGATACACTAACGTACGCATCGTGGTTGAAAAAAACTCTAAAAAAACTTCAAGGTCAACCAACCAAGTAATCATAAGATCCGTTGATAAAAAGAACCGCAATGAAGTCGAGAATAGATTGAAGACGACATACACTTAAGAACAGAATCGGATAAACTTTTGTCCCGGCTTGACAGGGAAAGCGAAAGCGAAAGGCGGACACCATATAACCTGACTACATCTCTATGGTAGAATAGATAAATCAAGCATAGTTTATCCAGCGCTAAGAAGAGCCACATGACTTAAACAAGGCATGGACCTACATTACAACAGATCATGCTCGAAGAACTTATGATTACTGTTTTCGGAATTTATCCTGCAAACCCTCTCCTGTTTGCTCCGAGTCATCAAAATTTCACAAGGCTGGCACTAATCACAATTACTGCGAATATCATTCTAAAAAAAACATGAAATATCATTATCGCAAAACCCATAACTTCCGGTCGTATAGTATACACTCCCTGCGCCAAAGGACGAAACAGGGCATTAACGATAAAAGAGAAACAAGATGGAGAGTAATGCCCGCAATATATCCTGCCAACATCCCATCCCCTAAGGTATTTCATATCCATCATAACGCCAAAACAAAAAAAAAGCAAAATCGGCTAATCGCTCTCATCAAAGTCATCCTCGCTTGGATCTTCCTCGACCAATGCAGACTCATCCTGGTCATCATCATCCAAATCTTCATCATCAGAGTCGATATAAATAGGAGCAGCTTTTGCTTTCGCAACAGCAGCGCGAGCTGGCCTGCCGCGAGCGGCTGGCTTGGGTGGCAGCGAATCTCCGTCGAGGTCATCGTCCTCGTCCTCGTCCTCGTCCTCGTCCTCGTCCTCGCTGATGACCTTCTTGAGGGGAACCTTTGCCTTAGCTCTTGCAACAGGCTTCACAGGGATATCGCTAATATCCATCTCGTCGTCGCTGATCACAGCTTTCTTGGCAGGACCCTTCGTCTTAGCAGCAGGCTTTACAGGCTTTGCAGGTGGAGCGTCAATCATTTCGTCGTCTGATTCCCCGGTACTGATAAGCTGTTTCTTAGCTGGTGCCTTTGACTTGGCCTGGACAGTAGCAGATTTCGCAGGCTTCGTTACCGGTGAGTTGCTCATCTCGATATCCGAATCCTCATCATCGCTGAATATTGGTTGTTTTAAGGCCATCTTGCTTTGCTTGGCAGCATATGCCTTTGCAGCTGGAGACAGGGCTTTAGGCTCTGCAGTAGCAGGTCTTTCGGGGACTGCAGCCGCCTTGGGCTTTCGGCCACGCTTCGCAGCGGGCTTAGGTGCAGCTGCGGCAGATTTTACAGGAATCTTCTTAGTAACGGGCACAATGGCTGAATCTACATCGGATATGAAGCTGTCTAAGTCATCCATCAGCGCAGGTGCTGCTTTGTGCGGGGATGATTTGGCAAGCATTTCGTAGTTTGTCTCATCACCATCGGAACCATCAAAGACGCGACTGGGCTTGGATTTGAGCTTCGGCAGACCAGAGCTACTCGTGGGCCGATCAGCATGGCCAGGACGAGAAGTCGACATAGCAAAGAGGGACAGTCGTCCATTTGCTGCTTCTCCTCCGCCAATGCCTTTGACCATGTCACCAACGTCACCGAGGAACTTTCCGTCATCGCTCTCTGACTCATCGTCTTCGTCAATCCACTTCTTTGGTGCTGCAGCAGCCACACGTTTACCTCTACCATTTGTCGGTCCTGGCTGCTCGCTTGGGGCGCGAGACGTCTCTTTGCTAGGCTTTGCAGCTGCTAGTTCAGCAAAGTCATCATCTGACATACCCGACATCTCATCGACACCATCTGAACCGACCCCGCTAGCAGGTTTCGGTTTCGGCTTGGCCTGGAACATTTCTAGAAAACCCTTGTGAGCCTTGTGCTCTACTTTGGTGATGCCTTTGTTGACGTTGGGCTGGGCTGCCTTTGCTGCTGCAGCCTTGGATATCTTTGACTTAGAGGGGTTGAAGTCATCGTCCTCTTGCTTCATGCGACCTTTAGTGGTCTTGCCTGCACCAATCTTTCGAGAAGCTCGTCGACCTCTGCTTCGAATGTCCTTCTCCACATCAGCATCCTCCTTGAGCTGTCGTTCCCATTCTTCGACGAATGCATCAAGGTCTTGACACCACAAATCCTTCTCACTCTGCTGTTCAAGCATATCGTGCTCAGCTTTCTTGTTCGCCATTTGCTCCTTGAGCTTGTCAACTCGCTCTTGGGTTAGTGACCAGATAGGCAGCTGTTGCAGGTCAGCGCGTGTTTTTCAGGTCGAGAGATTAACTTACGCCAAGCAGATAATCAAAATCTCGAGCACCACGTTCTTCATCAGCTGCCACCTCATCCTCGTTCTCTACAACATCTTCGGTTTCTCCAGTCTTCTTTGCGTCTTTGATTTTTGGAAAGGCCTCATACTTCCGATCCCGTAGCTCAGCAACAAGAACAGGCTTCTTTTTCTTGGAGACTACGAGCTTGTTATCAATAATCTCCATGACGAATCTAGCTTGATTTTTGAGCTTGCGATAGTCGTCATGGATCTTTCCAAGCCAGTAAGCCTAAGACAAATATTAGCTACAGTACATTATCATCATTAATTTACACGAACCTTTCTCTTTGTGTACATTGACATACGATATTCGTAGAACTCCTCTAGAATATCCTCAACCTTTTCGTACTTGCGAATTCGGCCTTGGAGATCGAAAGCGACGAGATTAGAAGTTGCAACAGTCTTATTGAGCTTGAATTTTTCAGCTAGACCTTCGGCAAGTGCAGCCTTCATATTCTTTTCATCCAACTGAATAACGAAGTGAACAGTCTTGTGATCGTTGAACTCCTTGTAGTCCTTAACGAAAGAGGGGACCTTTTCGGCCTTAATGATGTCTTCAAGCTTAGCCTTAAAGTCATCTGTCCATACGCGAATTGGCAATTCCGTGATTTCAACCTCAGTATCACCAGTTTCGCGAATAATGCCGTTGAAGCTGAACCTATTTTGCTCAACTTCAGCTGTCTCACCCTTCCATCCACGGAACCATGGCATCATCTTTCGAAATGGTTCTTCGACACCATCCTGAGTTGGCAAACGACCCATGCGGCGCTTGAGATTTTCGACAACCTGGACAGGGTGGTAATTAGGGATGGCAGTGCTCCAACCCGTTCCGATACCATCAGCACCATTGATGAGGACCATGGGCACCACTGGGCAGTAGATCACGGGCTCAATTGATTTACCATCATCAACGTTGTATTGATAATTCGGCTCATCAAGGGCAGAATAAACCTTTCTTGCAAAGGGCGAAAGTCGAGTGAAAATGTAACGAGGACTAGCTGCATCACTGCCACCAGCAAGTCGAGAACCGAAACTACCGCTTGGTTCGAGGCAATTGACGTTATTCGACCCTACAAAGTTCTGGGCCAGGCCGATAATGGTCTGATGCATCGATGCCTCTCCATGATGATATGCCGTATTTTCAGATACATAACCAGCTAGCTCTACTACTTTCGTGTCTTTGACAAGATTACGCTTGAAGCAAGCAAACATGACTTTCCGCTGACCGGGCTTCAGACCATCAATCATTGACGGAATCGAACGCAGGTTATCTGCCATACTGAACAGGATCAATTCCTTATTAACGAAATCATCATAAGTGAGCGTCTTCGTCGAATGGTCGAGATAGGTCCCTGGGACGAAATTGCCAAGCCATTGCTTCCGTGCATCAGCTTTCTTCTTTGAAAAAGCAAGATCGATTAATTCCTCCTCTTCTTGCTTGATCGTCTCAAATTCTCTTAAATGTTCATCAAGATTCCCGAAATAAATCTGTGCATCTGCTGGTGTACTGGTACCCAATCCCTTGTAGTACTTGTGGCTCCAGCCTCGCTCGTCGGCATGTCGCTCTTTCCATTCTTCATATTGGGGCATCGAAAAGAATGATTTTGTGCTCAAAGGCTTTTTGGGATTCGGTCCCTTCCATACCTTGACAATTGGTGTAATGAACTCTCGGAAGAAATCAGGCATCTTGAGCAAGCTAGGAAATTGGACTTGCAAAAAGTTGATTAAAAGACCCTTGATATGACTTCCGTCATGATCTTGATCAGCCATAATCATCAGATGGCCATAGCGTAGTGTTGTTGCATCCTTATAGACCTGTTTGTGTTTCAGTCCCAAGAACTGCTTAATATTCTGGATCTCGGAATTTTTCGAGATTTGATCAATAGAGGCATCTCGAACATTTAGCATTTTACCTCGGAGAGGGAAAACACCTATCCGATCAGGATCCAAAATTGCTCGACCCGCGACAGCCAGACCTTTTGCAGAATCTCCCTCCGTGAGGATTAACGTGCACTCATGGCCGCGCTTAGTCCCAGCCAGATTAGCGTCCACAAGCTTTGGATTGCTCACTCGGGAGCGCCGATTTCCGTCACTCTTAGCCAAAACCTGATCAGCCTTTGCTTGTGCAAAGTTGAGGATATTCTGAACAGCTTCAGTTTGTCCGATTTGCTTTAGAAATTTCTCGGTTAAAATGCACGTGCTGCCAAATTGCTTGTGTCTTGTAGTGAGCTGCTCTTTAGTTTGTGAAGTGAAAGCGGGATTGGTGATCAAACAGTTCACAAAGAGGAAAATGTGATTCCGGATTTGATTTGACTTCAAGGCTGCACCTTTGGGGTTCTTCTTTTTGACAACGTCCATAAGCTTGTCGCAAATCTGATCCGCGATATAATTGACGTGAGTACCACCCGATGTCGTAGCAATAGAGTTAACGAAAGAAACTTGTTGGAAGGAGCCATCTGAGACTGCAAATCCGATTTGCCACTTCGCATGAGCCTTGAGATCCTCAATAATAACAGAAGCAGCTGGTGGTTCAGTCCCATCTTCAAGGCCGCGCGCCTTCTTTATCGATCTAGCATACATCTCGATGTATTTCTTGAAGTCCAGCTTGATTTGTGTTCCATTGAGGAAGACCTTTACGCCGCTTATAGTTCCGGCCATGTCGTACACACGCCGTTTGACGATTGCCTCAAAGTCGTCGTCAATGCCAGCCATCTTGAATTTTTTGTAGTCAGGGGTAAAGGTAATCCTAGTGAAATCCGATGATTTACTAGCGGTGATCTTGGCTTTCCCCATATTCGACATGTTGTCGGTCCAAGTTTGCTTGTATCGCTTGCCAGCATCCGAGTCCTGCGTTTCAAGTGTAAACTCCGTGCTGAAAATATTACAGAGCTTGGCTCCGTAACCATTCCGACCACCTGTGGTCTTTTCTTCATTATCATCATAATTTGATCCCGTCAAAAGATGACCGAATATCATCTCCGGGATGTAGATTTTCTCTTTCTGCTTTTAGTTAGTAGGCGAAAGGACCATGTGAAAGAGAAGTGAATTGTGGCTTACATCATGAATCTGAACAGGGATACCAGCACCATCATTCTCGACACTAATCTCGCCTTTTTCTCGATCTATCATAACTTTGATATTCTTCATACTTTTGTCTTGCTGCTTATTATCCGCAGCATTCACGAGGATTTCATCAAAAATTTTGTATAATCCCGGAACATATGAGACTTTTCGAAGCTCCATTTCAGAAGATTCAGAGTTGTAGACTTAGGTAGATTAGCCTTGCGCAACAGTTCCCATAAAAGGATACCTACCCCACATCTGCTCCTCTGTACGCTCCACAGATCCAATATATGTGTCCGGTCTCTTAATGATATGCTCCAACTGAGTAAGCTTCTGGTATTTATCCGTAACGGTTTTCTTCTTAGATGGGGCCTTCTCAGTTGGACCATCTAATTGCATGCTCTCATTCTCTATATCCTGCAGAGGCTTTGATCCGCCCGCCTTCTTTGCTGGGGCTTTCTTTTGCTTCTTCGCGCTTGGTGGTGTATGTGATAAAACAGAGGCATCATTGAAAGGGTCCACGTCGGAAGGCTCATCCTCGTCGCTTTCGGGCTTTGGCCGTTTCTTGGTGGGCGGCTTCGATACTTTCAATGTAGTCTGTGTCATCTTCTTAGCCGGTGCTTTCGCCTTTGGCACCTTCGCCGCCGCTGGTTTCTTTGGGCCAGCCTTTGCCTTCGCTTTCTGATCCAAGGTATTAGTGGTGTTGTACAATATAGATTGAGGCCGGGCGATGGCAGAACTCACGGGCGCAGGGGCAAAGACATCGGAGTCATCCCCATCAGAGATATTGTAAGCTGAATCATCCATGACTGAATCGTCCATATTGGAAAGGTAGTCGACGCGTCAATTGGACTCAACTTTAAAGATGCAAACAAAGAGCAGTACCCATAAAAGAGTGACTATTTTCGTGATCGGATTGATGTGACTGATTTGTCGACTCGTCAATATGCTTGAGAAAGGAGGGTGTTTACTGTAGTACAGTTCGGGGTGGTTTGTGTTGAAGGGAAATGTTTCTTTCTCTCTTTCTTGGTCGTTGTAGACACTGGTCGTCAAGTAAACAAAATGCGCGTCACGCTAAAAGTGGATCTCGCTTAGCATGTTTGGTGGAGACTTACTGTTCTTGGCAAGGCTCGGCCTCAACCACAGATATCAACTTCCACAGTTCCTATCAAAGGCGAGAATTAATCGCATCCAGTTACACTTTCAACGGAAGGATAGCTCTTACTTGTGGAACCTGTTATACACTAGCCACAGGATACAGTTACAAGCCATGGGGAACTATTCCGATGAGAAGAAATGCAGAGGCCCGTGGTCCATCTTTCCACTTTCTTGAATTTGCTGGAGTCTGTCATACACTTGCCGTCAGTGATTCTCGTCGCCGACCTCAAATGCCCGTCGACAAGAAGAGTAAAGAGAATGAATGTTCATGATATTGGTACTCCACCCATTCTCCTCGTCTGGGACTTCAACGACTCTTCAAGCCAGCAACTGGGCCAAGGGGAAATCCTGTTGGTATGACACTCATTTTTATTCAGATTAAAAGCTGGTTGAGCAGAAGCCAGAATACTAGTGGCTTGTGACGCCGTCGACACATCTCTGATGAGAATTCTACAGAAAAGCAGATCTGAGTTTCCATCAGAACCGCCTTCCACCTTGCATCTCACTCACTTCGACCACATACCTTTCAATCAAACACTGAGAGTGAACTTTATCTTAGTGTGAGATTTCGCTCCGTAAATAATTTCGAGTCCCGTCTGAGTAGGTGATTGACGGCGTTGCTTTCAGGTTGCGTATGTTGTGTATGACACCCTCAATTAATGATATCTAACATTACATCCCTTGACTTCCCCGTTTGTATGCATGCATAGACCACAGCGTGGTTAACCTACCATTTTGCAGTCGCCTCATGATCTGCGCGGAAGCGGGCAGTCTAGGTTGTACCCAAACCTCTGACTGAAGTCTGAAAGCCACAACTCGAAGACTGCTGTTGCACGTCTATACGTCGGCTCTTTTTCAGTGCCCCAAGCTCTAGTATAGTGTCTGCACTAGCATTTATGCCGAGGAGCTTCTTAGTACTAAAAGGAAGAAGGCGAAAATGCCCTTCTTGGGACGATACAACATGCATGGAACAGATCTGTTTGTTAAAATTGAACGCTGTAACCCTAAATGTTGACTATCAAGAAAGACAACACAGGTTAGAACGAAGAGTCAATCTCCCTTTGGGGTATGAGGAGTTTCGACATGCTTTCGCACCATTGCTCAACAGCGATCTGCCAATCAAATCGTAATGGCCCTTCAAACTTGGCTTTTATTCAAGGTCATACAAGTTCAGCCTTACTGGGCTTTCGCCACCGGATCCACTTCTATATAGGCTTCTGTAAAGGTCAAGGTTAAAGAGACATGTCATGTCATGTCCTGTTCTGCGCTTGGATGCATATGTTGCATGGCTTTACCAAGCTTTATATTGACGGGTATGAATCAATTCTAAAGCCAGTCGCAAAAAATGGAAAGGAATCTTCTTGTCCAATTCTGGAATATCCGTAGAAGTTCTTCAAAATGCCTGAGGAAAAGCATGGCCGACGGGAACGAGCAGATTGCCTTATGTCAGGGATACGGCATCTATGAAGGTTTGATTCAATGGATCTGTCTTAGAATGCAAAGATCAGAGGCAAGACTTATGTGAAAAAAATGAGTTGAAGCATTGATCATTCTTTGAGACTCTAGCTGGCATACGATACATTTAAAGCTTGCTGTGGTAAATTTTATGTCCACGTGCATCGAGTCAAGCAAAGCGAGGTGTTTCTAATCTCAGAGACCAGTTGTTGGTGTTTCTTTGTCTAGGCTAGGGGTGAGCAACTCTCCTACGGTACCGCACCCGCACTTACTGCAGCCAGCCGTTCCCAAGACTCCTTTCCAGCAAGAGTCCATAGCAAATCCACTGTCAGACTTCAAACAACTCTGTTCCCTATCAAGTTTAGTATGATATTTGTTGATGTCAAACTCGCATTACGGCCCTAGAAAACACTCTTTGCTGTCACGAAGTAAATTGCTCGTTGCCCTATCTGGATGGATCACGGCTTGTTGGCGTTTTTGTGAAACCATTTGCCTCGGCCCTTAATGTGCAGTTATGTATATGCAAGTTTCTCTGGGCATGCTGGATTCATGGCCACGGGCATGGAAGCGTAGAAGCCTGTTCAGAAGTCTTCTAGTAATCGTTTGATCCAAAACCTCTACATCTCGGTTTTCAGCTTCTCAATACATTCGGAGGAGTCAGTCAAGATTAGAAACTCCTTTATCTAGCCTAGCAGCGCCTAAAAACTCAGATTTCGATATCAGAATACCTCAATAATTGGTGTGAGCAAATCATCCTCGACCACAGAATAGGCGGTAAGCACACGCAAACGGGAATTCAAGCTACCCCAGGTCGGTTCCTAGACACAGCCAACAAAGACCTTCCACGCCGAGAGCACTGAAAAGTAGGTAAAGACACATCCAGTTATGGTTCAGACTGCGTGCACCTGCACCGCTAGCTGGCGTCGAAGTAGTATTGATGCTTAAGCTCGTTATCAGGCCATTCCTCACATAAAGATCCACGAACGGGCTATTCCTAAGAGATCTGACCTTTTCTGTTTGCCTGCTCCAGTACCCTGCTAGGCTATTGATTGACTTTAACAGCGCATACCTATCGACTAAGTTATCATATTTCAATCCGTAAGACCTTTCGTTGGTAGGGCAACATTCCCAACTTGCAGATCTCACAACCAATACTGTTGAATTTTGAGGCCCATACCAGAACAAGATACCACCATGCTTTCGGTGGCTTCACTCCTCAACCCTATCAAGTCAGAGCCGCGAGGTCAGCGGCTACCATCAAGTCCCTCCCCCTCGTTTTGCACGATGACCTCTTCTCATGATAGCCCACCGCTCTCCGCGCATTCCTCGTCCTCCTTGAAGAAGTCAAAGATGACCAAGGATGGAGCCGTGTTCGCCAAGGGTAAGATCAAGGGTGAGGTCAACTATCCACCGTTTGAAAGGCTGGACGAGATCGCCATGCGAGAGCTTCGGAAATTTGAGGCCTATCCCCTTGGCAAGATTCGGGAGTATCCTCGTCATATTCCATATAATAGCGAAAAGAAGAGCTTTTTAGAGAAGACAGGGCGAGAATGCTTTGAAGGTATGAGGTCCATCCAGGTTATAACATAAATGGTAAATGACCCCTGCTTATTCCGATTGCAATAGTCTTTCAGTACATTTTCAAGGTTCCTGGCGACGACAGAGTTTATACTGTGATGTGGGACTATAACATTGGGCTCGTTCGCATTACGCCATTCTTCAAATGCCTAAAGCATACGAAGGTATCAACGCTCCCCAGAAACGTATACATAAGTGCTGACCGCTGCAAGACGATGCCAGCAAAAATGTTGAACATGAACCCAGGCCTTAAGGATATCACGCATAGCATCACGGGAGGAGCTCTTGTAGCACAAGGTGCCTCAAATTTACCTATATTATTCCCTCTCATACTCCATAAAGCTAATATTTATCAACAGGATATTGGATGCCATATACATGCGCCCTTGCTATCTGCACCACGTTCTGTGCCCCGATTGCCCCAGCGTTGATCCCGCTTTTCGGACCCAGCTTTCCCTCCCTCTGCGTTTCCCTCGAAGCTCCCGAGCACGGCCGCATGATCATTGACTCTGCCATAATATCTGCCGCTACTCAGCAGGCTGAATCTTACCGCATGCAATACTCCAGTACCGCAAGCCCATCGTTCCCAACACCCAAATCATCAACCACGGGATGTTCAGCCTCGCCTGAACTTCCAGAGCAGCATGTGATGAGAGACAGAGCAGAGACGGGTGCAAGCCGGAGGCTAAGATTGAAACGCGGCTGGAAAGAGAGCAGAGGTGACAGGGAATGCAGCGAGACGAGCGGAAGCGAGTACTTCTACTCTCCTGGTCCAGCCAGCCGTTCCTGGCCACCTCATCAGCCACATTCCCAGACCCATCCTCCGCCTCATCATCAATATCCCCGCCATCAAGCGCAGAATCTCCTATCGCGCTCGGCAAACTCGGGAATCTCGATCGCCAACCCATGGTTGTCAGCCATCCCGCGCTCAACAGGCATCTTTGAGTCGCCGCTGCAGATCCCCAGTGCCGGATTGGCAGACGCAAGCGCGTGGCGGAAGAGGAGATTACAAGATGAGGGGGAGGCGGACGACGAGTATGAGAGCGCGAGCCTAGGCAGCGAGAAGAGCGAGCATGCCGCGCGGACAGGCAGGAGCCCGGAGAACAGGACAACGGATCAGGATACGCCAATGACGGGGATCCATGCCCATAGCGAACCCGCAGCAGGAGCGGGAGAGGAGAAGAGAGCGGCGTGGTTGTTGATGAAGCTTAGCGTCAAGGACGGAGAAGCGGCGGAGACGGATGATGGTCCGAGGATCAAGAGGAGGAGGGCGACTAGTGTGTGAGAAAGTTTTACACATCGTCGTCACCATTGTGATAAATGCGTCTCATTTTCCTCTCAGAGATACTGGATTATCAGAAGGAAGGGAAGATACCAGGACGTACGAGATTTGGGATTTAGAATTTTGAAGCAGAGAGCAAGGCATGAAAAGTGTACAGCTGGATTCTTTTTTATTTTTTTTATTTTTTTGCATAGTTGGGATTCTGATTATTTTGGGGAATGGTTTGGGAATGGGGCTTATGAATTTTGAGGTGTGGATATACGAACTTGCATTGCATCTGCGCTTGGTGTTTTTAACGGTTGCTATCCTAATGTTAGATATTTCAGTATTGTCTCTCTTTGACTGGAAGTATTTCATGGCTGGCGAGAAGCTGTTGAACGGATGGTTTCATTATTTCTGAGTGCAACTACCCAACGGTTAATGGCCATTGAATTTGTGTATCATGACTTAGAGTCTATATGCTCTCTAAATGCCCCAAGTCTAGACCAGGGAATCTAGACGACGGGTATATTTGTCGCACATCTGAGAAATCTGTTTATTTTAATTGCGTAATCTAGCTTTCATTTCTTCTCCACATCTTACAAAACCGTTGCAAGCTGAAGTATTCATGAGAGTCCACCAAATTCCACAACCGGTTGCCACGCGATGTCCACGAGAGCGTAGCCATTTGGGAAACTACTAATCGCACGCAAAAGTACGACTGAGTCGCCATTTTCACTTTCTTTATGCATCAATATCTAGAAATGGAATGACCTCCGGGCAGTTTGTGATACAATGTTTTCGGTGCTCCTCAGCAACAAAGCACGTTACTCCAAACCTCGGCGCAACATATCTTTTCCAGAATGTGATTGCAGTCATAATATATTCTGGCATCTATGCCATGCCGTCCCCCCTTTTCGGAAGAACGGGAGATGGGTACCATCGAAACATCCTTGTTCCACGAGGTTCGTTTGAGATGACGGCCCAATGATTCATCTTTCCGCTTTCCCGAGTTTGCCCTCTCTTCTTTTGTCTATGCGATTGATTATGAGGAATCAGGATCGGCATTCATTTCTCATTTCTCGCTGGCTTTCTTCCTCTTGAATTCCGTGATCCATGCTTCTGCTTTTGCCTTTGGCACGACAAAGACTTTGACAACTTCGTCTACCACTTCAACGTTGCCTGTGCTAAGTACTTTGAGCAACGTCACTTTACGCCCGACTTTTATGAGCCCGCCGGAGATGGTCTCCATGTAGCATTCTACACCTGTAGGTGTATATTCGTGTGCCTTGTCCCAGGGTACAGGGAGAATGTAATCCAGGTGGTGGCCCATTGGCTCCATCTCTCCCCAAGCCTTAATGAAATCACTCTCCAAGTGCAGCGGATATAGCAACACTGCCGGAAACGATAATGAAGATGCAGGGTCGGCGGGGTCAGGCACAAGCTGAATTTTTGCGTCTTCCATTTCAGGAGGTTGATCAGTTTTTCGGGTTCTGATGCCCCTTGCTTTCAGAGCAGCTTTGAGTGTGATTTCTTCTTGCCGTTTCCGTGCCGCGAGCTCCAGCTCCTTTTTTTTACGGGCGGCTACTAGCTCGTTTTTCTTGATGATAGCTTGGGCAACTGCAAGGAGAGATTTGTTTTCGGGGTCGAGAGCTAGGCCGCGAGCACAGGAGTCGTCGGCTTCGGTGATCTTGTCTAATGCGAGGAGTGCCTTCGAGGAGCGATAATAGGCTTTGACGTTCTTGGAGTTGATTCGGATGGCTGAGGCGCAATCTAGTATGCATGAGCGGTAGTTCTTTAACTCAAGGTTACAGGCAGCGCGGTTCACGAGACTGGCTTCTAGTAGGGCGACTTGTCTCTTGATCTCTGCTGGATCTGCAGGATGCTCTGTCTTTTCTCCACGCTGCCGCTTTCTGACTTCAAGAAGAAGCACATTGATCCCTTGTGTGTAGAATTCCTGCGCGTCCTTGTATTTCTTGATCACGAAAGTCTCGTTTCCGCGTTCCTTGAAGCCCGTGGCTACCTCAAGAGGTGTGCCTTCGTATGCTAGCACCTTAAGAGCTTCCACAGCATCATTGTCTTCTAGTTCGGTCATGAAAAGAGGAGACTTGTTCAGATCTGCGAGAATCTCCGCGCCAGATTTGCCCTGCATCTCAGCCATTGCAGGTGAGCGCTCCAAGGCATCGAAGAGTAGGTCGTCGGCATTTTCAGCTTGTGTCCCATCTTGGATGGAAGGAGAGATGGCGGTAGAGGATAGATCCTCTGTAATCTCTTCTATCTTCATCTCTGATATAGAGCTGAGGTCCTCCGGAGAGTTTTTGGCGAAGAATTTAGCTCTTTGAATTTCTTTGGTGTGCCTGAGCATCATATTTGCTTGGCGACCCCTCGCTTGGCGCTGATAACAAAGGCTACCGGGGCTGGATAAGGGAGCAGGGGGAGTATTGTTGTTCCGTGTTTATGAAGCTTAGAAATCGAGAATGAGGGGCACGAGGCGGGCAACGGTGCTGTGTGAGAGGATACAGACAAAGATGACCACAAATTGCGAAAGATCACGGCATGATTAGCAATTCAGATGACCTATAGCTTTGGCTGCCTATCCTACGCCCTTTGGTCTCTTCATACATTTGAATGAAATAATTGAATACATAAACTCATTTCTTCTTCACCTTCTCTTGCCATCTTCTACCCGTGCATCCGGAGTGACACCAGAAAGACGTTATATATATACAGCAAGAACGTAATAACCATGGGAGCTCCAAAGATCACCTTATACACCAATCATAGATGCCCATGGGCTCATCGTGCCCATATCGCATTAAAAGAGCTCGGCTTCGAATTCGAGGAGGTCATCAGCAAGTTTGCCCTCTTATCATCCATCCTTAGTCTCATTCTAACAATATGTAGTCGATCTCGCCACTCCCCGCACCGCCGAATATCTTGCTGTCAACCCTCGCGGGCTGGTGCCCTCGCTCAGATATAACGACGAGATCATCACCGAATCCGCCATCGTCGCCCAATTCCTCGCTGATGCCAACCCTTCCCATCTCCTAAAGAGGAGCGACGAAGAAGGCGGAGCGCTGCAGCGTGCCCGAATCAACTTCTTTGTGGATGCATTCCTTTCTAAGGTCAATTCATTGCAATTCAAGGTCTACGGCACGCAAGGAGAGGAGAAAGAAGTTGCTGGGCAGGCCATCGTGGATGCCGTTGTAAAGGAGCTTGAGCCCTTGTTGAAGGATGCTGCGCCATTCTTCGGAGGAGCTAGCAAGCTAACTCTGGCCGAGGTAATTTCTATCAAATGAGGTTCGATTGAGAGATACTAATTACAGAAGGTCCTTACCGGCTCTTTCGTCCTTCGCCTCCTGGCCTTCCCAAAATATGACCTGCTCCCAGCAAGCGTCTTGACAGGATTAGAAAGCAAGGCACCAGCCTTCTGGAAATGGGCAAACGCCGTAGTTAAAGAAGAGAGCGTGAACTACATTTGGGACGAAGAAAAGGTTGTAGAAGGGACACAGGCAAGATTGGCGAAATTGGCTGCTGCGAAGTAAACCTCTCCCTGTATATCGGACGGCTATATCTAATCTGCGCCAAATATTAACCTACATTGTGTAATTACATATTTGGCTATATCGCACTATGTACATGTAAAGCTAAAGGCTTGACTTTGTTCTACATATCAAATATCAACTTGAAATTCTGGAGTTAACTTTTCTTAACTGCCAATGCACCACAATCTTTTCTACATAGTAAATTACTCAGGTAAATCTACATTGCAAAATAGTAGCCCTAGGGTAGATAGAGCACCTGGGCTCGATGAAGAAAGAGTTCTAGTGATTTTGAATTGAAGCTGGAATGAAACGCCTGCATTTCAAAACCGTATCTCTTACTCAGAAACAGAAGCTCCCATAGGTCATACTGTAGCGTGGGACGTTGTTTCATCGAGGGCCTTACTTCCTTCGTAGTTTCAAGCGAAGCGGAACTAAAGGCTGGAATCGCCAAGGTTCACAGCGCCTCAACAGCCCGCAACCAAGTCGCTGCGGGCGTTCGGGGAAGTTCAAAGGGCTAACCTGTCACTGAGCTAGAAAGCAGATGGTAAACGGAAAGTGGGTTGTATCTCCGATCATGATTGTCGTAGTTCTGAGTAAGTAGAACTAAGAATGAGTTTCGAACATCTTGGTAGGTGACATCTTTGCAATCCGCTAATGATAAACTTTCTGTTACATAGGATATAATCAGTCCTTCACTGGATCTTGATTAGCAGACTATAGTTCGGGCCGCCTTATGTTCTTTTCTTTCCAACCTTCTTTGCACATGGCGATTGTTTTATCGAGAGAAATAACCCTGTATACGAATCTGTCTATGGTTTGCACACTGCATGAAGGCTAGATTAAGTAATCACAATCGTTGCGAAGACAGCAAAATATTTAATATAAAAAGTGACGAGAGTTTCGCTAGTGACATGGACCAAAGCCTGGTGAGCTTTGATAACATATTGTTACACAGAACATAAAAATGACATGTCACAACCTGCACGACCTTAACACCTAAAAATCTATGCATTTGAGTACATATTTTGTTTTTTAAGGGAAATTCTGGCCTAAAATGCCTGAAACCATGGATGGACCACATCCCCCTACCTGCACCGATGGCATGTACTCTTACACGCCTTTAGTGATGATTACACAGACAACCCGGATCCTAAACCTCTGTGACACAACTGGCAGCGGTGATTTATCTTGTCAAATCATATGCGCCCTTAAATGCTAGTTTATCAAGCACTATCCAACGTTTTGGGGAATCCAGAGAAACTATTCAGTATTTTAATCAAGAACGAAACAGGTTAAAGTACAGGGAATTTGCCCTTGACGCGAAACCTGCATAACGCTCTGACTAATCTTAAGCGTGCTGTAAACATAGAAGATGAGAACTTTTGGACCGATCAGACTTGCATAGATCAGGAAGACCTGGACGAAAACACTTCACAAGTTGCAATGTTGGGAGATATTAGAAAAGCGAGTTATTACATATCTTGCTCCAGATAGTCCAAGTGATCAAGATTCGATTAATCTCATTATGTAGACTCATCATCACTTTAAGCCAAATCGCAATAAAATTGCTAAGCGAGGCTGGACCGTTATTGCAGATCGAAAAGATGAGCTTCCTATTTTAAATATGCTGGAATAAATAGGGTTAGGGTTTCTGGCTTGTCTGGAATCACACCGTGTAGCAAATAAGACGTTGCAATAGCATCAGTGCAATTAAAGATATCTCGCCCGGATGTGTGACCATAGCCTTGATGAACAACCAACCCGGCGTTGTCTCCATTTCTTCAAGAAGTCGTCTAGAATTCCTCAGAGGAGTTACCGGATCATAGGCAGTTCCTATCAGGAGAACGAAGTTACTAAGCGTATAGTTTAGGTCACCTCGATAGACTTCGGCTGCGCCAGCTGGCCAGTAGGTTTTATAATGGCGACAAGGCAAGACAGCTAAGAATCTCGAGTTTCCAGCGATCCAACTTCGACCAGTCATGCTGGCCCACCTTGGTCCCACCAGAGAAAGTGTCATCCGGTATAAGATCATCATATAAATCTGCACATATGAGACTAAAAAGGCAATCTCACCAAACGAAAGTCGAGCGATCAGTGGCAATTGCGCCGGATCGTATTGCTGTTGTCTCTCAAGCAGTAAAGCTGCCAGCGTAGTATTACCAGCCTCAAGTTCATAAAGAATCTGCGCAAAAGCCAGCTATCTTGCGGGATTATATAGCGTTAACTAGATCGTGAGCACCAGTCGCGAATACGCCACAAACGTAGGACCAATAGAGTCTAGATACGCTGGAAATAGCTGCGCGGTAAACGATCTCAAAAGGGTGTCCATACGAGCTTCAAGGTAAGCGAAGGTGACTGTTGCGTCTTGCTCTCCCTTTGCTTTTGCTAGGAGGCAACGTGCACTGCTGGCTTTGATGCATTCGCCCAAAAACCCATCCCGCCATACGTCAGTCACATTGTCAAGTGAAATTCAACCCCAGCCACCAAAAAAACGTAGTCTGTTGAATCGGCTCCATCCCAGATCATGTGACTGACGCCTTGTAAAAAGATATTGGCACATATCTGTCCGATCCCTGTACCATAGCTTATAAAGGAAGCTGTAAGTTGTTCCTCGCCGAAAGCTTTCCGAAGATCTTCTAAATCGCGCGCTACGGAAGTCGTACTAACAAACCGGCCAAAATCGCCAAACTTTTGCATAAAAGGCGGCATCGTGTCAGTGAATGTTAGCCGACCTGACGCTAACGACACCTCGCGATATAAATACCTGTCTACTATCTAATGATATCGGTAGACATAGTGTAGAAAACACGCAATCGATAGCAGTGAGGCATTGATACCGCGCGGATCCTATCCTAAGATATCGAATTGCCTATATCTCAAGCGTTCGCTCAAGTACTCGGCAATTTGCCAAACTTACACTATTCTGCTATCTCCAGGATCTCCAAGTTCGACAACCAATGTACGCCTACCCTTCTGACTTCTTGGAGCAAACGCTCCACTTGATGGCGTGACGCAATCGGTGCTAGTGGCTTGCGCAGGGCATTAATGATGCCGTCGGCCTTGTATTCTCGCAGAGTTAGTGTGTCTGTAAGTTTGGTCACCCGGAGGGTACGTCGGGCTCCGAATGCTATAGGAAACATAGCCTTTTGACACTCAATCTCTGCCTTGTCGAGTTATACCAATGTGTCCAGGGTTGGTCGATTGTACAGCTCCGCGAGCGTCAGTGGTAGAGAATGTAGCCTTTCTTGGAAATCTATACTTTACGCATATCGTGCCAACTCGCCTTCGAATATTTCAGTCCAACAAAAAGACTCGTGGGAAGATTGTTGAATTCGTTCGAACACCGCCTTGTTTTCACTATTGGGAAGTTCAAGGAGAAGTCCGCTACCAGATTTTGGAGCTGATTCAAAGCTTTACATTGTGGTAACCTCGCAAGTAATCCAAGGAGTTGCAAGACCATTGAGCTTGTAAATGTCGTAGACATAGAGCTTTGATTGTACGCAGCACGCTAGAATTGATATAATAGGACTATCTCTCCCCGTTGTCTGCAAAATTCTCGTACGTGTCCTGCCATTACTGAATTCCCCCAAACCTGTACTTTGTTTTAGTAATGAGCAAACGGATCTCAGGGGCACCGGCCAGCGAGTCTGGATGTCCCGGCACTAGCAATGCTTGAGGTCGAGACAAATTTTGCCGCTTCATGAACAAAGAGTGCCTCAATAACCATTGGCACGTTCCATTACTGGGGAGACCGGTGGGGATACTTCAGCACACAAGGCAAACCACTGTCGCAGTGTAGCCAGATCTGCAGAGCCTGTCGAACGAGGATATTCAGTCTAAATATCTCTTGACACATGAGAAAGAGTAAGGAGGAGTCTTTCATTTAGTACCCCGCATTTTGACCATGATTGTATTAGTGATTATGGCTGGAAGCGACTGGAGTTCTGGATGCAACATTAGCGTACCCATATTAAATGTATGTAGAAACGTTGGTGACGGTAGGAAGAATGCAGTGCTTGACCCTTCTTCATTTTAACGTAAGGAGAAGGAAGCCTTACCATCAAGTTTCATGTTCATAGAAGTCACTTTTGCACCTAAATGTTGATGCCCAATGTGAAGCTGCCTCATGTATCCTGGCCGCTGTTTTGGAGGATCTGCTAACCAGCTCATGCATAGCGCGAATAGGACTGAAGATGTAAAGACCTGTGGATGAGTGGCGGGGCCTTTCTGGCCAACGGACTATTTGGTATTTGATGAAAAGAGCTATGCATCTAACTATATAGAAAAACATCCTGAAACTAAATGTTAATTGCAGATCAAGCTAACTCAATACCTCATAGGTGATCGTGAGCATGTCGACTAATTAATCGCTACTGATAGTGTGAGCGAAATAAGGGTGGGTGCCTCAGGAGTTGAGAAATTTTAGATATATATGTACTTTAGTTTTCCTCTCACGGAATCATCAAGCAAGGACGAAGCTACCTTTTTACTATGAAGACGATTTATGAGTTCCCAAGTTGAAGTTGCAAAATCACACATTCATCAGTTTATTCCAATCACAATAGTCTAGTAGCTTCATTAGTTGCAAGCATGTCCTTTGTGAACCCGCAGATGTGGATAAGGTCGAGAGCTATCCGACTGCCGACTGGACAAGACTAGGCGGGATCAGGGATCTGCAGTTCCTAGACATATTTCGTTAGCCGGTATCGAACGTCTAGTGCCGTCTAGTGCTTTTCACGTAAGTGAGGTATTACCTAGCTTCTCAGAATAAAAGTGCACACTTGCACTTCTTGCATATGAATGCAAATCCCTCGATACTTAAGTTTAGATTTACGATAGTTAAGCGACGTTTGTTATTATCATTTATTACTTTTATTATCGATGATAAGCGAAATGCGAAATGCGAAATGACTCGTAAAAAAATAGTTTATCTAATAAAAGCTTGCATTGCCCATAATAGAACATTTTAAGTTGTAAATGACGCGTGCTAGACTAATACCACAAGATGTTCATGTCTTATGGACAGGTGCACAGACAGTAGATTGAGAATTTAACAGATTACACTCGAAATCCATGCTGTACACGGACAACTCATTGGTTATGCGACGTATTCTAGGACAAACTGTCTAGTGGTAGTAGAGGAAAATAATTTTAGAGAGATTAGGCATACGTGGAAAAGCAGGCTATCATAGGGACTAGTGGCGACGAACAGGCGTGTTGCGGAAGTAAGACAGGGGAAATCTCTTGCGTATAGAACCAATTCAAGACTACATAAGTAAATTTGAGTAAGTCCACTCAGGTGTAAGTATTATGATAGGTTTTTCCAGGCTAAATTTCGTTTGCTAAATAAGAGAAAGCCCAAAGTCTTTTCCATCGGACATATCTATGTTCCACAATAAAATCAATTACTATTCCCAGTTCAAGGCCCATATGGGGGCGCTTCAACAGCAAATCGAGCATGGCAACTAGAAAAAGTAAGTTAATGCAAAAGAAGCAAGATAATTGCGAAGAGGAATAGAAGTAATAACCCACTCTGCATTCGTGACAGCTTTTTCCGGACTCTCCAAAGCAAGTTTTTTACAAACTTCGACTCCGTAGCCCAAGTCTACAGTACGTAATACGTCCCGGAAGTGTGTTGCCTCATGGATAATAGTGCTGCAGGTTTATAAGATTGCTTTCTCTCAGCATGGAATAGGAATACCAAACTTACTCCCATTGTGAACGATGACCTGTAGGTGGGACTATTGCTTCATTAAAGTATACGCTGCAGATTTTGACATCTCCATATGTACCACCAATGGTTGCGATCACAACATCGCTCTGGCAGGAACAGTCATAGCTGAATTTTGTAGCTAGATCAGGCGCAAATTTCTAAATACAAGTCTTAGTATTCTGCCTCCCAACTCCTATTCTAAGTAATATAACATTACGTACTTTGAAGGCTGTTAAGGTTCGATTGTACCTTTCAGTACTAAAAGCGCCGTACCAAGTTGTTTGGACATCGCTGCCGTTAGGATTATCTTCTAAATACTTTACGACCGCAAAGGACTTATTAGTGGCCCGTTCGATAGCTGTCTCAAGTGTGGCTATCTGCGAATTGGTACATGACTTGAAAGTCGCTGCCCAGCTTCCAGAAAGCAGGGAAAGAAGACTAAACAGATGAAGGCTTCGCATCTTGATTGCTTATGATCGTAGTTAATAGAATTTGTGGAAGCAAGTCACAATTTAGATATACCATTTGAAAAGTTGACATACCATTACCCTTGTTTCTTGGCATGCATCTTTTAGGAAGGTAAACAAGTTGCATTTCCCTTTAAAGAGTTACTTTGAGTTACCTTGTATTAACAATGGTACTAGCCGCTTGGCAATAGTTGTTTTGGTAAGATAATAGAGGAGAAATCCATGCAACAGTCCAGAGGGGCAACTGCCAGCGGCTAAGCGAACCAGGTTAGTTATGCGAGCGGTCCCCCCCGAAGCCTTTGCCGCGCCCTAACCACAATGCCGCCGGTATCTGGTCCCAAATACCAGGGGATAAGCGAATTTTGCTTACGCAAATGCGCTCGGTGTTTAAACCGAAGACTTTAAATACTAATCAGTATGCTTAAACGGAACTCGTTTTTCAAGCCGCTCATTGGCCCCCAAAGCAGTGTTCTCAATAGTATTTGCATAATACTATGCAACGTAAGCAAAGACCGGAATATGGCCCGTGTGCGATAGTTGCTGTAGCATCGAGATATGTAACACAACAACGCAATATTTGTTATCGTCAAAAAATTACCTTATTAGGATAAGCACGGGCCTTATACTGGTCTTGCTTAGATTGCATAGTATTATGCAAATTCTATTGAGAACCTGGAGCGAAGCCTCCTGTTTCCCGCCTATCGAGGGAAGGCCCGTCAATGCTACGCGACCTACGCGCTACATCACCTCGCATGTCATAGGTAGCGATTTTCATGGCACTACGCTTGCTCTTCTCAATCCCTGGGAGAAGAATCTTTCATTTGTTCGAACTGGTATGGTTTTTATCATTCGGGGGATGCTGTTACAGGGAAGATCAAGTATGATCAAAAGAACGCTAACGCAGATGTCAATAACGCAGAAGGACTTGTGCAGCAGCCCGCTTTTAAACTTGAGGACGCAAACGTCAAGTCCAAGCCAGTTGCCACAATGGATCATCATAAACGTCAGATCAAACCTAAATAGAACTAATTGGAGCAAGGTAGAATTGGTTGCTGAGCTTGAGCGTCGGAATCAGGAGCGGAAGATCTGTTATGCCAGTCCTGAGTTGATGGGCTGATGCCACTTTCCTGGAAGATGATGGAAGGGGGCGAGTACTCTGAAAAGGAATGCGGTTAAGACGAGGAGCGGCGAATGTTTGAACATATGTTGCATCTAAGCCTGGACTGTAAGCTAAGCTCAAGAACCTTTTACAAATAAGCAAGAAATTATAGACCATCTGCCTTAACCCCTTTTCTAGTACGCCAAGCCCGAATATTAAGCGAGAACAACAAAAGTATCCCTGATCGACTGATTGACATTTCACAAGCTTTGACGCTATATTTGCTGCTTTGATGATACATACAAGTGTTTTATATGCCAAATTATCATCTTATAGCGCCAACCCTCCAATTCGGTACAAAACGTTGAAGGCAGTGCTTTGAGGCTGTTGTCCAATCACAATTGCTCTAGGTCGAGACACGACCCTGGCTCATTTAGTAATTTTTGGATGCTTGGCATTCGGTCAAGATCCTGTGTGGGATCCCGACAAGCTCGATCAGACGTTACGAGCACTGTGTTTTCCCTCCACTCCAAACTCTCCTCTCTTGAACAGCCTCCAAGGTCCATTTTACCTGTCGCAGAATTCCGTAATATTTAAGATTGCCCAAATTCTTTCTGATCAGCAGGGATGTCATCACATCTACGTGACTGCCTGAGAAATCAATAGAACGCCGGAAGCGAGCGCTTGGAAACCTGTCAATATGACGCCTAGCGATTCCCAGACTGGACCAGAGCTGGAGTTCTTGACTTTCACCACGATACCGGCTCGAGATCGCCGTGGCGCGGACGACGAAGAAAATCGTAGGATCGTTCGTTCACACGCCATTCGAGACGCGAATAGGCGGAAGAAGCTTGCTTTAGGAAACAATCTTAATAATGTGCCTATCAGACCTCCAAGCAAGCCTAAACCTCAGTCAACTTTTACTGCAAGGTTCCGTCTAGATCCACACTCCAAAAAGAATAATTCTTGCTCACGTGACCATGATGTTGAGAGAAATATCAAGGAGCTCTCAAAACAGATTCAGATCGTACCGCAGCACTCGGTCCGAGTCCATATGGGTCCTTCAGGCTCAAAGTTTGATCCTTTTGATACACTTCCCGTAGCGCTTGGTCCTCGGGCCAGAGCCGTGGTAGAGTTCCGTGAGTGTCCCTGGTGTAGGACGTTAAATAGCTTAAACTGACTACGAAGGCAGATAAACTCTCAACCAAAAAAGCCGTTTTCCACTTTTACTCTCGTGATAAGTTGTTTAACGCGGCCGCAGGAGATCCTGCATGGTTTAATGCTACATTAGCGCTGATCTCCTTAAACTACGACCTCAAGGTCGGGGACCCGGTCTCTCCGGAGTGTCTTCTGTACAGAGGTGAAGCTTTGAGACTCGTGAATGAGCGTCTCAATACTACGCCTGCGATCGTGGATGACTACACAGTTGCAGCAATTGCCTCACTGGCGAATTTTGATGTAAGCAGACCTCGACCATTTCTACTAGAACTGTGTTGACTGATTACTCGGGTAGACTACTAATGGATCAAGAATCAATGCAAAAATGCATGTTGAGGGGCTTCTAGAAATCATGGCCTTGCGAGGAGACCTCGAAAGGGGGCTTTTTGCACTGGAAGGCAACCACGTTTTACAGAAAATTGTGGCATGGTAATGCCCTAGACTCATTTCTCTAGTATATGGTTGGCAAGAGCACACTGACATTCACAAATAGGTGTGATCTCAGCTATGCAACACTTTATGACGTCTCTCCGAAATTCGCAATTCTGCAAGTCGATGGATGCACAGCCTCTCTCACTACTTTCATTGAAATATTCTCTCCCGGAATCACATCAAGAACAGATTTTTCAAGTCCACACGACCTCTTTGGGGAAATGTCCGACATCTTCCAAGTGCTACGTCTGCTTTCCATATGTATGACGAAGGATAGCATCACTGCTAGTGACCAATACCTCTTCGCCCGTGGAATCTACATCACCGAATACAAACTTTTGACAGTCCTTGACCAAATCGATCCGTATGAGAACGATATCATGATCAGCCGCAATTCCCATATATATGGCTCTTGCCGCTTAGCTGCATATCTCTATATCTACTTCATCTTGAGGGAACTACCCCCTTCTGCAGAGATCAACCGTACTTTGGCGCGGCGACTGAAATTTCTCCTGGGGACCAACCATGCGAACCTGCTGGACATTTGGAAAGATGATCTGTATCTTCTTCTCTGGATTGTGTCTATGGGTGCTATCGCGACACTTTTATCAGCCGAAGCGGATTATTTTGCTGGCATTTTGGGGAAGTTGATAGCACGCATTAGGTTAGAAACTCCTGAACAGTATAGAGATGCCTTGCGGGAGATTGTTTGGATTGACGACACCTGCCGACAGCTGGCTATATCTGCTTTATGGTCCAAAATTTCGTCTATAAATATGCCTTGATGATTGAGACTGCGATATATACATTAGTACTTCAACAATCTCAAGGCATCCGTGTGCATAGGTATATCAGCCTCAATTCGAAACCGCTATCAATGGTACCTAAAGCATGGCACTTAATAATAGACACAAACTTCTCAGGTCCAACCATTCCTCCTCATTCTTCCAGACACCACTCAGTCCCCGATGTTCCCCTCGAACTCCTCATCATGCAATCCTCTAACGCCAACCCATCACCCACAAGCAAGCTCTTCTTCAACATGGCGGCTTCGCCTCCGAATGGATCCCCTACAGAGCTACTTCTCCCGAAGTTTCCCCGGCCACGCTACGAGATAGCGTGGCCAGGCGAGAGTTGGAAATCCGATGTCTGAGAAACGGTATGGGTGTACGGCAATGCTAGCTTCGCGGAAGATGTAGGATATCCCGGCCGAGGCTTATGAGTGGTGTTGAGAGTGGATTACGAGAAATCGAGGCCGGGGAATCCAAAGCCGCATTTGTTGTTGATGGGGCATCCTGGTGGCGGTGCGGTATTTCTTCGGAGAAATACGGTAGCACAAACGCTAGGGACTTGGCGATACTTGCTAGGTTTTCTTGGTTATGTGGGGGCGGGGGTTCTGTTCCTTTCTAAGCACTTCATCTCATTTAGTTGTTGGGATCTACTTTCGTATATCCAAAACTATTAGCAATGGAAAAAGCCGTTCGTCTAAGGGTCGATAACCCCAGAGTCACCGATAAGCGTACAGCATCGTCCCCGCCACAGAGACTCCACTACTAATAATTTTGGCCTTTGTACAAAAATATTTACATGGGATTTCTAATTCGGGTAATTAGAACTTACGGTATTGATATATGATATCTACAGTTAGGGCCTCTACTGAGCAATGGCTCAAGATGGACTCCTGCTCTATCCCACTCTGCTAAACCCGCGACCTGTAGCAATGCTCAATCCTCACCGTCGCGCACAACACTCACGCACAGTCCCTTTCTTCTTCCCGGTCCTTGCCACACTCCAAGTCGCCAGATCCGAGCATTATCTGACCGGGCGTAAGTGACCGGGCATAAAGAGCATTCCATAGGTTCCAGACATGAGATCCCCATTCGTCATATGCGGAACGTAATTGCAAAGCATCCTAGGCTGGGAAACCGGCAAGACGAATTTGTTCGCTGCGGCACGCGAGCCGGATGCGCTATGTGTGCCAGGTCAACAGAGAATATCGAAAGGGATACCCCATTTTCTATAGAACGATTACAAGCCATCGCATTGATTTACGATATAGATATGCCTATTCAAAGATATATAAACAACATGTACGGGTATTCAGCGGCTGTACATGTTCCGGTTTCCTCGACGTCGCCTCTTCCAGCGTCGTTAAGGAAAAAAAACTCTTAAAAAAAAAAAAAACTATCACCTTCTTCGTAGCTGTGGCTGGGGATCCACCACAGAATGACGGCGCAAGATCACCTGACTGGGAATTTTCCAGAAGGGCGGAGGCGTTCTTGAATGGCGTAGATGACCAATCAAGCTAGCGGCGTATGCAGCTATGCTAGAAAGTCTCCCTTCAACCCGGTCAGCCACGGCGGGGCGGGAATAAGAATAAGAGGGTTGGGAAGCACAGGGATTTCCTTGAAGGTTGCTGTTTCGGACATATTCGCAGCTGAACGGGGGAGAGTTTCGTCGGGTAACATAGGAATCTGATGCATAGAACACAATTGGTGAGGCTACGCTGAGGTCATGAAGGTAGGAGAAGTATAGTCGAGAAATTTTATTATTGCTTCTAGATATCATATATTATCAAATGTTTACATTGCCTCGGCTTCCGCAGCCACTCTCTCTGATCTCTCTTGCAAAGCTCGCTCAGCCTGCGTTGGCGTATTTGGAACAAGCTTGATGAAAATTGGAATCAATGCGGCAACACAAGCCCCAAGACCCAAAAATCCAGCAGTGATACCCCAACCGAGCGTGTAACCAGGAGCGCTCTTGGTAGGCCAGATCTGACTTCCGTACACCGAAGACAGGTTGCCAACGGCGTTAATCATCGCGATAGCAATGGCTCTCTTCTCGGCTGGCAGGTCGATGGTCTTGGATGCCCAGGCCAGGATGAGTGGGAGCGCACTCCAAATCCCCGAAGCCACGAAGCAGAGCATGACGTATCGCACCACCGGCTTCTCAACAATTGCGCAGACCATAGCGCAGATAAATCCGAGGGTGAGGGCGCCAGAGATGTGCCATCGTCGGTCGTTTCGTCGATCCGCAGAGTAGGCGCAAATATTGAGACACACCGTTGCAACTGCGTACACTGGTACGGTCATATACTGGGCGATAACGGTTTTGTAGCCAAGTGATTTGGTGATGGTAGGAATAAAGTACGAGATCGTTCCGGCACCAACATCAAGGACGAACAAGAACATGAAGGCATAAGTTCGGGGATCGGTAGCTGCGGCTTTGAATGCCTCCCAGTGGCTGAGTCGCTCACCATTGGATGATCCAGATGCCCGGCTGTCGGCCATAATCCGGACAGTGGCCAATTGGCGTTCCTCCAAGCTGAGGACGGAGGAAGAGTGAGGGAAATCAAGGAGGATGAACTTGGCGATCATGGCAACACCAACAGTGGCAACACCTTCAATGATGAAGAGCCATCTCCACCCACTGATACCGTGAGCATTGTGCAGGCCCCCAGTAATACCACCAGCAAGCAGACCACCAAAAGCTCCTGACAGGACAGCAGCACTGTAGAAAATGGCAAATCGCTTTCCAATTTCAGCAGTCGTATACCAGCAGCTCATCACGAACAGGACACCGGGGAAAAATCCAGATTCGATGCATCCCAGGATGAATCTGAATGCAAGCATGGATGAGTAGTTGGGAGCAGTGGCCATGACGGCGCTCAAAGCGCCCCATGTCAGCATTATTGACGGTAGGAAGATGGATGGACGCGTGCGGCTCAGAATCATATTGGACGGGACTTCGCATATCAAATATCCAAAGAAGAAGATCGAGAGGACCCATGCATATCTTTGGGCGTCCAATTTAAGATCAACATCCATTCCAGCAATTCTTGCATTTCCCTAGATCTGTTAATGCAACTTCTTGTACAACCTACGCTCTTTTACTTACGATATTGGTCCGATCAATATAATTTAGAATGTACATGATCCACAAAATTGGCATCAAGTGAAGGTCAATCTTTCGTCGAAGTTTTTTCTCAGCTTCGGTACCTGGTACATAATTTCTCAATGCCTGTTGGATTTCGAGCTCCTCAGCGGTCACACCACTCTTTGTTGCACCGGCATCCATTTCGATGTGGGAAGAGTCTTCTGCCTTGATATCTCCCATTTTGCAGGTGGCAATTGAGGGTGAAAGCTGGCCCTAGCCGGTACCCAAGTGGTGACTTAAGATATGAGTGATGCGAGATACGACTGAATGAATTGAAAGGAGCTCGATGGCCAATATTAACTGGCAAGCATCTACATCTTTATATCCACTCTGGGGTGAGGGGTGCTCTGGGGACTGGGGTAATAATTCAACAATTTCATGAATGCCAAGGCAAGCTTTTGCACCCATGCACCCAGAACCGAGATCAAGCCATGACCCAGAGCGGCCTGTGAAGAATGGGGGACCGACGGACAGAAGACCGCGGTGCGCATTTCTGTCCGCGACCTGCTTAAAGTGATATTCCAATTCTCTGCTTTTTTTTTCAAGGGGGTTGTTGGAATGCCTTATTTAAAAACACACATTCTATAGGTGTGTTTAAGCTCGGTCGAAAATTCAAAAACTTGTTTAAGCCTGTAACACCTATATCTAGCCTCAGGTTTTCAATGATTCTTACCACCCCCTGGAGAAAAAAAAAGCAGAGAATTGGAATATCACTTTAGTGCGACACTCCGCTCCACTTCCCACACATCACAGTGGAGCACCTGCTAAAAGCCATTTTTGGTACCCCTTGCCTCAAATCCTCAAATAAACAACGAGTCTGGGGAGTAATAGCTGCAGACCACCAATCCCACGAATCATGGAAGTCCTCCATGTTGGAGTGGGTTAATCCCCTGAAAGATGAATTGGTGCTAGAAAAAATGATATCACAATTCGCGGAAAGCGTAAGGAAGCAGGTAGTAACCTTCATCACAATTAATTATCGAGTCCGAGAATAATTATTATCCAGTGCTGCAGTCGGGGCTACGTCGAAATAACCCAGCGGAAAGAACTGCTCGTCATAAAATGGTACCGAGTCATCAAACATACGCATTATCCCGTTATCAGCTCCTCCATACAAGTTCTGATCCCACACTTGACCTGCTGATTGGTTCGGATCATGACTGAAGTGGTTTACGTCGACATTGGGCGGCGGCTGCTGTTTCTCGCCCGTTCCCCAAGTGTTGACACGATCCAGCATTTTGTGTAGGCCTGTTGCGATATAGCAAGAAAGGTGTCTGTCTCCGGCTCTTGCATCAAGTAATAAGCGTATAATGCGTGTCACAAGTTCCCGAATCAATTCGGAATCCGTCCCTAATTTGTACCCTTTCCATCTGTGCTGAACCTTTAACAAGAAAACTGCGGAGCAAGTTATCATTGTGTGGAGGTAAATGGGAACTCCCACGACCGAGTTTCGAATGTCAGGTTCATCTAACACAGTCTGGAGAATTGATGTTGCACACGCAATGGCAAAGTTTGCTAGCTCTCGCCGTTCTAGTGACAGCTCAAGCATGACTCCTTGTTGAATGCCACGCAAGGCAAGAGAATTGACCTGTAACTTGGCAAAATGGAGATGAAGACTAACACCCTTGGATGGATAGGTCGCGACATAAGGGTTTGGAGCGAGCTGTGGTTCCCATTTCATGCGCCATGTATCAAGGGCAACATTAAAATGCCGTAATCGAACGAGATCTTCTTCTGCGACCATCTGGTGGATATCTGGTCCGAACGTGTTGTAAACCCTAGTAAGAATAATGAAAATTGACACTTGACTATGCAATCGAAAGTCGGCTTGAGAGATCCCTGGTAACGACAAGAACTTTTCATGATTTGTAATGGTTGAGTCTTCTTGAATTACAGGTGGCCGGCCGTAAGCGATACTGAAGTGGTGATCACAGACGTATAAGAAGTACCATAGTCTAGCGCCTTCGAAGTGTTCTCTTGAACCTCGCATTACTCGAGCATAATTCTGATGCAAGTGCAGTTCTGTCGCAATTCTAACAGCATGGCCAGAAAGTTTCCCTGCGTCAACGTGAGTATGCTACAAGAATATACGTGTCCGATAGACTCACAGCTGACATCTGAAAGCCAAAATGCTCCAATACAGAGAGCTCGAACTCCATCTAGGCTATGATAGCGCTCGAACATAGAATCACAAACGAGTGCGATAAATTCCTTGTAGCAAATATCGAAGACCTTCTCCTTTCCGGGTATGTGTAGAGCGGTCACAGTAAGAATGGCCGCCAGCAAAAGGGAAGAAGACTGCCGTACAGAGGTTAAATTATCATGAGCGAGAGCGACCCCTCCCCATAAATAATGATTGAGTGACGTGCTAAATGCCCGGAAAAGTTCATCAGCATCAGCCTCACTAACCACTCCTTTCGAGATAAAGTCGTCTTCTATACTTGTGGGGCGAGGCGCATGAAGATGTCCGTAAGGATAACTCCTAAGATTTCGTAGTTTGGTCACTTCGTATAAAGTGCCCATAGGATCTGTGACGAGCGCATCATTTGTTCTATCCGGATCAGGCTCTTGGGAGTTCTCCCGCGTCATGGCCATTCCTGAAGTTCGAGCTGGCCTTGATGTATCAGGACTCTCCACATTCTCAAATCCGACTCGCTGACTTATCTCTTTGTTGTATTGGAGTTGCGCAGCAAATGATTCCAAAGCGGGGAGGTCCAATACCCCTAAGATCTTCGAGACTGCCAGAGACAAAGCCTCCGCTTTCTCTTCCATGGAAGACCTCCATCTGAGGTAGTTAGTAAAGTGAGTGTAGTTAATAAATGACAAAACCTAGACGCCAAGGAATCGACTAGGCTCATATAATTGATGGAAAAGGACTCGAACTGTGGCGCTAGAAGCTGGGAAGGGAAGGGAGGGGTGGGGGATATTCACAAGAGAGACGTACTCTGTGCCTTCCTTTAGGAGGGACTGTAAACTTTTATTTATTACACAACGTAACCCTTTCTTCGAGCACCGAGAACAGATCTCACGCTGTGGGGGATCAAGATCGCACTTAATCTTTCGTGTTTGACACTCCGTACACGCGTGGATCTTTCTCGAAATCTTGGGGATTCGTGCCAAATCACCATCCAGACTCATGCTCACGTGAGTCCCTGATGCGGGTGATTCGCTGTCCACATCAGTCCTGCGGCGCTTAATGCCTGCCATGCCCAGCAATGCATTGTCGTCTCCAAGTCAGCGTTGCAAATGCAGTCCAACTGCGTTTGCTGCTGCTGCAGCAGACCCTAGCCGAGCCTGATACCGATTATCAGGGAAAATCACAACAAGTTGCCAGGTTCTTTGGTCTCGGTCCCTAACTCCAAAATGCGGGGGAAGGGGAAGGCGCGTTATCCTTGACCTGGGGAAAGGCTTCTCGTCGGAGACAAGTGCGAGGGTCGTCAAGGAGAATACTGTAGGAATTGTGTCAGAGCGAAATGGCGTCGTGGTGGTGGTGGTGGTGCTTCAAGTGTGATAGAGGAGGACGGACAGAAAGCCGCGGGTTGAGAGGGACATTTGGATTGGCAAATTTTCGCTTACTAAGCAGTTTCTCGGCTCCTCCCCCGCATATCAAAGTCATGGGAGTATAAACTTGAAATAGAGAGAAAGAAAGTTCAATCCTTGTTCGCATGTAACAGACCTGCCACTACGGAGAGAAGACCGCATGTTGTGTGCAGTCGGTAGGGGCAATGGCACAGAACGAGGGTTGAATTCAACGTATTGGAAGCAAAGACCTAGATCAAAACCCATCTATCAAAGAGCAAATGCCGAGTCCGGTAAATATATATCTGTGAAAAGGTTTTTGTATCCTTCAGTTTCATTTTTCCTTTCCGTTTCCAATTTCGAGAGTGTCAAGCACAGATTCCGCTCAACTCCCCTTCTCCTTCTTCTAGAGCATATTTGTTGATTTAATCGTTATTTGCAAGTAGATGAATTGAACAATTTACCTGCATTTCAGACACATATAATCCGCCAAGATGGCGTCAAGCAAAGCTCTTAGCATTGGATTTGCCGGTTTGGGTGCGATGGGATTGGGAATGGCATCGCACCTGGTGAAGGAAGGCCATAATGTTACTGGCTTCGACGTGTACGAACCATCCCTCGAGAAATTCAAAGCGGCGGGAGGACAAACGACGACATCGCCAAAAGACGCTGGAATGGCAAAAGAATATTTTATCTGTATGGTGGCCAACGCTCAACAGGCTGAGACAGTGTTATTCGACCGCGAAAATGGCGCAGTTCAAGGTAAACACCAGTTCATCACATTAGACGCCAGTCCTAATTACAAATCCAGCACTACCATCTAATTCAACCATTATCTTATGCTCAACAGTTCCTGCTGCTTTCTTGAAATCTGTGCAGCAAAGGTTAAACGATCTCAATCGATCGGATATTTTCCTGGTTGACAGTCCTGTTTCTGGCGGAACCGTTCGAGCCGCACAAGGAACACTCACAATACTTGCATCAGGGACCGAACCAGCACTAAGGCAGGGCAGCGAAGTTCTGAAACTCCTTTCCGAGAAGCTGTATATCATTCCGGGTGGCGTGGGAGCTGCCAGTAATGTGAAAATGATTAATCAACTCCTGGCAGGAGTACATATAGCAGCTGCAGCTGAAGCCATGGGCCTTGCAGCAAAAGCTGGACTGAACACCCGACAGGTCTATGAAATAATATCTGGGGCTGCTGGGAATAGCTGGATGTTCGAGAATAGAGTACCTCATATGCTGGATAATGATTTGACCCCATACTCAGCGTTAGACATCTTTGTCAAGGACATGGCAAGTTAATTTCACTTCCCATTTTGCATTCACTCTGACATATCGCTAAGGGTATTGTTACATCTTCTGCAAGATCCCATGGCTTTCCTCTGCCAATGTCAGCTACAACAGAACAGCTTTATCTTTCTGCTTCAGCGCAAGGGTTCGGACGACAAGACGACTCTGGTATAGTACGAACCTTCAACCCCTCAGCACCCACATTAGTCCACGAGCAAGCAAAAGCATCAGCAACAAAGTCTGACGTCATTACACCATCTGTCACCCCTATAAAAATATCCAAAATTGGTTTCATTGGGCTTGGAGCAATGGGAGTTGGAATGGCCACATCTCTAGTGAATGCAAATTATGATGTTTGTGGCTACGACGTGTATGAGCCATCCATTCAAAAGTTCCTTTCAATCGGCGGCAAGGCAACCTCCGCCCAATCGCCATCTGAAGTAGCGAATGGTGCAGAGATTCTGGTACTTATGGTCCAAAATGCTGTACAAGCGGAAGACGTTTTATTTGGAGCTGGAAAAGCGGCCGAATTTCTGCCTAATGGATCAATTGTCATACTCAACTCGACAGTCTCTCCATCTGCTGTTAGAGGTCTTTCAGAACGGCTGTCATCACTGGGGAAGAATGTGGAACTAATTGACGCCCCGGTCAGTGGGGGCGTATTAAGAGCTGCCCAAGGTCAACTTACTGTAAGTCGCCTCTCCCTAAGTTAAGAATCCATAACTCACAATTTACAGATTATTTCTTCGGGTAATGAAATTTCTTTATCAAAAGTACGCCCAGTTCTTGCAGCTATGAGTGGCCCTGCGAAGAATCTCCATCGTATCGCAGGTGGTGTAGGCGCAGCATCCTCAGTGAAATTAATCAACCAACTTCTCGCTGGTGTGCATATCGCCGCTGCAGCTGAAGCGATGGCCTTTGGCGCAAAGATTGGTTTAAATACTACCAGTCTTTACGAAATAATCAAGAACGCTGCAGGTGGGAGCTGGATGTTTGAGAACAGGGTACCAGCGATGCTGAATGCAGATTGGACTCCACACAGTCAACTCGCAATCTTTGTGAAGGACTTGGTATGTAAGCCATTTACATCCTAGAAAGTTGAGCTAACTTGTCAGGGAATTGTTCTTGATGAATCCAAGCGTTTAGGATATGCCGCTCCTCTCACTGCAACAGCTCATCAACTTTATCTGATGGGAGCCGCACACGGTTGGTCAAGGGAGGCTGACGGAGGAGTTGTGCGAGTCTGGGAATTAATGGCAGGAGTTTCAGTTTCTGCAAGCGCAGTTCCGGCTAAGAAACCATTTATACCAAGAGAATACCCAAAGCTACCCGTCAACGAAACCCTAGAGTCTCTCCCAGTAGCTTCCAATCAGGACATCCTTAAAGATATCCGTGTCCAAGTCGACAGCGACACGACACCGCTTCTTATTGCTCTAGACGATGATCCCACCGGTACACAAACATGTCATGACATCGCTGTTCTGACAGTTTGGGACCATGAAACGCTCTGCAAGGAGCTCTCAACAGCCAAGGGTGGCTTCTTCATCCTGACCAATTCCCGTGCATTACCCGGCCCAGAAGCTAAAGAACTCATATCGACAATCTGCAAAAACCTAGCAATAGCAGCAAAAGAAACGAACAAGAAATTCCAAATCGTTCTTCGTGGCGACTCTACCCTTCGGGGGCACTTTCCAGAAGAGCCTGAAAGTGTTGAAGAGACACTCGGGAAGTCTGATGCTTGGATCCTGGCACCTTTCTTCTTTCAAGGTGGAAGACATACTATCGCGGACATTCATTACGTTGCTGAGAAAGGTGTATTGGTTCCAGCTAGCCAGACACCTTTTGCGAAAGACGCTACTTTTGGATACAAGTCCTCGAACCTGCGAGACTACGTTTTAGAGAAGGCCGGCGACAAGTTCACAGAGCAGGACATATTTTCTATTAGCATCGATGACATACGACTTGGGGGACCTGAAAAGGTAGCTGAGCGCTTGCTTGCAGTTCCAAGAGGAAGCGTAGTCATAGTCAACGCGGCAGTTGAATCTGATATGGCTATATTTGCAGCAGGCGCCATTGCGGCCGAGCAAAAGGGCAAGAAATATCTGTATAGAACTGGCGCAGCATTCGTCTCTTCTCGTTTAGGTATTGAGGGAAAGGCACCTATGTCCGCTGAAGAGCTCGATATGGATTACCGTTCTGGTTCAAACAGCGCCACAGGCGGTTTCATCATCGCTGGCTCCTACGTTCCTAAGACAACTGCTCAATTAGCATCACTGAGGGAGAAGCGGGGTGATAAACTACATGTTATCGAGCTCGATGTGGGCAAGTTGATTAAGTCTGATGCGGAAGCTGCACGGGTCATTTCCAACGCTTACCAGGAGTCGAGTGAGAAATTAAGGCAAGGACAGGATGTTCTTGTTATGACTTCACGCAACCTGATTACTGGATCAGACGCTATTTCAAGCTTGAAGATTGGAGGGGTAGTAGCTGCGGCACTGGTCGATGTGTTGCAAAACATCTCTGTCCGGCCAAGATATGTTATTGCAAAGGTAAGCCTTCTTCAACCATTTGCCGCGGCGACATTGCTGACTCAGGTTTAGGGGGGGATTACTTCTTCAGATGCAGCAACAAAGGGATTGAGTATGAAGCGGGCCATGATCCTGGGTCAAGCTGCGCCGGGAGTACCGATCTGGAGATGCGACGAAGAAGGCTCTCGCCATACCGGTGTTCCATATATCGTGTTTCCTGGAAACGTGGGTGGTGACGATACTCTTGCTGAGGTGGTTGAGCGATGGGCTATCCAATAGCTTCTCTGTGCATATTTCATAAAGCGTCGGAGTTGGGGTTGAATAATCTATAGAATTTTGGCGTATGCATTAGGATTGGGAGGTCGGAGTATTATCTTTTCGGGGTTCTTGGGCTATTTCCTTGAGAATCATTTACAAAAAGTATATATATATATATTATAATTTCATCATCATGCCAATGCTCAAGTTAACTAGATTAGTTTTGATCATACATACGGGAAATGATAGCTATTACTTGGTTGAAGCCTCGTTCCTAAGGAGTCCGAGGTCTCGCATCTGAAAAACAGTAACCCTTTGACCAATTTAGTAGCTTCTAGAGCCAGGCACCTGTAAAATTTCCCCACGCTACTGCATTGTATAAGCCCAGGAGCACATATAAACACAGATAGCGAACGAAACGCTTGCTAAACCGACTGCCAAGAACCCATGGCTGTTGGAAGAGAGCTACGGAGTCGCATGCTCAAGCTGGGAAATCGCAAACAGATTCTAAATGAGATGTTCCAGAAATATAGGTCACGCTGGTAAACTACAGTAACCTGATGTTTGGTTGTCCATTCCCCCTATCTTTATCGGGGGGTGGTGTGGTGTTTGCTCAGGAGCCTCGCCAATGTGACACTGTCACATGTCAAATAGGGCAAGCTTCCCCAAATCGTGTGATGATGAAAATGTGGTTGACGGCTGGTGTATAGAAAGGTGGCAGATGGTTTTTGATGGAAATAGACATGTTGTCCTTATCTATAATAAAGAGTTAGGTGTCTTGTATCAGATATCGCTCCTGCCTGGAAGGCTTGCGTCAACGGGGAGATTGATTCATTGGGTTGTGCGGCGTGATACTTTGATAACTACGTACGTCGGATATCGATCTACAGGGGCTACGCATCGGTATAGCGAGGAATGTTGTAATCGGTAGCTTGAAATCAAAGTAGTTTTTTTTATATATACCAGTAAAAATAATAAAAAAGGCAAGTTTATAAAAAAAAGGTGGTAATCTTAAGCATGATGATGTTATCCCTTTTTTTTTATATGGGTGTGTTCCAGTGTCATTGTAGTAATTTTAAGACGCCACACGTCATCATCGCTCATCATTTTGTGATACTTCTTTTGTTCAAGCCACAAAAAGCACAAAGCAGGAAACCAAAAAAGAGGCACACGACTCTTTTCTGATTGGTCCGCACAATTACCGGGTAACCCCGTACCTCCCTTTTTTAAATAAATTCACAGGTGATTGCACTGACTGTCCACCTACCACCACCTTACTGTACCTACACTATCCTTCTCCAAGATTCCAGACATCACCACCATCATCAATCACCCTCCTCCTCCTCCTCCTCCTCGTCACTGTACTCACTGTAATTGTGCCTTGATCAACGCAACACAACACAAAATTACAAACACAAACAATCATCTTTCGTCTACAAGATTAATTTTCCTGCATTCCCGATCAACAACAATAACAACCGAAAAAGCTGTTTTGGCAGATTCTCTTTTCGTTACTTCTTTAGCCCCTCTCCCGCACAATCACCTCATTTCACCCAGCTCAAAAAACAATCAACATGTCCGACAGCTTTGATACCGGTGTCGTCCCTTCGATCGAGAAGGACACTAACACCAGTGCTCTAAGCTTGGATAGCGCAAAAAACACTGCTGTCAACAGTGAGGTGAGCATCATCTTCTTATCAACAGCTTCCGTCATTCCACCCATTGCTAACAGCCCGAAACAGTATCTCGCCTCCAACCTATCCTTCTCCCAACTAACAAGCTCTCGCAGCTGCCAATGCGGTTCAAAATCACCCCATCACTCAGAACATCACGAACGGTATGCCTTCCACATCTTCCGAAGCTTGCTTGCAAAGCTGCCACTAATCCTAGAACAATAGGGCCAGTAGCTACAAATGTCAAGGATCAAACCGCAAAGACCCAGTCCGAACTTTCGAGCCTTGCCGCATCCCGCACAACACCTGGAGCTCCAGCTGCTACCGGTCAACAACTTACACACTATCACTCCTTCTTCACCCGCCTCTTGTCATGGGAGCACCCTCGGGCTTCCGGTATTGCTTTTGCTTCGGTCGTTGCCTTCATCTTTGCAGCCCGATACCTTAACATCCTCCGATATGGATTGAAGCTTACATCATGGACTTTGGGTGCGACTGTTTTGGCTGAGGCCGCTGGGAAGGCAGCGTTCGGCAAAGGCTTAATCACACAAATCCGCCCAAGGAAATACTACACAATTCCAAAGGATAGCATTGACCGTCTTACTGGGGATATTACCGAGCTCATCAACTTCTTCGTAATTGAGTCTCAACGCATCATCTTCGCAGAGAACGTTTTTGCTTCCGCTGCGGTAAGTTCACATCCCTCTGCAGAATTGCGCCATCCGCTGACCAATGACAGGCTTTCCTTGGTGCTTTTATCTCATACTACTTGATCAAGATTGTCCCTTTTTGGGGTCTCACTCTCTTATCGACCAGTCTCGTTTTCCTCACCCCCCTTATCTACAAGACCAATAAGGAGGTTATTGACGCCCAAATCGCCAATGTCTCCAGCATAGTCAACCAGCAAACTGAGCAAGTCAAGCAGCTTGCCAGCCATCACGCCGCCCGTGCTACCGAGACCACAAAGGCATATGCCTCGGATTACTCTGCTAAGGCCCAAGAGATCATCGGTAATGCTCGTGGTCGTTCTTCTTCCCCATCCGTCGAGAAGAAGAAGCCTGCATACAAGAGCGAGGACTTCCCAGCCGCACCAAAGGAGGGGTTCAAGTCTGAGTCTCTCCACGAGAACGAGCCATTAATCTCCACATAAGTAGCCAAATACCCCTGCTCGGCCGAGCATATCAGTGAAAAGGTGTTATGGCGGATGAATTGCAGAAAAGCACTATGACGGTGGAAGTTTTAGAATGGCGGAAATGGCGGATGATAATGAGCGATGACACAGTCATGGGGAACAACGCATGAATTTGGGCACGACCTCATGACGTTACTGTATTATGTGTGATGGTTTCCTTGTTTCCTACCTTTGTTGCGAGAATTTTCCTTTGGTTCTTCAATCTGCCTGATATTTCGAGTACCGGAGCGTTGCGGCTCTCTACATCGTTTTGCGGCTTCATTTGCATGGCGTGGCTGGTTGTCAAATAAGTAACGTCCAGGAGAGAATACAAAAGGCGAGAACAATCGGAGTAGTGTTTTTACTTCTAATGTGAAGTACTGATAACTGATTGAGGATCAGAGCAAGGGAACTGTCAGTCCAATTCGTTTTCGCTATCTTAATTATTCCTCTAGACCAACTCTAGTATCCACTCCATCCCGCATACCCATTTTCCCTACATGACCGAACATCCCCATCATTCTTTGGTGCAAATTGTAGCTAGCAAGTGCTTCAACGGCTTTCCTGTTGTGCACGCCAGGCCTAATACAACATGTAGCTGATCGCAACCCTGGATGACTTCATTTAAGGATTACGACCCTACGGCGGAAATTGTTCGAGATGTTATTGAACAACGTACGTTGCTTACCCTGTGATACCTTTCTTTTTTTGCCGACTTGTCCAGTTCTCAAAGACCAAGCAATCGAGGCTCCCTGCGCCAAATCTTTGTTTGTTACCGACTGCATATTGCAGCAGCAGCAGCAGCTTCTGAAAAATCCGGATGATATACCATCAAAATGGGTATGGGGACATGTGTAATAGCTTCTCTATAAATGCACGCTGCTATAGCTTTTTTTTTTTTGGTTAATCCTTTTTCTTACTAGCAGTTCTTTGTCACTGCGTGATTTTTTGGGGGTTTTCTATAGAACCTGAAAGTGCAAAAGTGGTGCAAGCGTAACAAAAAATATATATAAAAAAAATACAAAATTCATTGCTCATACAATCACCATCGCCAAGTAAGCACTTGTGCGCTCCTCCGGCATGTTGCTAGGGATTTTCATTAGATGCGTAGCACAAGCTATCGGCACCCCAGGCTTCGATTCCTCGCTACCAGCTCTGATGTTCCTGAGCCCGCTGCTGCTGTTCCCGGGCCCATCGGCGCCCCAGACGTTGCGCGCACAGGCCGGGACCTCCTTCCGCGCCTTCTTCACGACCAGCACCGGGGCTCGTCTTCCAGCTTGGATGGCTCGAAAAGGTTCGCGTTCGCCATCCGGCTTGGGCTGACGCTTGACCGTCGAGAGCATAGGGCGGGACCGAACGTTGTTGATCACATTCAGGTTCCCGCCCGCCCCGGCTAAATGGCAAGACCATCCGCGAACTAGATGGGAAATCGGTACGTGAAATGGGTGTAGGGTAACACTGGGGTGTCCTGTGCGCTTTTGCGAGCAATACACCCCTAATACACTTGACGCGCGGTAAGGAAAAGCTGTTATACACGCGGCGGCATCCAACAAGGCAGAAGTAGCGCCGGGCTTCGCGTACTGTACTTTTTTCTCACCTCTCGAACGCGGATATTGGAAAAGGATCAAAGGGGGGGACCTGGATAGGTAGGCTGAGCCTCGATTTATCAGAAGAACTCCTTAATAGGAAATCAGACTAATTTTTTAAAAAAAAAATTCGTTTCGTCACTAACGCAGTAGATGGCATTGACCGCTCCCATTCCCTTCCTTCCCTCCTTTCCTTTCTTACTTACTTGCTTTTCCTAATCGTTTCTATCTCGTCTCGCGGGTCCGCCTATCCAATCCTTCTAGACACCGGAAATTCCATCCTCGCTAAGTTAGCCCATTCTCTTCCCTCTCTCCTCTCTCCTTTCGCTTCTCGCTTTAAGGATTCTGTTATGCATGTTTCCTGCATGTTTTCTTCTTTTTTGACATGATGGGGGGTTTTATTATATTTTTCTTCTCCTTTGTGTTTCGGTTGGTGCTTTTGATTATGTTTTGATTTTTTTGGGATAGGGAGGAGAAGGATAATGGGAGCTCTTGGGTTATTTCTGGTTTTTGAGTTGGTTATGGTGGTGTGATATGTTATTTGGGAAATGGTTGAATTGAGGGTGATTGCGTAAGGACGCGCAGGTGTAGGTACGGTGTATATGCCGTGCTTCTTTGCTAAGTTGTGTGGTGAGAATAAATGTGTGGTTTTAGGGTGTTGTTGGGAATAGTGGCTTTTGGTTTTGCTTTCTTACGCTGTTTTCTGGTGATAAGGTATTTTTTTGGTCGATTGGCGTGTGAGTCGCAACCAAGGGACGTCCTCTACTTGCTTTTTCACACCTCTAGAATTTCGGTGTCTCTGAGTCGCTCAACAAGCATATCCGTAACCTATAGCTGGCCAAATCATGAACGGTCAAATGCATGTACGCCATCGAGCCACTCAACGCGTCGCATGCTGCAGATGGCCCTGTGATGTGGAACGCGAAAGAATGAGGTGTCTTTCCCCTCACTCTCCTTCCTCAAGAAATCGGAGAAGCACTCTCCTCGTGCAAGCTCCAAAGTAGGATTTGCTTAGTTCATAGCCTGAAGTCGTGGTAAGACAAGAGATTATACTCGTTTGGAACAGTCACGGTTCCGAGGCATACCCTACACAGCTTCAGAAGTCAACTTCCAGTCATGGCAAGTGCTCAGACGATGCATGATTATTATGCTATTCTCAAGGTGTCGAACACAGCGTCTGTTGACACCATAAAGAAAAGCTACCACCGCCTCTCAAAGGAGCTTCATCCGGATAAAAACCCGAATTTAGAAACGGCAACGGCTAGTTTCCAATTAGTAAGCGTCATTTACTTTTACTAGTCTTGGAGATTAGTCTGGCTTGCGAACTGATAGTTGCTGTGTTTTCAGTTACAGGAAGCTTGGGGTACGATCAGGGACTCAGTTCGCCGACAAGATTATGATAAAATATGGCCTGATATTAGAAAACGTGCACAAAAGAATAAAGGAATATGGTCCCTGGATGCAGCAGCAGCAGAACATGCGCGGCAAGATCGAATTGCCGCTATGAGAAGGTATCAAGAAGGTTTGAATGGAGATATAAAACAGCCCGTGAAGCCGAGAGCAGAGATGGTGAATAAACAGAGAGAGGCTGCCGAAGAAGGCGCACGGTGCAGGGCTGATTTGCTCAAGGAGTACAAGGCCGACAAAGAAAGGGAACGGCGAGAGCAAGAAACTCTGCATCAGAAACTCCATGCTGTAGAACTGGAACAGAAGAAGCGTGCACGAGCGAGACAGGTCAAACTAGAACAAGAGATAAAAGAGCTAAAAGAGCAAGTGGAACAGCAGCGCGCAGCTGATGAAGCAGAAGCAGAATTTTGGGCAGCCATTCAGCATTTAGAGAATATGAGAACTCGGTGCTACCGAAAGCTTTGTGTAGCAAAAAGCGCCGTTATTGAGGTGATGACCAAACTGGAAGAACTAGAGAAGCTCGATGACGAGGACGAGGATTGGTTCGAGAGAAGGAGTCGGAGCATGTGGCACTCGATTTCGTCATCACTCTCCCGATCCGCCAGGGAGAAGCACGAGCGGGAGATCCGTCAGCGGGAGGTGGCCATCATTGAACGGGAAGTGGTGCGGGGTGTCTTGGAACAATGCTTGGGTGGCCGGCAGGCGGTGTTCAGGGAGCTGATAATCGAAATGAGGCAGTTTGAAATGGATGTCGTACTTACACGTCCCGACCGTCCTATGACGATGGTATGGATGACGGAACCATATAGCCCAGTCCCTGTTGTTGATGAGAAGGATAGAGCTGAGCCTGTTCAGTGTGCGCAACAATGAGGCGGCTCGACGATATATTGAAATATGCTGCTATCTTTATAGTCGAGTGTTATTATAAGCGTACTAGCTTTGGCCGCAGTATCCATGAATTCTCCATGTTTGATGCATACATCGAATGCCCCAAATTGTTTAGTCAGGGATAGAATGCTTTATTAGCCTCAGCAGGAGATATCATGTTGCCTGCGGTTGGCTGTGGACTGTAAGTTTTTAATTTCATGGCTTCTTTTAAATATTGGCCGTTAAAAAGATTGTTCGATGTCAGCACCTCTCTTGTTGATATACACCTCCAGGCATAATGGCGAGGCTGAATTTCACTGTATCGCTAGCCGATCATACCTAATTAAAGTACGTCCCTGCGCAAAATACGAGGCTACCTTTGGTTTGCGTCGCTGGTCAATCATGTGTCTTGTATTCTGTTTGGCGTTGTTTCCGCAGGAAAGCCTGTGGCTTTGCTCAAGCATCGTTGGTAACACAATTTTCGTGGCCTGATCTTATTCGTAGTTGAACCGTGAGATAGTCACAACCTTTGTGGCTGTATTATTCTGTCTTCAAATCCTCAACCGGCGCCTCGATCTGTTGCAGAATATCATTCCCCTTCGTCTAATGTATTGCATCCATTCTATGTATGCTATTCTTCTGAGAAGGCATTCCTGATCTTCATAATAGTGATGTCCGGTCTTGAAGTAGCAGCCACAGTGGTGGGCATTGTATCTCTTGGCGTGCAGATTGGAGAAGGAATCTTGAGGCTCAAGGCTTTTGCGACCTCGATCAAAGAAGCACCGAAGGATGTTCAACGTTTCATCGACGAACTAGACATCTTAAATCACGTTTTCACGGAGATCGCGACAGCACATAAAACCGGACAACTTGACGATCTTCCGGGATCATCAGCAAAGGAGTGTCTGAGCCTTTGCCAAAATGCAGCAGATATTCTTTACAGAGTTGTCAAGGAAGTTAACAGTGATATTGAGAGGCGGAAGATTATCGGTTCAATGAAATTTGTTTTAAAGCAGAGCTCGATCGATCGTTTGAGGAGTAGCTTACATAGCGCTCAGCTTATGCTTATACTATCTAAGCAGACCCTCATGGAGTATGTACTCAGATTAGCGATGAAAGCATTTCCATCTCTAGTGCCCCAGGGTCTATAAGATTCTAACTGATCAAAGGGCACGGAATCAAGCTGCGCATGAAAAACAGCGTTCTTGGGAATCAAATCTTCAGAAAGAAGTCCAGTATTTACGGTCAATGACGTTAACGTCTCCAACCTCTGCCTCGTCCTCAGAGCTCTCTCGCCAGTGTCAAACGCAAGACTTGAGTCGTGACATGGGGATGCTAGGCGACTCCGAAATGTACCCTAAAGAAGACCACTGCGGAACGAAGGAACTTCGCAAAGTAGCGAAAACGCAGAAGAGACTTTTAGCTCGTATCGGTTTCAACGCAACATCCTGGTTCAATGGTCATGTTTGGGAGTTGCATTACAGCAAAACTTTTTCTTCTATTAATTTTAGCCTACATTACCATAATATTGTTTCGCGGAACTCGCCAATTATGATATCTGCAAGCAGCGGTGATTTTCAAGAAGTTAAAAGGTTGCTCCGAAGCGGGCAAGCTACATTATATGACACAGATTCCTACGGATCTTCACTATTTTATGTATGTTATGCAGTCTCCCTCAGCCATCCTCAACCCTAACCCTTGTCGAATCTGCAGTATGCAATAGACTGGTCCGATATTGAGTTTTGCAAATGGCTTATAGATGCCGGGATGGATCCGAACTTCACAGACTGGGCATTGTGGGTTGATGTAAGGGTATTTCGTCTTTTTAATATACTAACATGCAGAAAGGCGTGAAGCAATTGAATTTATCGCGCATCGACGAAGCCCTGATTTTCCGTTCCTAAGAGCGTCACGACCTTACAACTCCCAGCTTGAAACACTCAAGTTTTTAGAGAATCATATCGATATAGATAGAATAGTAGATTTTGAAAAAGGCGCCCCAATAGAAGTTGAGGATAGCCAAACACTTGAATGGATGATTCGAAGATCTATTCTCGGGCATAAAATCCACGATATCAAATTTCGGGAAAGAATTGTTTTCAACCAGTTTTGCTATCTGCGATGGACTATTGGCTCGTTGATAAAATTTGCTCTCGGGGGAACTAAAATAGGGGCTGAAATTTGCCATATAAAAGACTCAGAGGGGCATACTCTTCTTCAAAACGTTCTTCATACTTTCGGATATTTTTATCATGTCTATCTCTACCATAAGAGGTCAGAAAAATAGCTACATTTATGCGGTGGACTGAGGGGGATCTAGTCACGTTCATTAGCGAACTGCATCATCTTATGGATATTATCCGTGAGCTGGTCATGGCAGAATCTCCACTGCATGAGCCGTCAGCACCAATTTGTACTGGGCACCCTGGGATTGGCATTTGGAGAACTCCTCTATTGACCCTCTTGGATGCATTCTTCTTTTACTGTAGTGAAGTGAATCACTACAATTTCAACAGGCCAAAATACCAGCGATTTAACGTGGAGCAGCCCCTTTGCGTGTTAGAATGGTTGCATCATCTCAAAGCATGTGGGAAGAATCTTGTAGAATACGGAACTGATGAACAGGTGTTACATCGTAAGTATGATCATAGGTCATTATTCAGTCTTCGCATAACTACAGATAAAACAGCGGCCTACCGTTTTCGGATACAAAGACTCCTCGGGTTCACTTTCGGGCCTGAGCCAGAAGACTGGAAGTTCTACTTCACCGAGGAGATGGACTCATCGTTTGTTGAATTCTGGGATATGATTGATCACCCCGAACGCGGTATGCCTGGGACGTGGAATTCATACAATCCTGATGACTATTTAGATGATGTCTATCGCATGGAGGAGCTCCCGTGGGGCCCATGGGGGCCATGGGACTGTTTTTATGATGGAGATATTCCCAAAGCTTACGAGGAAACTTTTGGTAGGAAGTTTCTGCACCCGGAGTTTGGAGCTATGTTTGATGAGGAGACAGGAAAATGGACGACGACTATTTAGCAGACAAGTCCGTGGTCTGAATTATCACAGCCACAAATGACTTTCAAGTAAATTGATCCTAGAGTGCGAGTTTTGGAGTTTCTTAGACCTCAAGATATTGAAACATTTGATAGTAAGGCATGAGAACACGACTTTTCTTCATCAGCAGTAGTGTTAAAGTTTCTGTCATGGCATTTTGACCTTTGTTTTGCTATCTGCTTTCAGATATGGCAAACCTACAAGTCAATTTCGGACATATCACACCTTAACACATCAGATACAGCGACTAAGACATTCTTGATGTGCCCAATGTGACATAAGATCGAGCAAGATTGACATGTGGAGCTTCAAGCGGACATATTTTACACACCAGTTATAGTTCGTGCAATCTCCAGGATGGACACAAAGTATGGATGAGCAGAAGGATTGATCAGATATATTGATCTAGTAGGTGAAATACCTAGACAAAGAAGCTCGTAAGAGCGGCGTACAAGGTAGCCTGTGTATCGAATGGGGAAGCCATGGCAATAAGTTTATTTTTCCTCAAACCAACCAATAATATGTGTGATCAATAATGACAAGCAGTTCCACTCTAGCGCTTCTGAATGTCTTCTAATTATTGACGGCAGTGCTTATGCCTTCAACATGAATGATCTCCCGTCCCTTAGGTAACGATGTTTTAATTTTCTTAAGCGCCCTGTCCATTTCTCCTTCCATTCTCCCTTCTCATAGGGTCAAGCCCTTGAAGACCATACCTCGAGGAAAGGCATGGTTGTGAAGCTAAGGACAGCCCATGAACGATACATATCCCATTAAGATAGCTGCAATTTCCAAGCCTCGAAGTTATCTGTCGATCTCTTAACAACGGTGCCATAATAGGAGGTATGGGGAGTGTCAGGGAAGAAAGGAGGGTGTTAAGACTTGATTTGCCGAAGATAGGAAGGGATGGTGTTGGGTAAGTTAGAGAGAGTGTCGATCTATATACGGTGTGACAGTGTGCAATGGCATCTTTTAAAAAGGCAGCTTAATAAAATGGGAGACATGTAAAAGGTTTACATAAACAGATCAGCTATCCTATTAATAAGTGCAGTAATTCCAGATTTAGGGTGCTAGATCAGACTCCCATCCTAGCATTAAATGATAACCGTAGAAGCATATTCGAATTCCAATAAGAGGCACGTAATTCACAACTCGTGATATAGTAGATACCGAGGCTTTATGTGATGACTATACACTAAGTTAGGAGTCTTGAGGGTGTTGTGATGAGATGTTTTCTGAAGTGAGACTTGGGGCTGAAAATCTGCTCCACAGCTGTAGTCAGCAGTGATGATTATTCAGGAATGCTGTCACCCTGAGGTAGATCATTATCTATAAACATAGCATTGTCTGATTCTCCCGCCTATCATAATTTGTTCATCTCCACTTGTACCCTGCATGATTCGAGAATTTGTTCCCTTTTTCATCCTCTGTTGTATGAGAGTTCACACGTGACTTATTGTATTGTCAGACCCCAAATGGAATTGATCAGATTTTGATAGAATCTTCCCATCCGGGAAACTAGAAATAAATATAAATATACATTCAAGAAAAAGAAAGAGCATGACAAAATAAATCTAGAATCAAGCATCGCCGGTGTGGTCATGTAAGCACTATTTAAACATCGCAAGTTGTAAACGAATATGCAGAATGCCATATTCGGAAAATGCTCAAGTCCAGTCAACAGTCTCCCAACTTTCACGTAAAAATTCTTTTAACACCCGATGCCAAATACTTTTTTTTCAGGTTCTGCATCATACGTTGTATTTGGCGTTAAGGGATCTAGATGGCTTCTTCAGACTTTACAAAGAACGACCAAGCCGCCATTCGGCAGGGATGGGATGCATAGGGCTGAGTACACAGGTACCTAAGCTGCGAGGCTCCTTTGCAATGATTATGTGATGGATTATTAAACAGCAAAGAAATCGCGAATCTTGCTGGCCCCTCCCCCGTATACTCCGAAAATAGAACGGGAGACCAAAAGCTTAGCGCAATACGAGGTTACACTAGCAGAAACGGAATTTGCTTGATGCCATTCAGTGCCAGCGAAAACAAAACAGTGTTCGCGAATGTTACTGAGGTCATAGGAGCATGGGCCACCCCCAGCCCAGCCAATGCTGAATCATCACATACGAGCACTTAACACTTTCTAGAAACAGGCGCAGAGCCGCGGAACTATTCATTGAAGGGTGGCTTGCGCCACTAACGGGCAACAAAATCTATAGTTTACCCCAGAAAAGCTTGGCTTCGATCTTTCCGTGGCGCTTCTTGTGCTCGTGTTTGACAGCGACTGAACTTAGGAATGTCGTAGTTATTGCTGACTGTATACCTGAGAAATCTCGTGATGCTGCGAGAAAGTTCTGTTTCTGTGCTGGTTGTGATGTGGCTCGTATCTGCCTGTATCGTGAGATTTTGGGACGAAAAGGCAGAGCTGCGAAAAGTATAAAGAGGACGAGAAGACACCCTCTGTGTACTTTTCCTCATCACAGATCAGCATCTTCACAGCTTCACTACCAGCTTCACTACCAGCTTCAGCACATCCTCACTCCAACATCAACTTTCAATCAAATCTCAAAGTTTCGAGCCTCTCACTCAAATCCTACAAAATGGTCTCCTCAATCTTCAAAGCTGCCAGCGCCTTGGCCCTTCTCTCTACTGCCTCCGCAGCTCCTACCACTCGCCAAGTCCCTAACTACCCACCTACCTCCCTCTCCTCTAACTTCCGCCTTGTCGCCAACGTCACTGGCGCCGATCTCAGCACCCCAATCAACGACTATGTCCTCACCTCCTACCACACCGGCGCCGGAACTGGCTATGCCGTTCTTGTCCCAGCCACCACCCCAACTGAGGGCCGCATCTTCTACGTGAACGGCACCGCAGAGGAAGTCCGCTACAACAACGCCAACCTGCTCTCCGACTCCGGCGTGCAACTCTTCCCCTCCGGCGTAAGCATCAACGCCGACTCCACCATCTCCATCAACGCCGGCGCCGGCCAGGCCGGCGTGGGACTGAAGCGCTTCCCGGTCCCCGTCCCCGAGCTCGCATATCTTGGAAACGGCGAGTTCTACGCCTGCGTCAAGGACCTTGTTTTCGGCCCTGCCGTCCAGCTTTTCTACAAGTCTGGAACTGATGTCGCCACCCCCGCTGGATGCGCGGACGTTAGCCTCCTGCCCCAGTGCAGCGAGGGAAGCGGCGCCGAGGATGAGTTCGCCAATACGGTCAACTGCTATGCTGATGTTGCTGGCATTGACTGGAGCGTCTACAGCGCAGCATAAGGAGCGAAATGTATGGCTTTCGTGATGAAAGATATGTGGAATGGAGAGGAGGCGAGAGTGGAGGGAAGATCGGTACTTCGTGGTGGATTAATGGTAATTCTTTTTGTACATAGAGGAAAAGCAGGTGGCAGTGTTTATATGAAGCATCTTAGATAGTGTACTTAATTTCATAGAATGCATTTTTGTCATCAATCTTAGTAGAGTATCTCTCTGATATATCGCCTATAGGAAGAGAAAACAGTGGCATGACTTCAAATGAACCGCTAAACTTGTAGTCGGAAAGGGGAGCTTTAAAAATGGTGTTTTAAAAAAAAAGGGAAATCTAGCCTTCGGCACACAGTTCTTTTTCCCTTTTCTGTAGCTAATGTATCCTCTGCTTCAGCCGCTCCAGCACTTGGACACGGCAAAAAAATCGGACAGCATCAAAATGCATCATCTTGAGCACTATCATGACTCTCCTCATCATCTCCTGCAAACAGAGTACTAATAGTCCCTCCCACAAAGCCGCCATCATCACGAATCTTAGTGAATAATTCCTTTGCTCGTGATCTCTCTTCGTCTTGCCGTTTCCTACCCTGTTCATGGTCGATTTGACGCTGGCGATGTAGCAGCCTCCTCTCGGTATCCTCCCCGTGCCTTGAACGGAGATTTAGCGAAGGACCGTCATCACTATCTTCCTCTTCAAGTTCGAGTGGAGGCGCGGGAACACTCAAATCTCCAATGTAGAGAGCCACCATGCCCCGCAATCTGAGCAGGATATGACTGTCGGAATAGGGCAACGGATTCATCATCACATCCATCCTCGCTGCCAACTCTTCTGAAGCCTGTAAAGCGATAACTCGCACATCTTCTCTCTGCTGCCAAAAATCTTCCTCCTTCCGGCGTCGTCTACGGGCTTTCCTTCTCTGTGAAGCAGTAAATCCTCCGTCATTCGCAGCGTCCTCCTCGTCTTCTTCCTCATCCTCATTCGACGACTCAGTAATGGGTTCATCATCATTTGCAAGAAGCTCTTCGGCTTCTTCGATTTTCTCCATCCCCTCTGCATGATCCTGCTGGATCCCATAAATCTCGCATGATAACATCGCAGGCCAGAAATCAATTGCAGTGACCGAGTTATTCCATTGCCTTTTGTAAGGGTACTGGAGGATCAACCATTCGTAATACTCTTTAGCCTTCTCCAGACCTTCCTTTGTTCCCCACCTCGTACGCCTGCGCTTTTGGGTAGCATCGTCTCCAATGTTGATATTTCCTTGCTCATTTTCTGCCACTAACTCTTCTTCCTTTCGGTGGTCCATGCTTCTGACTAGCAACTCAGCCCCAATAGCCCAATAACCACTGCTTCTTATATCGGTCGCATGACCGCCAAATTGCATACGGATCAGCATGGCGAACGCACGAGTGGCTCGCGGTATATCTCCCTCCTTCAAACATCTCTGCAATATAGCCGTCAAAACACCAAGGTGCTGCAATCGTAACGCAGGCCCCTTTTTATTGTATATTCGTTTCTCATCTTCTTCATCATCCGCATTTAAATCAGCATCTGTGCTAGCTTTCTCCTTTCCTTTCTGTGATGGCTTGGCTGCATTTTCCGCTGTCCGTATGGGGAGGCCACGATGAGGGAAGTCCTTCACTCGCGGTATGTCCTCATCTATGCTTAATCCTGCTAACTTGTACTGGGCAATCTCCGCAGGCGTAAGGGAAAGAGGGTTTGTCGATGCAGGGAGCGAGAACAATTCGTCATTGTCAGATTGATCATCTTCCTCAGATTGTTGTGGTGATTCAGCCTGCGAGCTCTTTTCGCGCGAGATGGAGGAATATTTTAATCGCGAGTTCGTGGCATTGGAGGTGTCTGCAAGTGGGAGAGCGAACAGGGGCATTGTTCAGCCGATTTTATCGCATGTGCATTATTGCTACGGCGAATGCTATGGTGAAGTGGTTTTGAAGTTTTGTTGCCAGGACAAGTAAGGCTGTGCCATCAGCCTTGTGGGCTAAATGAAGTAATCAAAGTTAAAACAAAACTAAGCACTAGTCTGTTCCCACAACATGGCTAAGTGTCTCTTCTTCTATTGTTTACTAGGGAATCCCATCGAACATGTAACTTTAGTCTTGCCAGCTGTGGGAGTTTGGAAACTACTACTTGCCCATCTGGCTATAAAGGTTGGAAGGTTTTCAATGTTACAGGCTTGTGATCAAATCACTCAAACAGAAAAACTTACATTTTTTCCGACATCAAGTGAACTATAGCTGTAAGGGGTTACCACTGTACAATGTTAATTTTCAATAATATTAAGCAGGTGCGGCTTCTGTGTTTAGACTCTTTCAGGCTTGGCCATCATCTTTTGGGAACTGCAAGATTAATTCTTGCATCATGATCGGCGTACAATCCATAGGAGATCAATGGCATGCTAATTATCTGTATCGGGGCGATGTATAGTACGCTGCAACCGACCTAGAATAAGTTCAAGATCTGATAGAAAGTGGTACAATGCTAATTCTTCAAGCAATACCTCAATGACTTTCCACCAGAAGTCTTTGCGCCAGATTCGGCGCAGTCAATGGTTCAATGGTAATAACTCTTACATCCTCTTCATTCTCTCCGCTATCCTGTACACTGTACGAGAATCCTTGAAATCCTTGTGAGGCGGCAGCATGTTCACCAGTTTTGCTAAGACATACGATAGCGCCACTAAAGTCACTATTCTTTCTCGCAATTCTTGCTATTGCTTCGTTCGCAGCTGGCTGAGGAGCCAGGCCGCTCCTCATAAGCTCTACCCCAAGAAAAGATGGACTATAGCGCATCATCACATCCCCATCGCCTATGACTCCGGTTGGCCGTCAATATCTCCAAGGCTCATAGTGGAATCTTACCTGTAGCGACACACGCACCCACCTGATCATCCACGTAACCTCCTGAGCCAGGAATAGGAGCATCGCCGACTCGACCAGCGATCTTATGACGTGCCCCATTGGAAGACATGCCAACAGCCATTCTGCCATCCGCCTGCAGTGCAATCTGTCCAATAGTATCATGATTGTGCTCGTCAATGTGCAGATTCTTAACTGCTCTTTCAGAGAATAGTTGCAGCGGCACACTACTATTGCTGTTGGGTGGGCAAGTTACCATAGAAGGGTTTGTCCAGAAATTTGGGGTACAATTATTTGCTACCCACTCCTCGTGGACAGTTTTGCTGTACTCGCTAGTAAGGGACTCAAATGGATAACCTTGCTTTACCGCAAATTCCGTTGCCAGCGAGCCAGCCAGGATAGAATGTTTCGTAAGCTTCATTACATCCCGTGCGACTCTAACAGCGTCTTTCACATTCCTCAAGCCAGCGACTGCCCCCATCTCTTGATCAGAACCCCTCATAACAAGTGCATCCAGCGTGCTTTCCCCATTTTCGTCAGGACTCCCTCCCCACCCTACGGTGAAGTCAACCTGCAGCTCCTCTGCTTTGGAGCATCCATCAACTACGGCATCGATAGGATCAACATTATAAGACGATATAAGCGCCTTATAAGCCACATTTGTGGCTGCGGTAAATGGCCAGGTATTTACTACGATTGGCTTTATTGCAGCGGAAGCGATTGGTAGGGAGGTAAGTAACGAAATGTAAATCAGAGCACGGGTGTTGACACTGCATGGCAAACACCTCATCGTGGGAAGCTGAGTTTATCCCTTGTTTATGATTTTGATAGTGGTGTAACCGTTGCCAGTCCTGTAATGAACTTGTCCAGATAGAATGGGTTATTCAGAAGTCATTTCGCACGGTTGAATGTGGGTTTGCATTCACAATATATAAGGTTGAGGGAAGAAAAGACACAGGGATTTATCGGCCAGGAAGGTGCAGAGAATATGCTAGATTCTTCATACTCTAGGCTAAATAAGGCTATCTTAAAAGAGCACTTTTGTCTTCGCAAGGATGCAAGAAGGAACCGTACATTACATAATATAAAGTCTCCACTTCAGCAATTTTTAGTACTCTCTTATCGAAAGTCCGATAACATTTCGTTAAGCTAGCGTGTTTATAATTGCCGAACGATCATCGCAGCCTCGCTCTCGCGCGCGGGCGCAGCCTCGTTGGAAGCTTATGTTGGTCATCGACTGATTGCTGCGAGGTAAGCAAGGGGATGCACATAGCAATGCCCGACACTTGAACTACACAACTTCATCATCAGCTTGCTTTGTAACAACAATGAGGGAAAGACGCTCCGTTACGCCTTGTGTTGTCGGTAAAAGAAAGCGTCCGGATGAGGATGGTGGAACCTCCCCTCGGCCACGGAAGAAACTCAAGACATCGAATCCCGACCTACGGCATGAGGATCCTTTCTACAATTCAAAAGATGGACCACGATACATCGGGCGGAAAGCTATGATGGCCGTCCGAGAGCACATATTCCGACTTACCAAAAGAGAATGGGACTTGAAGGCAGATATCAAGGGATTGCGCGGAGACTTTATTAAGATGCTGAATTCATCGATATCACTGAGACGGAAGATCTTGCAAGGTCTTGCACATCCAAATATTGAAGAAGATATGCGGCAGAGGGCTAAGCTCTTGCTTGTCAGGCATAAGGCTCATATGCTATACAACGAGGAACAATTAATCAGATTAGAAAAAATCCTCCCTGGTTTCGGAATCGTAAATATATTGGCAGAAAATGCGTGTGCCGAACTAGACGAAAAGATAGGAATCTGGGCAAATGCAGAGGAGGATCCAAACTATACTATCAATGGTATACAGCTTGCTTATCCTTCTAAATTGATCCATGCTAATAGTTGCCTAGACTTCCCTCGCATCATGGAACTTGTCGAATACACACATAACGCTTACACCCCAAGTCTGATGAAGGATAGGCAATATTTCAGACAGATTACAACAACTGCTGAGGGCAAAGAAGGCTTCGCATTATTTTCGAAGTTGCCAGCCGAACTACGCCTACATATATGGAGGATGTCTTTAGGGGAATCACGTATCGTCACCCACGATTCAAAGCATAACAAAGCTTTAACTCTTTTATCAACATGTCGCGAGTCGAGGCAGGTGGTAGAAGACGTTCTACCAGCTATTCTCAGCCCAGATAAAGGATTCGCCCTTGATCCTCCATCAAACAGGACTTTATTCTCATATGCAAATCCAGATACCGATATTATTATGAGGGACCTGGCTAAGAGAGACTTGATTCCAAGGGACCCTTCAGGGTCTAGCCAGTCACTTTTCGACCTCGAGGGCGAAGCATTTAACCTCTCGTGCCAAACTATGTTGACTGGACTGTCAAAGGTCAAGAATTTAGCATTAGCATTTGACATATTTAAGACAAACGGTGGCCGTCTGTTTCCATCACTACAGGCATGCTGCCCAATCCTCGAGACTCTCAAGATCTTTCCAAATTCTCAACTGGATATCGACCCACATCGACCGATCAACGATCGGCCGTTTCGTTTCATAGAATTTGACTCAAACTTTGCAGATTTGATCGCGTTCGAGCGGAGTCGCCGTCTGAGCGGCATTTGGAAGAGAAAATCTCGGCGTGCCATAGAAGTTCTAGATACCCTTTCAGGCTATATTGTGCAGTACCGTAGAGCTTTCCCCCGATATATCACACAGTTCGGCCAGGAATGGAGCCCTGCACTTCAGATATGTATGCTTGTCAGATGGAGTGACAGTTACCAGGGCTGGCAGACTGGTGGTTTAGACTTTGATTATTATTCTAACGGCTATCGAGGAGAAAACGGCGATCATTATTTTGGATTCACTGAATCATGTGTCGTCTGCGGTGCAGATGGAGAAATGTTAAGTCGATATGATGGAGTTAAAGAGTTGTTCGGAGAGACTTAAGTGAAACCGCAGATGATCAAGATACCCTTAGGCCATCGCCCTCAGTCCCAAAAGCCATAAAATGAGCCAACAAGTTGATACTTCTGCTCTAGAAGCGTACATCATACTTCGAAAAAATAATCAAGAATCCCTTGCTACTTCTGATAGGTTAGAACCGTGGTGAGTGGGAGCCGCAGGTACTTCTTGAAAATGAGGAGGAATGGCCAGGGGCTTGAGGTATATTCTCCAACCCCACAGATGAAAATTTAGTTTGACATTTGACTTCCAGCTAGTTGAGCTTGAGACAGGGACATTCCATTTAGTGTGTAAGGATATCATCGGTCCATGTACAGTCCAGGTTCTAGAATGTGTCCCGCATACTAGTTTGCCTTCGGGTTGTTTGTTAGTCTTGGCACCCCAAACTCAGTCTGGGGAAAGCGTTCGATGACACACAGTATCTACAAGATGTTTTTATTATTATGCATGTGGTGGTTTTGTGACATGTACTAAGAGTGTGGGTTGTCGCGGATGCTCTCTCTATAATTGACTCCAATTCTGAGCCGCGATAATGTGGCTCTTCAAGGTAGTTTTTATTCTAGACTTTTTCAAGAGGTTTAAATCTTATCGTTACAATTGGGGGCCTCTCAAATACCTCGGAGTAATTTAAGGTAGCAATTCATTTTCTTTTGCCGCAAATCCATTCCAGTGAACACATACTGATGCAGTTGCGCATCCCGCGACATTCCCATGTTCTGGCAACCTTCCGGGTGGCTTGCATAACAGGCGATCTTGTAATGGTGAGCACCCTACACGATTTTGGCGGAACACACCGAATGGTTGCACAAAAGATTTGAGAAAATCGCCTCTGTGCGGTCATTGGTTCATGGTCCAAGTGTGATTAATATCCTTCAAGGGCAAGACAATCTTTCTCATCATGATCTCACATTTATAATTCGTCCGATGAAGATCCGCCTCTTTCTGTACTGTGTTACGCACGGCAAAGCTAATTCTTCTTATCTCTTTGTCATGCTATGAACCTTAAAACGATCCGCAAACGAAGCCCTTCGAAATGGACACATAGTTTCGTTACTCGCTGCTTTCAGCCATCTCTTTCTTGGCATCTCCGTGAACAGATTCCCCTACAGCAAAAAAGATAACGATTCGAGAAAAAAAATCTAAATCTAATTGGCAGTGGAGGCGAACATGATTCAGGGGCGTGAGGCGTCAAAATATTCTCCATTTCCCGTTTCTCGCGTGAGTCCCGTGTCCGGATGCAAGTTTTGCAGTACGAATCAAAAACAGGTCGCAGCGCCAAATTTACGCAATTGAATTGGCAGGCATGCATCGACCTTCCTAGATGGGCTAAAATCAAGCCCATCTAAAGTCCCTCCTCCGGGGTACAGATGGCTGTAAAATTAAGAGCCACTTCCACTTCGCTGCTCCTCTCCGCACATTGCAAGGGAGGGAAAGGATATTGCGCACGCAGGCTTTCCGCGTTGTCTGCCAAGAAATGCCGCGCCGCCTTCTACCTCATAAGTGTCTTGGCGGCAACAGGCATTTTTCAACCTCATTCAACATCATTTTTGGGTTTGGGTGACCGAGTACCAAAGTTGACCACATCAAAACTCACCTCATCTTGCGAAGATGAGAAATTACCCGCCTGTTGGCGTTGCAATCTACGGCGTAGTTAGCAAATAATACCCAGCACTTGGCTGCGTACAATAAAATGCGATGACTTGGCCAAGAGGTAATTCGGGAAGGCCGGTGAGGCAAGTCTGTAACCAAGAGTCTCCAAGAGAAATAAAGCAGAAACCAAGGACAAACCAAAACAATTCTGCTGCTTATCGCCTTCCACATCTGCCCACAATTAACAACCGGGCCCGCCTATCCAATTAGCAACTATAGACGTAGTTAGTTCCTATTAGATTCATGTCCTTTAGCCTGGGCAGATGTTGGTGGAGATGTCTCGCTCGCAACCATCTTGCCCGCTTTTGATATGCTGACGCTTGTGCTTCTCGCCTGTCATTACAATTGTACGTTGATCACCCTGTCTCCAGTTATATGCCACGGGAACTCGTCTCTTTCGTCACTTGGCGTCGATAACAGACATGCATCTGATTGAGCAAAACAGCCTTCGACGGACCTTCCAGAAGGTTTATATGTCTTAGGTCTCGTCTTGGCCCTCTTCCGAGGCCTGGTGAGATGCGACACCCCCTTCACTGTGCGTTTGCCTTCTCAGCTCGTGCCCGAGTATAAGGATCATTGATCGTCCTGCAACACTCGACCGTACCTCTTGTCTTTCCCTACCCATAGTATCGGTGCCCGCAGGCGTGGTTTTTTTTACCCCATCGTAATTCCCAAACCTAAGTCGACCTTGCGCAATATATCATGGCGACTTCAGACTACAAGGCAGATGAACTGCCTCCTTCTGAAAAGAAGTTTGGCGGCGAAGTCAGCGATGACACTTCTAATGAGGTGGTCACCGGGCACGAGAGACATAGCTTCTGGACACGCATGGGATGCACTGCGGAGTCCTTCCAACGCAGAACGACTGTTGACAAGCATGGAGAGTCTCTCAATCATACCATGAAGCCTCGCCATTTGCAAATGATTGCCATTGGAGGCTCCATCGGTGCTGGTTTCTTCGTTGGTTCTGGTAGTGCTCTTAGCCGTGGTGTAAGTTAATTCATACTTCGAAGAAAGCACTGTTGGCTAACATAGGAATAGGGACCTGGTACCTTGCTCATTGATTTCTTGATCATGGGTTTCATGATGTTCAACGTCGGTAAGTTGCAAAAAATGCAAGTCCGCAAAATGTGCAGGCTAACATGATCCATAGTCTATGCTTTGGGTGAACTCGCTATTATGTATCCTGTCTCTGGAGGTTTCTACACCTACTCCACGCGCTTCATCGATCCTTCTTGGGGCTTCGCTATGGGTTGGAACTATGTCTTTCAATGGGCCATCGTTTTACCACTTGAACTCGTCGTCGCTGCCCTCACTGTTCAATGGTGGAATAAGGACATAACTGAAGCTGCTTGGATCACCCTCTTCCTCGGTGCAATCGTCCTCATTAACGTTTTTGGTGTTCTTGGATTCGCCGAGGAGGAGTTCTGGTCTTCGGTTCTCAAGCTAGCCGCCATTGTCATCTTCATGATTATTGGTCTCATCTTCGTCTGTGGTGGTGGACCGAGCAACGGCATCTATTCGGAGTACTGGGGAGCAAGACTTTGGTATGACCCAGGTGCTTTCCGCAATGGATTCAAGGGTGTCTGCTCTGTTTTTGTCACTGCTGCTTTTGCTTTCTCTGGAACTGAACTTGTTGGCCTTGCCGCTGCTGAAACTGAGAATCCCGCAAAATCTCTGCCCGGTGCTATCAAGCAGGTCTTCTGGCGTATCACTTTGTGAGTACTACAAATTGGCCAGAAATATCTTTACTGACGACACTAGGTTCTACATCGTGGGTCTCCTCTTCGTTGGTCTACTTGTTAGCTCCGCCGACGACAGACTTCTTGGTGCCAATCCTTTGATCGATGTCAACGCCAGTCCCTTCGTTCTCGCCGCCAAAGACGGTGGTCTCCCAGGATTCGCCCACTTCATGAACTTCATCATTCTCGTCTCCGTCATCTCCATTGGTAACTCAGGCGTGTATGGTGGATCCCGAACCTTGACTGCACTCGCAGACCAAGGCTACGCCCCCAAGATTTTCTCGTACGTTGACAAAGCTGGTCGGCCAACATTCTCTACGATCGCTATTCTCCTCTTCGGTCTTCTCGGCTACATCAATCTCAACAGTGACGGACCAGTCGTCTTCGATTGGCTGCTCGCGCTTTCAGGTCTTGCTGCCCTTTTCACCTGGGGCTCCATTTGCCTTGCACACATCCGTTTCCGTTCCGCCTGGAAGTACCAAGGCCACACCCTCGAGGAGATACCTTTCCGCGCTGTTGGTGGCGTATACGGTTCATGGATTGGTCTCATCATCATCTTCCTCGTCCTCATGGCCCAATTCTACACTGCGCTCTATCCTCTCGGCAATAATGGCAAGATCGGCACCGCTGAGGCATTTTTCAAGTCCTACCTTGCCCTTCCGGTCGTGCTCTTCTTCTGGGCTTGTGGATATCTCTGGAAGCGCACTGGATGGCTCCGCGTCTCCCAAATAGATGTCGATACAGGACGAAGACCAGTCAACTGGGACCTCATTAACGCCACTAAGGCCCAGATCGCCTCCTACCCTGCATGGAAGCGTATATTCTACTACTTATTTTAATTATGGGTAGAAAGCGTTGGTGGGTGGCAATTTTTGCATGCTGTGCTTGGATGCTACCTCCTTTGCATAGCTAGAATAGATGACCAACCATGCCATAATTGTAAAGTGGTAATGGTTGATCGCATAAGTACGATATCCAATGTAAAGCTTTTAAACATAATCAATTTATCCACTACAATCAATCCTTATCTTCGCCAATATCTTTCTTGTTCGTATGCACGTTCTTGGTACACTCAGTATAAAGCAATTAAAATTTTCTCTACTTACTCGCCTCTTGTTCCCAAACTTTTAATATAGGGGGAGAGTGGGTCGGTGGGGTTAGAGGTGGGGGAAGGCGGATATATAGTAGCACGTGCTACTTATAAACGCACGAGCACTAGTCGTGCGGCAATACTGTAAGTGGTCCATTGCATCCAGATAGTCTAATCGCCAATGGTTATATACAGGGGTTAGCTACTTTGTCTAACAATTAAATAAACGCACGATAGCTCTCCTTCCGCGAAGTAGGTTCGGTTTAGTCTTTCCGGCCGCGCATGTCCTTGCAATGCTATTATAGATCTTCCGATGTACCAAATCTTAATCCTATCTTTTGTGCCGTCCCTGCAACCTTTAGTTCTGTTATCATTCAGTAAATTAAGCTAATTCAGGCCAGTTAAGCCCCGCTCATGCAAAGGCATGAAGTATGCTGAAAATAATCGTAGCGCTACTTAATCAAGGCACTGGCGTCATAGGGACTATGATTAGAAGAGCAAGACCTATTAAGCACCGATTCACTACTCAACGACACGACATTGTAAGATATCTAGACAAAGCCTCACCATATCAGATCTGAACCTGGTGGCTAGCAGGGATGAGCTAACTCCTACCGTTGGTATCATTGGCCTTGGGAATAGTTCTCTATTAGCCACGCTTGTGGTAAACTCAATCGTGCAAAGACCAGAGACTGGTTGGCGCCTCATTGTAAGGCGGCGATCACCTAAAAATCCAGAATTGCCTTTCTCGGAAGCGCGACGTCTCACTCCCAGGACACAAATGGAGAACAATCTGCAATACGTTTGGGCTAATGTGCTTGACCTCCCGGCCAATTAACTCGACATCTCTACCAGCTTTATAAAATTGGGTGAGGGAGACTTGCTCTTAGCCATTAAGCTTGTTAGAAGATATTGTGTCTGCGATATTTTTCACTTCAAGCCCATCACCGCTTGTAGAGTATGTCCAGCCCCTTGAAAAAAAAACTTAATCTAGTTCAAGAAACGGATTGTACTACCAAGTCAACTGAGCGCTTCCTTTTGTTGACGATGTCCTCCGGTGAATTAGCAACGCGCATTCCTACTCTTCTCGCAAAGCCTGAACTGCTTTCTAGAATTAATACAATGCTATACGTTTGTAGTGCTGAATGCGGTGTTAAAGCGTAGATTGGCTAATATGCAGCTTTGAAATAAAAACGTACTAAAATACCTGCTTTTTTACAATTAAAAAATTATCACAACAACAAGGTTCGTAAGCAGGGTATACAACATGTAGGCGCTCCGCTATATCGACTCCCCATTTCATAAACTAATCTCTGCCTCTTTATTTCTCCTAAGTGCGTTCTCTACTTATACTCGACGGTCCACCACCTCGTCACGTGTAATTGTATCACATGACAAGTTTTGTTGTGCTAGCTGCGCGTTTTTTTGTAAGTATTAGTAACGAGTTCCAAAAGTTGTTTTTAACCTGATTGTTGATTGTTATTATATTTTCGGGCTTTTAACTAAACGCTGAAGAAGGATATTATAATAAAAAACCAAAGCTTCAAACACGCCTGTTACCGTAAAGTAGAGTTGCAATACAATCAAGTAATAGCTTAATTATTTACAAGTTTAATGGTTTTTAAATGGCTGGCCCAAGCAAAAGAGTAATGCAGGCCTTTGAAATTCAGGTTGATAAGGCTTGACCTGGATATAACAGTAACAGGCGGGAGGAAGTCTATATTGCTCATGCGGTATAGGGCTTGGCAGCAAAAATAAAGCGCGAGAACACTTCAAAGATCAGCAAAGTGACCTAGCGTTTAATCAAAGCATAGTTTAATGCATGATGATCATCTCATAAATGATTGGATTCATCTTGAAGTCAAGGTAGAAATCGACTGTTGGTGCCTTAATTTTGTGAAGTGTTTCTGGAGGAGCGCCAGAACTTGAAACTTTCTGTTGCCGGGAGCTCGAAATCGACTGGTTGGCGCTTCGGCGATGGGGGAGTCAGCAGCTGTTGCCAACTCACTCGGTCCTCTTCTTGCCGGTTCGAGGTTCTTCACGCCCTCCCCTTGGCTCGTTCATTGTTTCGAATGGAGCTGATGTTTCAAGGTTGAAACAGACCTCAGCCTCCATTGAGTACAGCGAGTCTGTTGCATGAGTTGGCATGTCACCTCGGCATTATATTGGAAATTTGATATATGCGCTGGGTATTATGCGGGAATAAACCAACTCTCCAAGAATTTCATCTTCAAAAACAACTTAGTTCACCATGATACCTAAGGTTATTAAAAAGGTTTTGCTCTCTAAGAAGGTGCCTCTGATTGTGACTATATTATTGGCACCGATTGCTTTCGCTTTGTCCATCGTCGCTATTTCATCGAGAGGGGATAATGGGCTAGATCAGCACTATGTCGTTAAGGTATGTTGAACGCACAAGAGTTTTTCCATTCATATACTAAATAAGATATAGTTGAACACATCTACGCTCCTCCAGAGTGTTCTCAAGGTTGTACCAGTCAATTCCTCATCCGTCACTGCCAGAGCGATTGAGCCTATGATAACAGCTCCTCCTGTTCTCGACGAACGACAACTGTTTCCCAATCTTGAGGAAGCGAATTCGTGGTTTCAATCAGTGGCATCTGGGATATCTAGTGCTATCGTTTCACCTCCTTCCGGAACGTCTGGGGGACTAGGAGGCGCCCTTGGAAATGTGTCTCTGCCAGATATCTTTACAACTGATCCTATCGGGGCCTTTTTAAACAACTTGGCAGGGCAGGCAGCCGCTGGGATTGTTTCTCTTGTCAATAACGTTGTTTCGAGTGCTGTTGACCAGCTCGGTATAGCCGACCAATACTCGATATTCATGCTCCAGCTCTGCTCTGCAAATCTCACCACTGGGACTCAAAAATTGGGACCTCAAAGATGTTCGGCACTTCGTAAGTAAATATACCACTACTTTATATCTCCATCTTATGACAATTTAGGCGATATCAGTATTTCACCGTCAAGCTCAAACTTCCAAGTTGGTGATGTACTTGTAGATTTCTCGGCACTCAACATCCCAAACAAACTATCCGGAGCAGGTGGAACTATCAAAGCTCTTTTCGATGCTATCTTCGCCTTGCAAATAATCGGCATCGTATCAACAGGCCTCCTCTTCCTGACCTCGTTATTTCTCATATTTCCCTTCTTTCAACGAAGTTTAATACGAGGCGTAGCATGGCTTCTTGCAATACTCGGCTCACTCTCCCTTACAATCGTTACAATAATCGAAGCCATTATCGCCATCATCATTCCTGTAGTCGTCAACAATATAGGGGATGGCTTAGGAGTCGAGGCCGACAGCGGAGGAAGTTTCCTAGCTCTCGTTATTGTCAGCAGTGCGTTTGTGGTGAATATCGCTGCTTTGTGGACTTTGCATCTTATTGTTTCCTGGCATGAATTGTCTTACGTTCGGAGGGAGCAAGAGGTGGTCATTGGGAAACGGGAAAAACCGATAAAGCCTGTTAGGTTAAATTGAGATAGCATTTGAAGACCGGTAATTCGATAAGGGGATGCCTTAGCCGATGATGATGTTTAGCGGGAAGAGAATAAAAGTACAGCCAAAATAGGACCACATAACCATTCACATTTATGACATAAAACTATTGTAATTGAGGCCGGCTTAAAAAAAAAGGCATGGGCATCTATCTACTTTATAATACGCTTCTTGGTAACCCAGCTAATGGTAGTATGACGTAATATTTTGAAACTTTTTATATAGTTTATAAATATTTTTCGCTTCTTGGGAAATTGAATTACGTGCTAAAATTTGTTTTGAGATACCGAACAAATAAACTCTTGTAGAATGAAAATTGATACCTTTTTTTTAATATAAAACCGTGATTTAAGAATAAAGTCTAAATGAGTAAAGACTAATCTTACATGTTCCAAACACAGTATTAAGCAATATAAGGCATTCATAATAACTAGCACTTGTTTTACCTCCAACTTCTGTAGCCGTATTTTATAGTTTTATTTTGAAGCTATGGTTGCTTAAATAAAGATCTAACACCAACTAAGTCTAAATCAGAATCTAAGAACCGGCGGAGAATAAACCGCTCCTCAGATATTATGTCCGTAAGGAAAGGAGGAAAATATCGGAAACATAACCCAAAAAATATCTGTAAATGGTTTCAAGGATCTGCTACAGTTGTTGAAAACAGTATCCAATCTCATTTAAGTAGTAAACTACTCTTTGGTTTTCCTGAAAAGAGGCTTCTTTGGCACTCTAGCAAGCCAGTACACGAACAACGCACCAAAGATGTTGAAGACAGAGTACACCATAAAGATACCAAAGTTCCTCCATCTCTGGCTGTAGTAAGCATTGGTGCCTGCAAGGTAAACATTAGTACTGCCGATGGTGCAATATGTGCATATGTCCACTGCAGCAGGGTTTTGTAGGTATCCTCCAAGGATGCGGATATAGTCATCCATATACTGGGCGCAAGTCTGACCAGCGGGTGGCGCGAATCGCAGTAGTTCGTTGGCGGCACAAACAACGTTCGTATTTGCGATGGCTGTAGTCATCAAGCCTTGGACCATGTATGTAAATGGCGAGACCCTGTACATGAAGATCCAAAAATGCGGAAAGCTACTAGGGCTAGCTAGAACTCCGCAGAAGATCAAACACAGCATAAATAATATGTTGGCTACATTGCCGCCTGCCTCGGCGGTCTCAAAACCGGCGATCACGAAATCCGTGAAGGTGCATGTAAACATCATGAAACCCCAAAGAAAGAGGAAAAACAGTGCACCTCGCTCTGAGACCTGGCCTGCTGGTTCGGCGTTTTTGTACAGACCGATCGGATAATAGAAGCAAAGATACATGATGACTGACACCAGCGTGTTCCAAGGAATCTCGACAAAGATTTGGGAGAGCATGAAGACCTTCCAAGTGTACACCTTGGATGGGCGCTCACGAACCTCATAAAGGGATCGTTGAATGACGAAGTATGGCATCGTTTGCTGCACCAACTGGCCGAAAACGGTTAGTAGGTTGAAAATGGCGAACATCTGGTTCTGCATGCCCTGTACGGTATTTGGGGCATTGAAGAATGCGAAACCTAAGAAACTGAGTGAGAATTTTCCTGACCACAGTGCACGAAAGTTGAAAACTAACCGATGAAGGCTGTGACGAGGGTGACGAGAGAGGTTTTAGAGTATATATAAGATGGAGTACGCCAGTACTGCTGGAACACCCGATGCGTGACAACCTGAAGTTGCACGCCAAAAGGAGCCGCAAATTCATGTAAGCTCAGCTTGTCCTCCATTTCACTGTTAGTGTCCGTGGCATTGGTTTTTAGATTCTGGAGTTCCGCTTGAACAGCACCGAACTCAGGACTATTGCGCCAGACCTGGTGCCAATCTACCTCACTAATTGTTCCGGGAGCCGCACCAATTGCTTCCAACATCCATTCTGCTGGGTTAGCATGTGGGAGGCATGCTGGAGCGCCGTTGCGTTCAAAATACGACGTCATAGTCTTTGAGTTCTTGCCGATGTTGCCGAAATAAACAGTCTTTCCGCCTCCCGCCAGCAATAGCAATCTATCGAAGCGTTGGAACAGCATGGCGGAAGGTTGGTGGATTGTACACAATATAGCTTGTCCACTCTTTGTGAGTTTTTCGAGGAGATCAAGGACGGCCCAAGAAGTCTGACTATCAAGGCCAGAAGTAGGTTCGTCAACGAAAAGTAAAAGAGGTGGTTTTGCCGCAAGCTCGACACCGATCGTTAGTCGCTTGCGTTGCTCGACGTTAAGGCCTTCGCCGGGAACACCAACGACGGCATCAGCGTACTCTTCCATATCCAGGAGTTTGATCACCTCGTCTACGTAGGCAAGCTTCTCTTGCCGAGGGATGTGGGCTGGCTGGCGAAGGAGAGCACTAAAATTAAGGGCTTCTCGGATGGTGGTGGTTTCGAGATGAAGATCTTGCTGCTGGACATATCCAGTTTTCCGCTGGAAGGACGCGTTACGAAGTTTACCATCGACCAGCATTTCACCAGTGACGACTCCCATTGCAGTTCTGTCAGCCAAACAGTCGAGAAGAGTTGTCTTTCCAGCTCCAGATACACCCATCAGGGCTGTGAGTGTACCTGGCTTGACCCAGCCGTCAACATGATCCAGAATACGGCGAGTTTCGCTCTTTATCTTGACGTCATAGCAGACATTGCTATAAGAGTACAAAATTAGTAAGATACTCGAAAATGTAGCGTCGAAGACATGCTCTTGATTGACTTACCTCCAATGGAACACGCTAGTCTGTCGTTGGATAAGACCGGCCTCCTTATCAGACGTGTCGCCGTTATTGTCAGTAATGGCTACAGGCCCCGAAGCTAATAGAATGCCAGCCTCTGTATCACCTTTACTCGTTTTGAACTGTGCAGGCTTGTGTCCTCGACGGAAAACGAGGACTTCGCCTTTTGATTTCTTAGCAGTGATAAGCTCAGTGAAGAGCATATATAGAGCGTGGAAGAAGCTGATTCTTGTCAGTCAACATAGTAGTATGGCCGGGTAGGACAGGGTATACATAATAAAACCAATCACAATTCCGATATTGCGCCATTTATGGCTGGGGTCATATTTGAAGGAAGATTTAATGTAGTCGGTTCCGTAGACATATTGGCTTCCTGAAACCGCGCCAACAGCTGAACATATGCGATTATCGTTACTAACGTTTCCATACCCAGGGATAGAGGGGCTCGGAATGAATGATGTGCAAAGATATTGACGACCCGCGAACTATTCGGAGTTAGTTCCATAAAACGTAACATAATATTGGGTAAGTGGGAATGAGAGACCTCATTGATCATGAGAGATTCGAAGATGTATCCCATAGGGTCAATGTAATTCATCCACCTGGACCACCCTAGCATATAGTCGATAGGAATGACGAATCCAGTGAACATGACAAGTGCCAAGATAAGGACCGCAGCTGGTACCATAGCTTGCGATAGAGTACGAGATGCGGAGCCAATAGTCCGGAAGATTCCAGACATAGTAAGGACAGCAAGGAAAGAGGTAAACAGAAAGAAAAAGAACGATCCAGGTTCACGACGTAGGTTAGTCATTAAGTCTGTATATAGCTATCAGTAACATTTTCAACCTGACAGTGTAGCATATAAAGCGAAACCATTACGAAACACTTGGATACTTTATAAACCTACGAGAGACCTACAAATGATAGTGTTGAAAACCATGGTGTTTAGAACCTTATACGGCATGTCCATCAGAGCAGAGGAGACTGCTTCAGCAGACGGGTGGTAGAAAGCGTATCGATCATGTTTCTCCACAATTCCACGCTGAGCGTATAAGGTCAGGATTTCCAGTGCGGAGCTAAAGGCGTTCATCAGTACGGCGAAGAATAAAAGAGCAGAGCGTTGATAGAAGCTCCCGGTCGTAAGTGGCAAATTGTAGTAAATCGAAGAGACGATTAACCCCATGACAATATTTCCAACCAGCTGACCAATGGTGAGAGACGGATCGCCGATGAATCGTCGATATGCACGCCAGAGGCATAGTTTGATCTGTTGGCTATATGATAGCATGTAAGGCGACTTAATACGCTGTCCCTTGGCCTGATGAGCTCTCTTATGAGCACGGAAGGCTTCCGCATCAGGTCCATTGATAGGATGAGCCGTCTTGTACTCTTCAATTTCCCTCTGCAAAGTCTTGTAGGCATCACTGCTTTTCCACGCGGCAGCGAACTCGTCTGGAGTCCGGGGTACCATAGTCTCAAACCCAGCACGGATGATGCGCTCCTGAGGACTGGTCATAGAGGTTAGAAAGTCCGGGGTGGTTTGGCGGGCAGGGCACTCATAACCCAGGTCTACAAAGTACTGGCGGGCGGCATCTGCTGGACCAAAGTAGATTTGCCGGCCTTCATAGAGGACCAGAGCCTTGTCAAAGAGATCGTATGCGCTCTGTGGGCCTTGATATATGGAGACCGCGCATGTGCTCTGGAAAAGTTCAGCCTGTATTCTCAGCGTTTTACAGAATTCAATAGCATTCGCGCTATCTAAACCTCGAGTGGAATTGTCCCAACACTGAAACGGTGCACCAGAAAGGGCGGCCTCAGAGATGGTAACTCGTTTCCTCTCTCCCCCGGACACTCCTCGAACGTACTCGTTACCGACCCTGGTGTTTTTTGTATGACTGATGCCAAACATTGCCATCACTACATCCCTCAGATGGTCCGAGAACATGGAGTGACTGATCCCAGCGGGTAAGTGTCGTGGAGCGCGAGCGCGGGAGGCGAAGGTCAACGTTTCCCCGACTGTCAGCATCGGAAAGTGGACATCGACTTCCGCGGTGTAAATGGGCTCGCCACGATGTTGAGTGTGCATTTCCTTGGCGGTCAGTCCCTGGTAGTTGAAGTAACACTGAGTGTCCATGTAAAGGCCGTTCGTCTCCCCAGCAATGGTTTTCAAAAATGTACTGCAACCAGACCCAGGAGGTCCCAGCACCACGAGCATTTCGCCTTTATGGAGAACGCCGTCAAAATTACGCAGGATATCAATACGACGCTTTCCATAGCCAAAAATTCGGCGGAAGAGGCCCGCAGCTTCTAACCATATGTTGGCCACATCCTTCTGGTAGTCAGTGCCGGAGCCATACCCAAAGACGGTCAAATTCTGAAAGCAGACGCTGCTGGTTCGAAAAGAAGAGCCACTAGTCGTCACCAGGTCGACGATAGCCTTTGCCCATGTGCGAGCTTTGAATTTAGGGCTGTTGGGATTCAGAGGAGAATCGGGGTCAGTGTGAGCCTTGAATACACTGCCATTAGGAGCTACTGCTGTGGAAATATGGGACTGCGATGTGTACGTGCGGGCGAGGCCCTGAACCAGGCTGTGCCTCCGCTCCATTTCGTCAGGGTCATTATCATCTCTAGTTTCGAAATCAGTTCTGGTACTCCCATCCTGAATAGCACCAGCAGTGTCGCTTCCAGGCGCTTCGGTTAAGGATGTTGTACGGGTTCCGCTGACACCGGGAGAGCCATTGTGAGTAAAAGAAACCGGGCCGCCAGCGTCTGCATTGTCGAGATGCTTCCGCGAATTAGGGAGCGGACCAGGAGAGCTGCCAATTACTCGTGCCGTGTAATCATAGTTGCCGAAGGCATTGGCGCCTGTGAGTGACATGAGGGGTGATTTAGGGTCCCGAGTCTTCGCCAAACCTCTTCCTCCCGGCCCCTGTGTTTTCGAGCTCTCTACTGTTGATATAAGCTGGGAGCGACAAGAGGAGGGCTCTAATGAGAGTGAATTTTTGGCTTGCGAAAAGCCAGTCTAGGTCTTGAAGAAAACACCCACGGCATAAATATTAAAGCTACAAGTGAGGCAGGCAGGGAGAACTAGAGCACTAAGGCTGTTGGAGAAACCTGGTTTTGAAATCGAGGCTGGCTAGAGATGAATAAATAGTCGGCAAGTGTCTAGGAGATGCTCCTTCAACATATCTAAGGCGCCACAAACCGCTAACCCCGGCGTGTTATTCTTCCCGAAAGTTTAGGCTTTTTGTAGGTCTAGTGTAGGTACGGCTATAGATGTCTTCAACGGCAGCAGCTAGAAGGCAGAAGTTACAAAACCGTGATGGTTATTATGTACTAACTAAGAAGCGAAACTCATAGGGACCGGACTGCCAAGTGACCGGTATTCCGTTCTTGGCCTATAGAATAGCAAGAAC